>OY982576.1:10767728-11367728 GCA_963859945.1 Euplagia quadripunctaria | reverse complement strand
TATAGTACAAGAGCTGTAATGTAATCAATTTAATGAGCAGTCCAATAAAACTGTTTTAACGAGAAATCAACTGAAATCAGATCGTTCTTGATTGCTACGTACTGGTACGTATTTGACTCATTTTAATTGATTCAGTGTTTATCCTATGTAGATTAAATATAAGCAAGATATGCTTAAAAGAGTAAATGTTATTTATAAGTTTTTCATATTTTTGTATATAGTTTATTATCATATTATATTATTTAAACCGTATTATCTAGTACCGAAATCTTTCTTACATCCAGATAAAGTTGAACGATAATTTTACACACATATACAATTTTTAATCGTATCGTCAGTGTCTGCAAATATGACATTTATTTTGTGATTAAACTATTATGAAGTAGATAGGTCTGAGTTTTGCTTCAATCTAAACTAAATTTTTTATCAGCATGATGCAAGATAATTTTGAAAACGTCAGAAATCGTATGTATGTGTTAAATTTTCGGTCACCATCAGCCTATCGCCGTCCACTGCTGGACGAAGGCCTCCCCCAAGGAGCGCTAACTATCCCGGTGAAAGCTGCGCTGCCAGCCACCTTCTTCAGGTCGTCGATCCATCGTACCGCAAGGCGCCCTACACTACGTTTGCCTAATCGCAGTCTCCACTCTAGCACGTGTTGGCTCCAGCGACCTTTGGAGATATGACCAGCCCACTTCCACTTCAGCATACTGATTCTATGTGCGATGTCGGTTACTCTAGTTCTCTGCCGAATAACTTTATTTCGAAACACCGAGCATCGCACGATGAACGACTTTAAGCTTGTGCACCAGTCCAACGGTGAGTGTCCACGTATCGGCTCCCTTTGTCATTACGGGTAGGACACACTGGTTTTTAAGGATTGAGGGATCGGTGACTCGAAGATATGACGTAGCCCATACGCAGCCCAGCAAAGACGAATTCTTCTATACCGATCGAAGTTGTGCCGGCCGAGTTGGATAGTTTGGCCAAGGTAGACCAAGGTTTGTACAACCTAGAGAGTAGCGCCATTTACAACCACGGGACTCGGGGATACATGCCTGTTATGCATGACTTTGGTCTGACCAATGTTTATCCCAAGACCCACTGTCCGTCACCCGTCTTGAGGAATCGTCCAGACTGGTCAGCATTCCTTCCAAATCATGCAGTGATTCCGCCAGGATGACTATGTCGCCTGCAAATCGCAAGATTGAGCTGTATTGGCCGTTGATATTGATTCCTCGTTCGTTCCAATCGAGCGACTTGAAGACGTCCTCCAATGCATTGATTAACAGTTTTGGAGATGTAATATCTCCCTGTCTTACCCCGCGATGCAATTGGATTGGTCTTGTACTTGGAAAGTCATCGTTGTGACTTCGTATAGACGTCTGAGCACCTGGACATTTCCGTAGTCAACCAGACATCTCTGCATAGATTCCAGGACAGCCCAGACTTAATATAAATAATATTTGATAAGTGTTAAGAATTTTCAAGTCTATAAAGCTGCATTATAGGATAGCAACACTCCCTAAGTTAAATAAAAATAATAACTGAACACATCTCACACACGCCCGTCTGATCCTAAACTAGGCAGAGCCTGTAGTATGGTAATCAGACTACTGATAAACATACTTATATTATTATTAAAAACATAAATCATTCTCCGCGCCTTTTCCCAACTAAGTTAGGGTCAGCTTTCAATCTAACTACACAACCCAAAAGACTGACCTGGCTAGTATTGCTTAACCTTGCAATGTGCAACCTAACCTTATTAAATACATATTACTTATTAGGTTTAAGTGGTCGCCTCGCCGAGTGTTGTGAATTCTAATTCCACACGGGACAAAAATTTGTGTAATCTAAAAATAGTTATCCTGAGTCTCGGTGTTTATTGTATCCATTGTTTAAATGTTTGTGAAGCCCCCTGTGACACAGTAATAGTCCTAATATGGAAGTTGCATTAGAAAAAATCCATTATAGATAAATTACACCCAGACACAGAACAAATGATCATGCTCATCGTGCTGGACTAGAGAAGGCTTCATTTATGTCCTCGGATCTAACGACGAAAGGCATCGCATTAGCACGATGAATGAGCTTAACAAAATCCCACTGTTGAACACCGCTAAACCGTCAGCCAGCACTAAAGCAAGTAAGCCTAAACGCACTTTCAAGAAATGACACTATTACATCAGCTCACTGTGTCTACTGCATGTAATATACTTTCAGCCACAGTCGTATATCTTCTAAAATGTTCCTTCATCAACTTGCTACCTTACCCTCACTACTTTTATTTAGTTTATTTATCAAAAACATAATGTCACACTTTAGTTTTCGCTCTCTATCTGTCAAGTCATTGTCAATGTGACATTATATTTTTCTCCTGCAATGGGTATTAGGTAATTAATCTACAACTGTTTGTTTTGTCCTGACCTAGTAGTATTGTGTAATATTGTAGTTCATTTTTTGTTTTTTTGTACTTATAGTAATTTTATTGTATTTGTTATCACATCATAGACACAACTGGCAGATGAAAACAGAGAGGATTTTTATTTAGTTTTTATTATTATTTTTATTTATATTATTGATATTATTATTTTAGTATAGCATACACCTATACATTTAGATATATTTAATGTTAGTCCCCGATTGCAATAGCGATACAGAGAGTTTTTATTCTGCTAGCACCGATGATCGCAGCTTTATTAGTATTCCTTCGCTGTCTGAGAACCTCGAAGAGCAGTTTTCTGATGTTCCTGGAAATTTCAATGTTGTACATATCAATGCCCAAAGTATTCCGGCTCATTTCCCGGATATGCTGGTGAATTTTGATTGTAAGAATCTACATGCGATTCTAATATCAGAATCGTGGTTAAAACCATGCCTCCCTTCCGCCACATACTCCCTTCCTGGATTTCAACTTATCAGAAACGATCGCACGGTTGGCGGTGGTGGCGGTGTTGCCATATATCTTGGCTCACATATACCTTTTAAAATAATTGATATGTCAGCGCAGCCACCGCCCGCCAATGCCGGTGAGCACCTCTTTGTTTGCTACTGTGTTTACTACGGTGTTTACTACTGTCCCTCCCTTCATATTAATCTCTTTCCCTCGTTCGAATGTCTCCTTGAAAAACTAATCCCATCTTATTCTCACATTATTATTATGGGTGATTTTAACACCTGCCTTCTGAAACATGATTCTCGTTCTGCCGCATTTCACGCCCTTTCAGACTCCTGCAACCTATCCATCCTTCCTCTTGGCTCCACACATCACTTTCCCAACTCAGCTCCCTCGCTTTTGGACCTTATATTGGTTTCTTCCAGTGAGCGTGTCGCTAAGCATGGTCAGTGCTCTGCCGACGCGTTTTCTCACCACGATCTGGTCTATCTCTCTTATAAAATTCGCCCTCCTAAGGCCAAGCCTAAAACGCTATTCTTACGCAATTTTGGTGGCATAAACGTTGACGATCTGCGAAGAGACGCAAAGAATATTGATTGGTCGCTACTTTACAGCTCTCACTCAATCGATGAACAAGTGCCTTACAGCCAAACTCATCGAGCTGTATGATAAGCATGCACCCAAGCGACCTGTGAAATTGAAACATGCTCCATCTCTGTGGCTTACAGAGGACATCCGGCAATTACTAACTAAGAAAGCTACAGCGAAATTTAAACTGAAAAGGAATCTGAACTCTGAGAACCGTGAAAAGTATATAACTATACGTAATCATTGCAATAAGGTGTGTAGGGACGCGCAACGCCAATACATCCATAACTCAGTTCAAAATGGTGAACCAGCAAAAGTCTGGAAATTTCTTAGATCACTAGGGGTTGGTAAATCCAAACATGAAGTAATTTCCAAAGATTTAAACATTGATTTACTTAATCAACATTTCGCAGCCGTGTCCAACTTTGATAGGACTATAAAGGCAAATACTTTAAATTATATTTCATCCTTGCCAACTCCTAACTTTCCACAATTCGTGTTTAATCAATTATCGGCTTTTGATGTTAAGAAGAGTATACTATCGATTACTTCTAACGCTGTCGGAAGTGATTTTATCAGCCGCAAAATGATCATCCCCATCCTTGACGAAATCCTTCCTACTATCACTTTTATCATAAACTATTCCCTCTCTAGTGGCACCTTTCCATCAACATGGAAAGAAGCCCAAATAATTCCCTTACCCAAAAAATCCAACCCTTCCTCCTTTTCTGACTATAGACCAATATCAATCCTACCGTTCCTATCCAAAGCCGTGGAGCGTCTTGTTCATACCCAGCTTCATTCTTTCCTGTACAAACACGACCTCCTCAATCCATATCAATCTGGCTTTCGACCTGGCCACAGTACAGTAACAGCCTTAGTTAACATTACAGATGATATCAGATTTGAAATGGAAAGTGGCAGTCTCACTGTGCTCGCGCTTTTGGATTTTTCCAATGCGTTCAACACAGTGGATTACGATGTTCTGCTTAGTATACTTACCTCACTTAACATATCTCCAACGGTGATTGATGTGAGTGTGGCCGCCAACAACGTATTTGTATTGATAATCCTCTATCAACTTGGTGTAATTCATTTGCTGGTGTGCCCCAGGGTGGCGTTTTGTCTCCTTTACTTTTCGCAATTTTTATCAATTCTATCTCAAATCAATTACTTTCTTCCTACCACCTCTATACTGATGATCTGCAGATATATACTCATGCACTACTAGTAAATTTGCCTAAAGCTGTTGACATCATCAACAAAGATTTGGACCAAATTAGTTGCTGGATTAGGTCACACGGTCTTCAGGTAAACCCATCAAAGACCCAAATTATTATTGTCGGTAGCTCAAGAAAAATCGCACAGATTGAGTGGTCACTACTTCCACCGGTTCTATTCGAAAGCACCGTGATACCTTTTAGTAAAGTAGTAAGAAACCTGGGTATACACATAGACATTGACTTATCTTGGGCCCCACAGATGCAGGAAATAAGTCGCAGAATGTTTGCCTCTGCAGAATCCTTAAAACGTTTACGGAACTTTCTTCCAACCACTACCAAAATTGCCCTTGTTAACTCCCTTCTACTTCCAATCCTCGATTATGCAGATGCCAGCTATCCTGATCTCACCGAGAACCAACTAGACAAGCTTGAGCGACTTCAAAATTTTTGCATCAGATTCATATTTGGTTTGCGTAAATATGATCATGTCTGTGAATTTCGGAAACAACTCAAGTGGTTACCTATACGCCTTCGCCGGAATACTCACATTCTTTCCCTTCTATACAATATACTGTTCAACCCTTCGCTACCTTCTTATCTAAAGGAACGATTCGAGTTCCTACATTGTACACATCCGCGATCTCTAAGGTCATCAGAAAATTTGCAACTGAAAATGCCTGCACACTCCACGGCATTTTATGATAAATCCTTTACGGTAACTGCAATCCGTTTATGGAATGCATTTCCTGTAAAAATTAGACGAGCTCAAACCCTAACCTCTTTTAAAGCACTTTTAAAGGAACACTATTTAACACTATAAATGGTGTGCAATATAAAATGTGCCTAAAATGTCTTACTAATTATTATACTTATTTCACTATATATGTGTAAGTATGTGTATATATATATGCGTATATATGTAAGTGTATGTATGTGTAGATTCTTCATGTATTCCCCTATCCTATTCACTCCATTTTTACCTCTCAGATAAGTCGTAATATCATTCGCTTTACCTAGATACTATATTTATTGTTACATTGTTCTAAATATTTTTGGTACGCCACTAGCTACCGATTATTTTTCTCTGTGTTTCCATACAAAGGTTGTCTGGAAGACATCGCTATTAGCGATAAGACCGCCCATTGTACTTGCCGCCCATTATAAACTGCTACTATGTTTAATTCCAGTTCAACTGTGGTGTACAATAAAGAATGTTCTATCAATCTATCAACCTCATCACACAATTATTTGTCCTGGGTGACTAGACTAGACCAACAGGCCAGTCAATCACGACTGTGTGAGCGTGTATGCTTTATCTGCGGTCCCTATTATGTACTTTGCGTGTTTTCATGAGTTGTTGTTGATATTCTTCTGTTACTCGTGGTAACGTGTCAAAAAAGCAAAGACCATTGTTCTGGGTAGTCAAATCTACTACTTTGGGACTACTTTGAGTGGGAACGAGACAATAGCGGCATGCTCTTTCCAGCGTTTTGGACCAAGTGGCAAGTGCAAGGGATATCGTTTCTCGAATCATTCCGAAAAAATATGGTGTTTCTTCAGCTGAAGATAATCAGCTATCAACCCTGAAAATCTGATGGGGATATTTTGATGCCAATGCTATCTGAAATCATATTTACTACTATTTCCCCTCTGAATTGCCGACCCTGCTTACCTAAGTGATGGGAAATAAATTAAAAACCAATCAATCTGTTTTATTTTGTACCTAAAAACTGAAATAAATTATTTAAACAGATTGTTCAATCGATATTTTTAGCCCGGTTTTATCATCACTCACCTCTAATTACCTCAAATACAAAACGTTACCGAACTCATGCGATGTGAAAAATGTAGCATCATTTTGCGAATTATATAAGTAAAAACGGAAATTCGACAGTTAGCGTAAATACGGACTTTCAGTTAACGGCAACATTTATTTTAAACTTGCGCATATAAGCACATCAAAAAATGTATTTACTTATGTTTGTACACGATACGAATATTACGAGTAGAGAGAAATTATTTAAAATAAAGAAACAAATACGTTGATAATTTCAGAGCAAATATGGTAATTTGTTATACTAGAGTTAGCATACCTGTGAATGTTAGGGTGCGTACATTATGTGTATAATAAATTTAAGCTACATTTGTTAATACTAGGAAGACGAAAACATGACAAAACTACGCCATTAATTGTAGTTATAGTTTTCTTTTTTTTTTTTTTATTTTGAAACATTATATTTACCTAAAAGTCTGTTAAAAGAGGTTAGATGTCCCTTGTGTACATGTGTACATGTAACTTCAAGTTGACGCAAGAACGTTTACCTTATAGCACGCATGGTGTAAAGGTTGTATCTAGACGAATAAAAAACTGTCAGTCGTAGGACTGCACGTCAGAAGTGAAAACACACACATCTGTGTATGTGTATCTGAGCGTGACGGTCACGCGAGTTTGGTGCTTTTTCCCCATACCAAAAGTGCCCAACGTGCCTAAAGAAGTTTTCACTTCAAAACACTGTCTGTCAGTCGTAGGACTGCACGTCAGAAGTGAAGTGAACATAACTTTTGTACATATATATATACACACATCTGTAAATAAGTTTTTACACACACCAGGTGTATAAGTATTTGACCGTGGCGGTCACGCGAGTTCAGTGCTTTTTCCCCATACCAAACGTGCCCGTGCCCAACGTGCCTAAAAAAACTTTCACTTAAAAAAAAAATGTTACGAAAATAATTTGCACAGAACAGGGAACCGATTCAGTGCATTATATTAAAAGCACTTGGCACTTGGCAGTTATCCATAATTGTAATAAAATTTGGTTTGTTTTTAGGATTCGTCGTCCCACTTCAACCTGCTGAGCAGAAGTTTTATACACCGGATGTCACTACATATGGTGAGTATATAAATGTCACTGATATTTTATGCTTACTGAAGACGAATTTTTGTACACTATACTATATGAATACTAGAGGGACCAGGAGGGAAACAAAACATGTAGCCTACTTTCTCTTCGGCAGAAAATTTGCTGTTTTGGTGACATTTCTAGTCATCTTTCAGAATTTTGAAGATTTGTAGAAAATTATTACGATTTTTAAGAGTTTAGTTCAATAATTACATATTTTTGTAAAAATGTAAGCCAGTAAAAGACAATGAAGCAATTACGTCCTCACATAATTCCGAAAGTAATTGATCACCAATCATTTAAGTACTTATTTAATTATTTTCAGAACATATAAGTTTCATGACTTTTAGTATGTATAATCTAAATTTACCATTAAAGTTATTTTTAATCTCAAATCTTTTTGTTATAGACACAATGCAGAATGTGATCGAACAATCTGTTCTCGACAACAACTGGATACCGACTGCCGACTCCGCGGGAGCGGCGCTCCAAGCACTCTCATTGACATCATTCGCAGTGATAGTAGTGATGCCATATTTAAATAGCATTTTCAGTTTTAGTTTATACGTGCTCATTTTTACAACTAGCAATATAGATATTTTAGAGCAGGGTGCGAGATGATAAGTTATTTTAATTTTATGGAAAATCAGTGTCAATTGTATAAAATTATATTTACTACAGTCAAAAGTTAGACACTAGATTGCTTCACAATGTTAAAGTCATCAATATAAATGGAATAATGCATCATTATTGGCAACCTAAGTTGTTTTAATATACATTATTTACCTTCATATACGAGCATGTCTATAGTGTTTACATAATATAATACGGATTTTATGAATTTGCTTTCTGAAGCAATTTGAACCGATCGATGACATGTTGAGATACATTAATTAATAATCTAGAGGAAACCATGAACATACTCCATAGATAGATTAATTTATAAGGCTATGTAAAAGCGTTAATTGTAAATAGTTACTCAATTTCTTAGTATTTAGTAATATTGTGATGGATAACAAATAAGACATAGTGTAAAGTATAGCTCGGCCCAAAACTTTAGTAATTCCGAATTATCGACATTGAAAAGTCTTTAGTTGTTTTAATATTTTGCTTCATTTAAGTTATATGTTAAATTTCGGAACAAAACTTTATCATGGTTCGAAGTTTTCTAACAGTATGTATTTAGAATTATAAACGTATAGCCCGCAAGCTGTTCAAAGTTTTGCGGGTATTTTGAAAAGTTATCAATAACTTTCAGTTGGTGTGCTAAGAATTTAGTGCGCCCTACTTACAAGTTTCCTTTGGGGAGGTAGTATATTTTACAAATACAATAAATTGGTCTAAATGTAAAAATGTAAAAAATAACTTTGAATACAAGAACAGTCGAATAAAACTTACAATTTTTCGATAAAAAAGTTACCTGGATTATTGAAATTCTCAACTTTATTTCTGTAACATGAATTGAAATTTGCGAATAAAGAACACTTCTGGATAAAACATGGAACCAAAGTTCAGATATAACTGGCCTAGATTATTTTGAAAGTATCGTAGTAATAAAATTGTGGCAAACAATAAACAAAAACTTGCTACCAGTTTTCATTATTTGTAATGAGCTGTCATCTCACGCATAACGAAGAAAAAATACCATTTGATTGAAATATCTAAAATTAACGTCTCGATCGTATCAGGTATATTTATTTACCAAAATGTACCTATGCAAGAGTCATGACAGCTCATAAGCAAGATATGATTGAAAAAACACATATACATACGTATATGTACCTATCACTCATGTCTATTTCCCTGAAGGGTGTACTCAACACCTACATTTTGCCATCTATAATTTAGTTCCATTTACGTTTTAAGGACAAACCTATTGTCGTCAACCAACCGTCTTTGAGAATTAAAGATGGGAAAACTAGGAGTATATTGAAAAGGAAAGATAGGTACAAGAGAAGGCAATGGAAGGAAAGGAATATTGCTTATACAGATGGATTCAAGGTCAAGGTCACATACCTAGAACTTGAACTGGCTGTTGCCGGAAAGTCCTAGCCCTCTAAAGTACGCAGATATAATACACGATATTATTATTTATGCTACTACTACGCGAAAGTCTCTAGTCTTGTATATTTGACACGAGAAAAGGTATACCTTATAATAAACTCAAATATTCAATTCATAAGTATGGCAGACTGATAAATTTAATATTTTATTACTAGGAAAATGTTATGATAAAGTCATATTATATTTTACGAATACGCGAGGCGCTTAATATGTTCAGGGCTGACTTTATGCTAGATCGGAATTATCCTAATACTTTAATATTTACGGGCCTAAGGTAATGGTTTGCAGACAATTTTTTTATAACAATATAATCATATGAAAGCATATCAAAGATGTAAAATAAATTGTAAATATTATTTAATGTAACCATATGTAATAATAAGTTAAAGATGTTTTGGTTAAATCTTGCCAGTTTGTACGGCAGCTGTCTTTGGCATTGTGTTTACGTTTAAGTTCTCCAAATTTATTTAATTGTAATTTATATAATTACTTAAATGCTTTAAAGTTTACTATGAAAATGTTGGTATTATATTATAATTTTCTCTAGTCGTTTACGTATGTTGTGGTAACAGGGTGAGTTGACAAGTTATGAAGTAGCAAAGACCTTGCACGTGGTTTTATGCCTCTACAAGAGCATGTCATGTAACAGCGGTGAGGTAAGTAATCCCTACATAGACAAATTAAGACCTAATATTTTTTTTAATTCCATCGAATACCGTTCACTCTCAGAAAGTCCGTGTATTATTAATTTTAGCTATATAATAAAACATTTTTTTTTAGGTCATAGTTCGTAAGCTATTTGATACCGAAATGCCGCAGTACACGTACTGTAGCCGTAGACAAACGGGTTGTGCCTCTAAAGCATTCATATGACAGCATAAAAAAGTCTTAATACTGGTCCAAAGGCATGTAGGGCCTTTAGAGCTTCTTACAGAAAAGTAATGCATGGTCATGCCAAAGGTTTATACAGGGTGTTACAGGAAGGTGTGGTCATACTTTAGGGTTGTATAGTAGATCCCGTGAATAACGTAACGATGTTAGGGAAATTCGCAATTTTTAATAGCGAAATCGTATTTTAAAACTGCGGGACAAAATTCGTAACGAAGTTATCGGACACAAAACCAAGGTAACCGACATAGCTCAAAGAATTAGCAAGCTGAAGTGGCAGCGGGCTGGCCATATTGCCCGCAGAACCGATAACGGCTGGGGTAGACGAGTTCTGGAGTGAAGACCGCACGTCAAGGGAAACGTAGTGTAGGACACCCTGCGGCCAGGTGGAATGATGATCTGCATAAAACGGCGGGGAAAATTTGATGAGGAGAGCTGACCATCTAGCTCAGTGGCGTACATTAGAAAACGCCTATGTTCAGCAGTGGATGGTGAAACGGTGATGATGATTTTTAAAACTGACAAATGGAACTTTAAAATTGACCGATAAAGTTAACGTTTCGTAAAAGAAAGGGCTGACATTAATGAACAAGTGAATAAGTTGATGGAATGACCAGATTTTTGTGTGAATATCCTCGTAAAAAAAAACAAAATACCAATTCATAATCTGTTGTTTAGAAATGTGTACCTACACCCAGAAAAGCAGTATTCGAAAAAAGTTTAAAAATCCATTTTTTTAAGCCAAATCAACTTCTAATGAGAACGGATTTTTTTAAATAATAAAGACTATTATACAATTTTTGCGAATCAATAAAGATTTATCAACAATATTTATTTACACATTTGATTAAAATGTAATATCGCATATAATATTTAATAAATTGTTACATTTAATGCAAATTAATGTGACACTTTGTAAACATAACATATTATGTTGTTTATGCATGAAATGGTAGCATTAATTATATTAACAGAGGCCATTAACTGATTACCATATAGTGATACGAGAATATGTCAACACTTGACTTTATTAGATATCCATGTTGATACAATGATCGTAAAGCAATTATATGTATTCACCGTTTGGTGACACAGGGACATTGATAACTTTGTCGCCTTCTCATGCTTGCTCCTGTTTGAGCGACACTGCCTATGGAGGCCAGTTCGTTTACGTTCTCCGCAGCTTGGTGCGTATTCTGTGGGTCGGAACAGTACTCATTTGCTCAAACTAATTGAAAAAAAAGGAAAAGCTATGTCAATTCACTTAAATTATTTTTTATCGTTAATAGAATACATTAACTGAGATACACATTTTACAAGCTCAATCTTGGTTTACTTAACAAATTATAATACTTCTGTTGTGTAATTACAGTGCTACTATTGTAAACCCGAAATCAGTCGCATACTTGCGTCTCGTAGCACTCATTCATTTCGTGGCCTGAACACACTTCTTTTGTTGCGACTGTTTGGCAATAATCATAATATTTTTTTTTTCATTTGAAAGCCTCCATTATACCTTATTTATGATTAACAAAAAAGTTTACATCTTTCATCTTTATTTATCTTCATCTAAGTTTACATATTGTTTTACACTAAATGCTATTGCAATATGGAACCTCATTTCGAACCTTAAAAAAAATACCCGTAGGATTATTCGCAAAGTTGCCTTGTTGGCAACTTTGCAAATAATCCTATTTTTTCAATCAAATTTTCGAATACTTTAACTGTAGAAACCCCTTGGTAGAAAGTTTACTTGCTATGACCTATTCTGACCTCTGACCTATCTGAGATTACATACGTATCACGCCTGTATCAACGAAAGGGTAGGCAGAGTCGTATTGAACACCCACATTTTACCAACTATGATGTGGTCCCACTCACGTAATAGGGGGCAAGCCTTTACCGCTAACCGAACACTTTGGGAGTTAAAGATTCCATAGATGACAATGGAAGAAAAAAGACAATGCTTATACGGATGAATAGGGGGGCGTAAGCAATAACTCGAGAAGATCAGGGTCTCATACCTGTAACTCGTAGGCTATTACCTAGAAGTTCGAGCCCTTTTACCATTTTGCAGATATTCCATCTAACTATTTCCATTTGTTATATGATTCCATATTTAATGTTATATTGCAAGAATAAAATCGTTCTTTTAAAAATGTATTATTATTTATAGGTAAATATTAACAACACAGTTTTATATTAATTCATAAAAATTTAAACTCTAAGTTATTGACAAAACATACGATTGGTAATTTGCTAAATTATGTAAGCGTTATTTAGTTTTAGAAAGAATGTTATGTAAATATTGCTGGTAACTTAATTGCTACTATAGTGTACATACAAATATTAAGGAATATCATTAAACGAACCATTTATAATAATTTATGAAGTTTCATTTCTTATATCCTAGTAATGCTACTTGGGAAAAGTATTTCAGAGATATTAAAGTGTTTAGAATAATGACATTATATGTGTTCATTCAATGCAATTATTATGTAAATGCCTTTATAATATCACAACTCCATTCATCTCTTTAAAAGTCTTGATTTAACTCATAATAGGAATATACATAAATTCATATGACATGACTGAATAAAATAATCAAGTATTTATAACAGATTATTCATTCTTGCGTGTGTTACAAGTAGAATACATGAAAAATAAATGGATAAACTCTTAATTATTTATTTAATTAAAAAAATAATACTCGTTTGGTTACATATAATTCAAAATCATTGCACATGATTTTCTCCTTCAAGGTACCATTAGGTGGAAAGACAGTTATGCATGATAAGAAAAGGGAGTTGCAATTTAGAATAATTTTAAGTTTGTGGCAACATCCAACAAAAACATACTTCAGAGCCATCTAGCTAATACAAGTTGAACATAATATTCTATATCGCACACTTAAAGATCTCACGCCGATTAGTATCTGTACAATTCCTAATGGTTGGGCCACGGTCCGCCAGGCTTGATCACCTAACCTGGACGGAGGATTCTCCCTTTCTGTTGGAAGGATATCACACCTATTCCTCTTCAAGTTTTTAATAAATATACATACATTTACATACGCTGAACGAATTTAGGGTGATGACTCCAGATACTTTAGGTATGTTGTTGATACCGCATGCTATTCAGAGACAAGTAGGAATCTGTATAAAGAGATGCTAAACTAAAAAAAAAGGAACTTTCTAACATTTATAATCGAATGAAAACTATCCTTAATGTCGTTATAAAGAAGACTAACTATTTCTGCTTTTCCGTAACTAGTAAAAAACAACTAAATTCTAATTTCAACCACAAACGTAGACGTAGACAAATTAACAATTCAACCATAGTAAAGTCTATTTAAAATCGTACACGTCCATTAAAAATTAATAAATTAAATTACTATGGTGTTATACTTGACCAAATACTCTCCTATTTTAATCATATGGAACTAGTGTGAGAACATAACAAAGAGATTCATATGGATTTTTAAATCATAGCGATATCGGATTTCAGGCGTATATCTAAAGCAAACGCATATTATGTTGTTATATTACATCTAACATGAGTTAGATCCATCCTCACTTATTTTAGTTTGCACAAAAAATGATATTTTTCGAAGTGGAATCAACACAACGTCCCCTATACGCCCTACTATATATACTTCACCTCTTACAAAAGTTCAATCTCTGTTGATTTGTGAACTGTACTTCTAACTGTAACGAATATATTCTAAAGTGTTTCCCAAAAATACAAAGGACTGCAAACGCCGTCCGCAGCTTAATATTAGCCAGATGAAGATACATAACTTTACCTAAGAATAGAGTTTACTGAGCAGCAATATGTTTACTGCCTTTCTTTATAATTCAATAAACGAAAAGTTAGTAATGGATTAAGCAAATTGCCATACTATATAACTTATTAAGACTCTTGTTTTCGATTAAGTATAACAATTTTTTCATCTTGCTAATGAGTAATAGACTGGAATCAGTTCAGGACATCAAATATAATGATATTTAACACATAACTATACACAAATGTATTTACACAATTTCAGTTATTACATAGTAGTGGTAGCAGAGACATCTTCAACAATCATCAACATATTTAAATCAATTTACACAAAATTTTAACAAAAAGTGAAAACTGCTTGAAAATCTGATCTAATGGAAATCTGAAAACTGGCATCCGCATGGCGCGGCGGGGGACTTTGTTTTATATGTAGTGATTGACTACATGATCACTCTTAAGGCCGCATACCTGATTTTATCACTAGATAACGATAGACATACTCTCTCTGTCTCTCATCTCTCCCGTCATAAAATAAGGAGTGAGTTTAGGTGTATATGAAATTTTCATTTGGCATACCTATTCTATATTATATTCAATAGCTCAATAGGTGGGACACATTACTCACACAGCCCGGTCAATTTGATTATTTCAATTATTCGTTTTGATTATATTGATTACTCATATTGGGCATTTTTAACCGACTTCAAAAAGGAGTTAGTTCTCAATTCGACTGTATTTTTCTTTTATATATTTGTTACCTCAGATTTTTCGACTGGGTGAACCGATTTTGATGATTTTTTTTTTGTTTGAAAGCTGGTGCTTCCCGTGTGGTCCGATTTCAGTTTGGTTCTGACGATGGCATCCATGAGCAAAACCATATAAGTCTTTTATGGAATAGTATTTTTTTTTGAAGTCAGTTTTTTTTTAAAAGAATTATGTACACTATGAGTAATGCTATATTAATCACTTGGTCCATAAAGGCGATCCATCTGCTCCTTTGACCTTATACCATAAAAAATACCTATAATATAGTGACCATCTGTCGCTTTGGAAAGTATTTCATACTCAAAAGAGTCCTCAGAACGCGAAGGAATAAAGTTTTTATTTTATTTATTTATTATGTGTATGAATAATATGTATATTATGTTGATTACATGGTACTATTTAATAATATAAAACTAAACGCTACAACTGGCAAATTATCTCAAAGTAACCACCATCCTAATCTATACTAATATTATAAATGTGAAAATTTAGATGGATGGATAGGTGGATGGATGGATGGATGTTTGTTACTCTTTCACGCATGAATCACTTAACCGATTGCGATGAAACTTGGTATGTAGATGGCTGAAGACCTGGATTAACGCATAGGCTACTTTTTATCCCGATATTCCCACGGAATCGGGAATTACGCGGGTGAAACCGCGGGACGCTGCTAGTAATATTATAAACGTGAAAGTTTGTGAGGATGTATGGATGTATGGATGTTTGTTACTCTTTAACGCCAAAACTACTGAACCCATTGCGATGAAACTTGATATGTAAATAGCTACAGACCTGGATTAACATATAGGCTACTTTTTATCCCGATATTCCCACGGGATCGGGGGTGAAATCGCGGGCGCTGCTAGTACCTTATAAAAGTTTTGATGAAACCATGGATTCAATATACAACTGTCTAACTAAAACAATATTTCTTAACCCGAAAAGTCCATGTGAGACCAGATGACAAGATAGTCGACAGAGTAATTACGAACCGTCTTTCAGTTTGACGAATCATGATTTGCTATCTTTGCTGAAATATGAGATTGTAAAGCGGGAACAATAAACATTATACAATGCGTAAGGGTGAAGACACACTTGAAAATAACAAGGTTTTTTTATACTATTATAATTATGCTTGAATATGTGTTTATTGGATAGTTTTATACTTTTTGGTCAAAATTAACATCTTGAATTAAAAACACTGTGTTTGGTGTGTGTATTTAATTTAAATAAAGTAAAAAATATGAACAATGTTTAACGTTATTTGATTGTACTCGTATGTCAATTGTTTTGAATAAATTAAAATTGTGTCATAGTTAATTTGAGTTTCGAATATTTCTGAATGATACTAATTTTTATTTTGAAATGTTTGGTCTTAAAACATTAATATGATGTCAGGAATTGTGATGTCTATCATGGGTTGTGAATCCTATAAAGCAGCTCTGGTAACAATGCTCAGCAGATATACAATATTATGCTAGTCAAGCGCTTTTCTCTGAATATTGGTATTTTTTATTGTTATTGTGTATCTTAAATATCTACGAATATTTTTCTTTTCCTTCTGTCTTATTTTATGACGTAAGTTACAGTAAATGTGAAAAAGCATGATGACATAAGGGTTCCATATCTCAAACACATGGTTTTACTTAAGTATTTTTTGTATAAATACGCATACATTCATAGATATCCAATAATATATTTATAGGCAGAAAATGTATCAAAGCCTGTTTCTTGTCCTTTTATATTGCCTGATAAATCCGTTAGACAAACGACAATTTTGTTGTTGAATAAGGATAGACTATTTCTTTGGCCATACAGTATGAAAAATACAATTATTAAAATTATTGAGCTCTTATCTATATATTAAGTGAAGCGAAAAGGGGGAGTATGAAATTTCGCACACTTATAGTTTATACAGGGAAGAAGTGACGAATGCTAAAATTTTTGAACAATATTTGCTACAAACTTAAAAAAAAGTGCAAAAACGGGTACATACAGCTATGAGTGTCCAGTATATATTTTGACCTGTCATGGTACAACAGTCTATACAATGACAGGTCAAGTAATATTGGGCCAATAAAATAAACCATGGTCGAAATTCGACCACCACGCCATCTCTAGTTACAATAAAATGACAAAAACTAATACAACTTCTTGAGGACCTCTTCTAGACATTCTGTTTACTTACGTACGTTGTTTTGTGATAGTTTTATTCTGGCCGACTATACCTCAAATATTGTGTATACTACTTCACTAACAATATACAGAATCTTAAACCTGACAAATGTGAGCACAATAGGCGGTTATATTGGAATCTCTGCTAGTCAAACATAATTTTCGAAAAAGTTTATATAAAACATTTATTGAATCGCTAAATAGTAAGGGTTTTAGCTTTGCGTGTTCGTAGTAGCAGCGTATTCTATAGATAAATAGACAGAACTGTAAATAATATATCATAAACGGTTGTCAAATGCTCTGCTTTTTTTTAAATTAGAGAAGTGTTTACAAATTGCAATAGTCCTTTTAAGGCGCTGAAAATATTAATCAGTACACTAAGTAGTAAAAAAGAATATAAGCGTGGTGAAGATAAATAGGTAACCACTTGAGTGGTTACCAATTTACCGGCCCATACGTGCAGAAGCATGGCTCTCCCAGTTCAAAAATAAATCATATAGCATTCATAAATAAAGCTCTCAGAGCGGAAATATTAGGTACCTAGATTATGTTGTATGTATGTAGATGCTATTGGCGTATACAATTGCTATCATTCTATTTTACCAAATCTAAATTACGAAATAAAGATGTCTAATATTAATACGGTCACTTTAAAAAGTTCTTAGTTAATTAAGTAGGTCTCTAGTAAGTCGTAATCTGATCTCACCACATTTTACGGTAGAAAACTAGTTGCAAGACTTGCATTTTTATATGTTATATTTTTAATGATATCTCGTTTCTATATACCTAGAAACTATATTAAATATACCTATATTAAAGGAAACATCGTTCGTCTGTGACTGACTGTACCTACCTATACCCGCTAACCTACCTGTCTTTTGTAGTGTAAAGGACGAAAATATATCAATGTTAGTGAAATTCGCTGAACACTTGAAGAAATTAGACTTCCCAGTCATTCTGTTATTATTCTGTCATTCAGACGGCTAAACAAAGGGTATGTTCCGATATACACTGCGAGTACTGTTCAGTGTTCTTACTGGGGAGAATTCGTTCCATTATAGACTGACAGTATACTGCCGCAGTGTCCTAGGGAAATATATGACGTCATAAATTGTCGTCATTTTTGTACTAAAAGCACTGGCGTTTTCAAGTTAAAGGTGCTCTCAGTGCATAGTTTTTTTTTTAAATTAAATAATAAAAAAAAATTGTCGAAATCTGTTTATCACTTTTACCGTACATAACCTCATTTAAATAATTCGGTTATAAAGTTATTATGCATTAGATTACTTGAAAAACAATATTTTCTTTTAATAAAAAGTATACTTACTTTTATTATCCGATTCAATCAACTTGTCAATTGACAATTGACATGAATATTCAATTTTTAAATATAACACATTCAAACAATAATTTTTCTTGTTGAACAGATAACTTGTACATTTATATTATAATTATTTTCACGTCAAAACAGCGCCAAAAAACATAGATGACAGTATACTGGACTGTGTTCCATTTTAAACAGTAACCAGTATTGCTAACTATAAAGGAACGGCTTCGCAGTATACTAAATTGACATCACACCTTACAGTGCTCGCAGTGCATATCGGAACCATAAACTTATATTAAGTTTACGATCGCAACACACAAATACAGTGCTCATAACGTTTGTTATCCTAATCTTTTATGTAAATTAAACATTCTTTGAAGTAAGTCGACAGTAATATCTAGATTAATGAACATGAAAATATGCAGATTCTTGAGCAGTTTTTTACGAATTCTGTTTGCAATGTTTTTTTCATACAACCAAATTGCCTATAAATACTTCCAACACTTGTAGTATCAGTTATGCATTTCCAAGCCTATCCCCTTCCCATCATCTCTTGATGACTCACTGAAAAAAGAGACCTCCTGGAGTCTGTAGTCACGCTATTGTAACTCCTGTATTAAAGTCCCGCGGAACAAATGTCCCGGCTTGGAAAAACTGAACCTATAAAATAATGTGTCTTTCAGTATCCACCAAATTTTTATTTTATTCGAAAAATAGTTTTATGGCAATTAGTATGAGATCTAATTTTTAATGACTTTGTGGCATAAATTTAGGGAAATTTGCTGGATATCGTTTCTTATGTTGACTTTGAGGGCATCAATTGTTTTGTTGGCATTACCTGCGATTTAAGATAGCCCTAAGAAAGTAATCTAGAGGTATTAAAATACAAGATCACGTTTACACAAAAATTAGCCTCGGCGTCAAAGATGATTTTTATGCAGCTAGAACCCAATCAGTGAACACACGGCCTTATCTATAGAACTTAAGTTTCCTGAGTCAGTAGCATTTAATACAGTGCATACCGAATTTCTGACAAGAACGACGAGAAATTGAATGATTCGGGTTTTCCCATGCGCTCCCCGGCCCTATAGCAAAGATTTTAGTAGACCTTGCGTTTCCGTGACTTACGGTGTTAGATGAATATTTATCGAACCAATTGACTCAATACTTGGTCACCAAACGTCGAATAGCTGACTCGGTAGGACAGTTGTGGCTAGGATTGGAGGTTGTTCAAGGCTATAATTTTCCAAAGACTAATATTTATTTATTTATTATGATTTACCAACATTTGTTTACGCGGTTAGAAGCTACAAAAATTACATTCAATTAGTTTTAAACTGAGTGTAACAAATAATTACAAAATACAGCATGCTATATGTACTCAAATAAATTTCTAAACATTTTTGTGATATACACGTTCACATCATAATAATTCTCAACAAAATTTGACAGTTATTGCTTTAAATAAAGGCCGCTATGACCTTTAAATCTCGAGCGTCCCTATTCAAAGAGCCTTTACAAGTAAATTGGAAGAGTTGTTCAGTATATATGACTTTTTTATCTTTGTTGAAAGCCAGATGGAAAAGACTTTATAATATCTTACTAATTTGGCAAAAGTTTGTGAGGATGTAAGGATGTTTGTTACTCTTTCCCGCAAAAACGGCTGAACGAATCTGGATGAATTTGGCACATAGATAGATTATAGTCTGGAATAGTACATAGACTACTCCTTATCCCGGAAAAATATACTATTTCCGTGGGATAGATTTCAGCAAAATTTCAATAAACCCAAGATGTTAATAGGACAAATGGATATATTTTGCCGTATTTGTCCCTAACATTTCAAAGTTTACGATGCCTTAATATACCATTTACCATACACACCCGTAATCGAGTTTGCAAAAAATGAATATTATTAGTCCCTTTCAAGCAGTATAAACTCGAATATTGCTATGTAATAACCACCAAAACTATTTTATTACAATGTACCCTGCAGACTTACAGATTGTGAAAATATGCAAAGGTCTACGCCGTAGCATTTCGTAGCACACCTGCTACAAGCAATATTCCCTTCGAAAACTATTCCGCTGGGATCTAAGTTAATTTCGTATTTATTTTTAGGTTTATTGGAAGGGTTAACAACTTTTGAAAATTTGATTTTGTGCTTATCGTTTGGTTCTACAAGTTATAATTACATCAGTGTAATTTATGTATAATTTAAATATGTCTCTACTGTAAAACTTTTAAAATAGATATCCTTGGAAATGTATATAATGCCTAAAATCGTCAGGAAATATGTGAAATAAATTTTATCATACACATTTCCTAAACGGCACTCGGAAATGTACTAAAGTCGAAATATCGGTTAGTAAACGTATAGAGGGCCCAGGCGGTGTTGCTTTGCATTAATCGGACAAGGATTCAAAGACAGTCTTATCGGCTCATCAAAATGTTTATGCTTCAAAAACAAAATTTGTATTAATTACAAGGTGAGCTATATTAAAATTTATGTTTTTATTCTACTATAAACTACTCATACCTGTGAAGTTCCATGGTATAAGCAATAAATCGGGGACCTTCTCGCTGGAGACCATGATTATGTGTATGGTCCAGAGCGAGAGGACATGGAATTCCGTCGCCTCGTTCTGCGAGTGGTGCATGTAAAAGAAGCGGCGGCAATCTCTTCCGTCAATCAGAAGACAGACCAGGCAGCAGAGCGTGCAAAAGGATCTCCAGATTACATGAACGCTTGTCTAAGGGCGACGGACAGGGAAATCTGTGGTTCTAGCATACTCAAGACGGGGACGCGACGTGTTCCGTGCTCGCCTCTCTAATTTAGAGGGGGCAGGACCCTCCGTACATCTTAGTGGGGTAGCGTTGTTTAACAAGTGGCCAAGTTTTTTTTTTATACTGCGTGGGTCGCAAACAAGCATACGTCTGCCAGGGTTCACAGGGATTTCCTTTCTAGGGTACATCTGAGGCCGGGGCCATTAGACCCGGTGACGGAACACTCTATGGTTTTAGTCGGTTCGAGTCCGATATCTTACCGTTTAGCCTGGGTTAGCAGGCGACCCGTGGAGGTTACCACACTAAAAACTGGTTTATGCATTAGTAAGTTTTATTGTAGCGGCATTATTAACCTACAAACCGGTGCTGATAGACCGAGCTTCCAATTTTTATGTATGTATTTCAATTCTCGGTATGTATTGTTTACACGGAAGTTCTAAATAAATTTTTGTTGTATTATTTTTATAAGTTCTGCAAACAATTTAATTTATAATGAAATACTTTAAAATTTTACAATAATTTTTAACGGAAGTCTAGTCTTTGCACCATTTATAAGTTTGTATAAGTGGATAACTGTAATTGTTCATAATGTGGTAACTATCTTATGTGTACATGAGTTTGTACACTCACGTACACAGTCAATTGTTGTTATCCATTCACTGTTGCTACCCATAATAAATAAATATTAATTGTGTGCCTCGGCTGTTCTACACTGCTAAGTGCAGAACGAATGGGCTCCTCTTCGCCATATCTATAATACGTACAACACATAACTCACCCATATTAATATTTTTGCACAATCACACTCAAAATTTAAAATTGCAGTAATTAAAATCTTAAAGTCTTGTATAAGAATTCTTTGCTATTTCTCTTTATTTTTTATTAAAATATATAAAACACTTCCAAATGTAAATTGTGAACGATTTAAACTCATTGTTAAAATCACTACATACTATAAAACAAAGTTCCCCGCTACGTCTGTCTGTTTGCGATAAACTCAAAAACTACTCAACGAATTTTCATACAGTTTTCAGCGATAGATAGAGCGAATCATGAGAAAGGTTTAAGTATATAATTTGTTAAGATTTTGTGTAAATTGGTTGAAATATGATACTGATTGTTGAAGATGTCTTCGCTACTCGTGGGAAGCCGGGGCGGGTTGCTAGTATTACATATTATTTTGCAGGCATTGGTGTGGATTATACGTTCACTCAAAAGTTGTACTTACAATTTTTTATATTTTAGCACCTAACGTGTAGCTGTTAAATTTTCTATTAATAAATAAAAAATAAAAAAGTCTTCGTTCTGATTGCGTGCCAGCCCAGTTGCAAATAATTATTTTAAAAATCTTTTAAAAAAGTGTACCCGACTTCAATTTGCCTAAATCATGATAATTTATACTAAGCTGTATTCTTAATCTCGTAATTTATTGCCCTTATCAGTGGAATTTTCTAAATTGGTCCAGCCGTCTTTGAGTACTAGGTACTAGGTCAGGTAACATATACATACAGAAAAAAATCCGATGCATTGAGAACCTCCTGAGATTTTTTTAAGTCTGCTAAAAATAAATAAATTTTAACTTAATTTTAATTAAAACCAAGTACCGAAAACACGCTGACAGTTCCCGTACAAACCCGAGCGCGTGTGACTTCAGAATGTTAATTTACTACTCATCGTAGCACACAGCTGATAGTGTTTTGACAGTGTAGAAGACGTCGACACTGTACTATCGTGAAATTTCTCTAACATTATTACGTCACAAACGTGGCGACAAATCGAGGCGCGTTCGTAGTCACTTGATTCTTTTGAAAATTTTATAAATTTTTAATAGTATATAACTAACTTAAAAAAATAAGAATTAAATTTTTTGCATCGACTAATAATATAATTTATGACAAAGTTTTAAAATACATAAAATATCGTTTTTTTTCAACGACCGAGTATACAATTGTATACAATGCCTAGGTTTCATCCATTTCTGGAAACATATATTACCTCTATTAATAAAAAAGCACTTATTCATTTTATTGCCTAATTCTTAGTTGTCGTTTCTCTTTGTATAAATGTATTGACGTAAGAAAAAATATTATATAGACGTCTATCGTTTTCTTACAAAACTACAGATTTGATGTTTTCTTTAAGGAGGCGTTCAATTTGTTAAATATACATTCTTATCTTTTAATTGAAAACAAGATCAGTGAACTGGCAAGTTTTACCATCTTCCTAACTATTATATTCAAGCCCTCTGGATTTGGCTTTAAGTCTAACTTATCTTTGCTGAGTGTTGGTTTTCTCTGGGGCAACTACCCTTTGAAGTCCTCAAATCAAATTTATAATTATATTATAAGACGAAACGAATACTTTTGGAATGGGTAGTATATCAATAGTAATAGTAACAAATTATAGCGTTAAATACTTTAAGTCACATATTGCAGATACCAAAATGTAGTCACACATACACAAAATCTTGGCATGCATCCTTATCACGCATCTCTCGTTTCAAAGGGCGTGTAACTGAGCTTCTGTGAAAAGCTTTCTACTTTCTTTCCTTTGCAATAAATCTCTCACCTCTTCTTGAAGGTTTAAATATAAATACATTTAAAAATTATATTAAATGTATTATAAATTAACACTACATAGTAAGCTTTTAATTAATTAATTTTAATGACATTTAAGCTCAAGATTCGTGAAGACCTTTGTACCAAATTACGTCACTTAAGAAAGTTTCAGAAAACCCATGTCCTATCTACTGTGTTATCGTTCTTCCCCTCGCAAGATGCTTTGAAATGCAAATAAAGGACAGAACAATTTAAATGTTAATGTAGATGTTTACCTATATAAAATTAAGTAGTTTTTTTATATCTGACCACGTTCACGGTATTAAGATTTATGTCATAAAGGTCACTATGATTCACTTGTAGTACACAAGTGAATCATAGTTGTAGAAAATCTTCTAGTTTATTTTATAAACACCACCAGAATTTAAGAGGTTTTTGTACAAATCTTTTACTGTTGTAGCCTCGAATTCCCAACTTCCCAACGCTTAGTATTTAATTAAAAATGATAAGACCAATAAACATTCTGAGGGAGTATCATAGATTAAATTTAATTGCATAAATTTAACACAGGTCTTACCAAAAGACTAGACACAATGAATTATTTTATGCAGTGCTTACATCAAACGGCTCTTTGCGACTTTGACTAGATCGTCGATCCACCTATGAAAGCAAACCACACGCTATACTTTGATCAGATCAGAACAGAACAGATCACTAGTTTTTAAAGTATTGTAAGTTAGTTTCAGAACTCTTAACCTCAAGGACTTATGTCACCATTTTATATGGTTCAGGGTTGGTATCGATAAAAATGTGACAGTTTTTATTCGAGAAAAATCTATGTGAGTTTATTTACAATTTGTAACAGTAATAACGATTTCAAATGTAATTTTCTCAAAGGAATGTTGTTAAATATATTATTCGCAACGTTGTGCGTGCCACATAGACGAGAGTTCGTTAGTCTAGCTCTTGTTGTAGACCTATGAAACTTCATACAAATTGTACAAAAGAAATAATGTAAAAGACATGACCTATTTGTTGTCTGTTCATATCATAAAGTTTTATGTTCAGTAAAGAGTACGAAAGTTTTTCTTAAGTCTCTTATTGGGACATTGTATTGTTGCTTACTTTGAAGAAAAAATATTCTTTGAAATATTAACTACATGTTTACATTTATAGAGCTTTTGATATTATTTATCTTTTACTATTTTTATGATTCAATGCTAGTCCTTTTAGTAATAAATAGATTAGTCATTTATATTGACTAAAATCTGCAGGCTGTCCTCCAACAATGGAATACTTAGTGAAATCACCGAAAGGGCAAGGGGAAAGTTAAAGATTTTAAATCGAACATGTTTTTATTTTGGAATTATAATTTAGCAAATCCATAAAACTAACTTTTCTTATATTTCAAGTCAGTTTTTATGGATTTTCTCAAGAATGAAGTGAATAATAAAAAAAATATCGATTTAAAATCTTTAACTTTACACATTCCATGTTAAAATAAGTTGAGAGTTTTCCGTTTCCTCACATTACGTCAATAAGAGATTTTTTTTCAGTGAATTTTAAGGTTCTTTATTTAAAAAAGTTAATTTAACTAAGTCTACTTTAAAAAAACATAATAAATATAAACAAGCCTTTTTTTGGTAATCTAACCTTTTTTTGCGTTCCTTTAAAATGTCCATGTGTGTATTTCGAGCAATTCATTTTAGACCCCTTCAAACTCAAGATCGGATAAATAAAAATAAAATTAAATATTGATCGCAAAGAATATACCTAAAAATTTAGGGATTGGGTTGAGTTATTTATTTATCATGATACATGACCGTCACGGTCGCAAACTTGCTTTCGGAGAGAGCCACGTAACGCGTTCTCTACTTCAGACGAGCAAAATATCTTAAATCAAATCAAAAACATCGTTTTTACAAAAAGCACAACAAATTCTAAATGCTAATTAATGCCCGAATAGTTTTGATATTAGTAAAAGAGGTCACCGCTCCAACTGCCACCGAGTAATCAAAACATAATGTGATTGCTAGAGCAACATGTTGAATTTGATGCTAAATTTACTAATTATAAGCGCATAGAGAGAGTTAACGACTGGTTGAGTATAGCTGTTTCTTTTTACTATGTAAAACTTTAATTTAAAAAAAATAACGTGTTCGTTTATTCTTTATATACCTTTAGCAATCAAGTAAATATCAAAAATTCCAAAAAAAGTAGATCCTAAGAGACATGGGGCACGCCACAATTGTGGCGGTAAGGCCCGTCATGGAGGATTGGCTGGAGAGGCGACATGGCGCTCTCTCCTACCGGATGACGCAGGTACTCACTGGACACGGCTGCTTCGGGAAGTACCTGTGTCGCATAGGCCGGGAGCCAACGTCTGTGTGCCACCACTGCGGGGGCCGCCGCGAGGATACCGCACTCCACACTCTGGTGGAGTGCTCTGCGTGGGCGCAGCAGCGTGCTGACCTCACGGCGGCCATTGGTGTGGGTAGCCTCTCGCTGGAGACTATGATTATGTCCATGGTCCAGAGCGAGAGTGCGTGGGATT
The DNA here is from genome assembly GCA_963859945.1 of Euplagia quadripunctaria. NCBI lineage: Eukaryota > Metazoa > Arthropoda > Insecta > Lepidoptera > Erebidae > Euplagia > Euplagia quadripunctaria. Next base: position 11,341,211 of record OY982576.1, on the reverse strand, counting down.
CCGCCGCCTCTTTCTGTGAGGTAGTGATGGATGCCAAAGAAGCGGCGGAGAGGGAACGGGAGAGAACAAGTACTCTTCCGTCCGACTAGACGCACCAGGCGCCGGAGAGTGCAAAACGATCTCCGATCGGATAGAACCATCTGCACCTCATAGTGGGGTCGCCTGGTTTAACAGGCGGCCAAGTCTGCCGGGGTTCACAGGGATTTCCTTTCTAGGGTACATCTGAGGCCCCGGCTATAAGACCCGGTGATGGAACACTGTGTGGTTTAGTTTAGTAATGATCCTACATCAAAGTACATCTAAAACATCCTATTAAGAAACAATGTGCCTTATTTCGTTACGTGTGACGTCATCATCCGCTTGGCACCGATACGAGTAGGTACGACTTCTCTGACGGGCTTCCTGAAATCTTTAAGTCATCTTGGTGTTTTTTTCATACACACAAAGTAATTAAGCAAACCCTATCCATGTCTATAACAAAAAAAGACAGACAAAGGTTTTCTAAGTCCATTACGTCCACCACAAACAGACACAGCTATCCTATACTCTACACAGCTGTTATATTCCACGTATCTATTTACCTTAGGAGTAAAGACAAATGAAGCTATTTGTTAAGGTCGATATTCAAATCACGACCTTTAGACATTTGTCTCTGGGGGAATAACGCATAGTAGCGACAAGAACAAAGTTGAGATTTTATCTCTAGCACCTCTCGGAAACTGTCACGAACGTTTGGTAGAAGGTTTGTTGTATTGCTGTTTAGTAACTTGTGATATATTTAATATAACTAAACTGCAATAAGCTAAACAGTTGCGGTTACTACCTAAAACAAACGTATTACGTATAACGTATTACCCTTTAGGTATTCCAACATTTGTCCTGCGTGTCGAGTCATTATCTTAGATATCTGCACTGAGTTAGGTATACATTTAATAAGTCTGTACCTTCAAGCTGGACTTGTGTAAATGTTTTTTTATGAATATTATGTATCTTTGTTAACTCAACTATACGCCTTTTAATAGACTTATAAGGAATTATAGTATGGCATATTCTATGTTACCTACACACATGACCTTGAAGGACGCCCACCGAAGACAATCCGTGTAAGCACCATTAAAGAACAGTGGATACAGATTACACTAAATACAGGGCTATTGAAAAACATTTGTGCCAACATACGTTAAAAGGTTAGTAGACCTTGAACAGCTAGGAATTTCTTTTTTAAATATAGATGTAGTTAAACGCGGAAAGTCAAAAATGAGGAAGGGGGTGGTTATGTCATAGAATGAGAGACCTATATGTCCAGTAGTGAACCGTGATAAAGTGATTGATTGTTGTGATTGCTACACCTATCTTCGATATTAAATATAATTAAACTTTGCGGGAAAACACCGACTCACTCACTGTATAGCTAGATAAGTTCTAATATAACTTCAGTAGCTAATACAAGTTACTGAAGCAAACCATTATTTTAAATCTGAACAAGAGTAAAGGAAAACTTGTTAAACCAAACAACTCTTATTCTAAGAAACTTTTGAAAAGTCACGCAAAGAATTAATCTCGTGGCTTTGAATCTAACCCCTTTTTTCAGTGGCCTCAATTATATTTCGTAGTCTTTCAGAATTTTACCTTTCAATTTTCGTCATAAATTAACGGAACCAGACCATTTTTTGTACTACTAAAATTAATGATATACTTAATGAATTTTTAACTAGTAATTGTTATTACTAGCCAGAAATTCTTTATTACATTAATATTATAAAGAGGACATTTTGAGATGTCTACTATAATATTTTTTATTACCAAGCAATTGTGCTTTGTTTAAAATTTTTTGTTCACTATTAAATGGATAAGTAATGGTGGATATTTTTTCTTCATGGCTCCAAAATTTAGCTGGTCTATATAATAACAAAATAACAGTTGAATTATTTGATTATTACAGTATGAATATTTTTAATATTATTATTTATTAGAATACAATTTAAGAAATGCAAATACTATCGCAAATAACGCAGGTTTATTTATTTAAGACTTTTAGAACATAACATTAGAGAATAAAATATTATTTATATAGGTTTTTAGCAGATTATAAAAAAAAACCGTATTCTGAATTATAGATTTTTAAACCAACTTTTCTTTTTTTAAATATAATTCTTATAGAACTCACTAATTCCAGTGATTGCAAAGTGCTACAACTGAACTAACTTGTAAACTTTCGCGTTGCATTTCATGTCAGCTTGTCACTACAATCAGTGCAACCTGGTAGAAACGCCAGGCACTTCAAATGTACGTAATATATCTTACGTGAACGCGATAATTTCGGTTAACATAATAATATAATTATGCTGTTACTGAAAGTCATTCGAAAGTTTTGAAATTCCGTCGTCTAGAAACGTGAAGCAGAGGGTGAAACATTTTCCTTTAAAGGTACGCCTTTTAAAAAATTACAGACCGATCTCTCTTCTGAGCCACGTTTACAAGTTCTTTTGAAAAGTCGTAATTTTCCCAGCAAATGTAAAGAATCGTGTTACTAGCACGGTTGACGACTTCCACCTTCCAGAAGTTTGATTTCAAAATACTTACATCAACTCACTTTGCCAGTTCATCTAGTAAAAGGAATAGCAAGATAATTAGTCAGTCCATCGTGCATTTGAGGACTATGATAAAACCGTCAGCGACTTATGCATAGCACGTTTACATCATTAAAAATAAATTATAAGCATTTGAAATACAGAAACAAAACATCCCATAGGTAGAAGAAAAGCAAAGACTGTTCGTGATAATGATAATTTACATGCTTAAAAGACTAATCAATTATTGTAACAAATTTAACATAATTAATCGTGATCAAAATGGGTTTCAAAAACATAAATCCACAACACTGGCAACGTACACGCTTTAAAACGAAATATTGACAGGTGTCAACAATAACCACTTTACCACTGGGTTATTTTTTTGACCTGTCTAAAGCGTTATACCGTGTATCACATGACATATTGGTGCAAAAACTGGAAACACTTGGAATCAGAGGTTTATAGCGCAGAAAAAATGTATACGGGCAATATATAAGATGCAATGGACTGATTCTTGTAAGCCCATATTCATTTCAAGAAAACTACTGACAGTTTCATGCATATACATCTATCAAATGGCTAAATTCGTAAGAAGTAACATGTCACTTTTTGAGCAAAATAATAATTTAAATAAACGAACAGCTACACAAGTCCGTTTAAAAATGCCCGTTTTACATCTAGAGATATATCGAAAGAACTGTACGTATATGGCCCCTTTGATTTTTAATTCTCTGCCAAACTCGATACTAGAACTCCCTTGATACTAGAAATTTTGTTTAGAATTGAAAAAATGGCTTATTGGTAAGTGTTTTTATAAGTTAGACGATTTTTTTTAGAATATATCAGAATGTCAGTCATGAAAGTCAGATGTTAAAATGAAATATTTTAATAATGACAATATAAAAAATGTTAATATTAATAATATGTTAATAAATTTAATTATGTAGGTACTTAATAATATAAATTAATATTATGAGACAATTATTGCTTATTATGATTATTAATTTGTGTAGGTACCAATTAGACGTGTATAGGGTGTTTATGATAATGGAACACTTACTTAAATCACTTAAAGGGCATGCAATTGCAAAAATATTTAAAAAAAAAACTCCCCATTTACAAGTTATGAACATATAAAAACTAACTAAGAAAACTTTTTAAGTTCGTTTTTATGGATTTCCTCAATAACTGAGTGGAAAAATATGTACGATTTAAAAATTTTAACTTTACACATTCCAGCTGCTTTTATGTGAAACGGAGGTAACATTACCTGGAAATTCAAACGGTCATAACTTCTAAACGGATAGTTTTTTTCAAAAACTCTTTTTGTTGCATGCTAAAGTTTGTCAGATACGCTGTATACTCATCAAAATTAAAAGAAATATACCTTTTGAAACAGAATATTGCAAGGTTACTAAAAAAACCTTATTGAGAATTATCTTTTGTATGTTTTGGCGAGTAGCGACCAAGGTTCTGCGTAATTCAATGGCCTTATGCAGCAGATTGAATGATAGCCGTGATGGACAGGGAGGTTTAAAGCTCGGGATTATTGCAATATACGGTTACAGAGTAGGTGAATTTGATATTATCATTATTAAATGCCTTGCTGTACTAAGTTTGAGTTTTTATTTAAAATTCGAGAATCTATAGTTCGTTAGTTTTTTACAACTAAAATACATTTAGTATTGTTCCAAAGAGGAAGATAAAATAAAAAGAAATGGAAGATAAAATAATAAGAAATGGAAGATAAAACAATCTGTGACATCTAATTTTAATCCATTTTAGTATGAAATTATCTGCAATTCTGATTTATTCGATATTGTAATTGATTACTGACATTACAGAATTAATTAATCTTGTGACATTTTTATATTTTTGTGTGGTCATCATAAATCTATGAACCTACTCCTACTACTGTATAACCGTTTAGATATATTTCCACGCCATACATGGCAGAATATTTTGCACTTATATTAATGTAAAACCTAGTAATACCATACTATTAAGGAAATGAAGGCTGATTTGATTTGTTTTGAAGAAAAGAAGATGGTCTCACACCTTCATATTTTAATTTCTAAAACGGTTGAAATTCTAATATTTGCAAGTTATTAGGTGCAACCATGGACTGCAATCCAGCACCAATTTCAATCCGGGCGGAAACTCACCAATCTGACCAGGTCCGGACGGACCCGGCCGGATTAGGCATGTCATATCATAATTATTTGGTTGGTCTTAAAATGACTTGTATAATTTATTTCTTTTTTTGGGCAAAAACAAAGCTATACAATTATTTTATTTAAGCCATGTTCAATTAGGCAGACAGTAAACTTTTTATTCTTTGCTACCATCCAATAATTAAAACCTAATATCTAAAATAAGTAATGACATAAATTTCAGTATTCGTATAAGTAATATTACTTCCTATTTAGTTCAGTATTTCGAGAGTTAAATGCATGACGTCAGTAAAATTATCTCGTAATTGACAATGCGTTACATATGTAACTTCTTTTTATTACTTTAATTTAACTTAATCAACCATAATCGGCTTAGACCACAATAATAATGTAATTTTTATCTTGAATTATAAAAGATAATTATTTTATAGGTATAATGATTTTAAATCTTACCAAACAAATAGTGTTAGTCGTGTCGTTTGCCAATCGACTTCTTAGACAATTTATAATTTAATAAAATAGTCCACTGACCAGTTTAAATGGTTTTTGTAGCCACTAGCTATAAAGGCCCTTTCAACTTCTATACTTCTTGGTTGTGGACTTGGAATTATAATGTGAGTAAGGCTTACCCTAGCACGTGTGGTAGTGACTGCATAAGTAACAATGCGCGAGAAGCCTTAAAAAATTGGAGTAGAACCGGATCCGGTTGACGTCTCATGATTCTGATTCCACCAGATTGCTGGCTCCGGTTTTCTTAATTGCGATCCCTAGGTGTAACAACTGCAAAATTTATCACATAATAAACTCAACAAACACACTTTGTAATCAGGAGAAAGCTTTTAATTTGAGAGGCTATACTGTTCAGGAATAGTACCAAGGTAAAATAAAATACAGTTTGTACAATAATATATATATATATATATATATATAGTAAGCAATCTACTATTCTCTACCACTACCACTATTTCCATCAGTTTATTGCTCTTCATCATAATTTTTAAGCCAAATAACTCACAATATCTGCGCTGTTATTGATTGCTTTTGAGATTAAATTTAAATATATAGATAAAAACTCATACTATTTGTTAATTATCGATATTATGATATTATTATACACCTTTTGTATAACTTGAACTTTAAAATTTGAAAGTTAACCGACGGTGTCTTACTACTTACTAACTCAATAGATAGATGCAGGGCGAACCTTGAGGAGGTTTTTTTGACTTGAAGTTTTTGGCATTTGAAAGTTGAAGCCTTTCGTCGCTCCCATTTTGTTACGTGGCTAAACATCTCTTTGCATTGTGATTTTGTTGTCGAGTAGTTACATTCGCTTGCAAATTCTAAAGGTTAATAGAAAAAACATTGTTATGGAAAGACAATCAAAGTTCTATTTCGAATTATTTTTGTAAATCACAAGTTCACGATCAATAAAGTTACTTTTACCTCCTCAATATTAGAACGCGTTGACCGCAAAAGATTGTTAATTATTCCATTTGTTTCGAGTTGAGGAGGGTCGGTTGTGACCCTAATGGTTATTTATTTAGAAGGTCAAAAGTGACATCGTCCTGTCACTGCCTAATGCAACTGGACGACAGGTCCTATTAAGGTTGTAAGTAATTTCTATTAAAGTGCTGAGTCTACTATTAGGATGAGAACTTTAAACTATATAATGTGATGCAAACATTTCGGAAATGTTATATTGTATTTAACATTATTTGATAAAATTTTAATATGTGGTTAAATTAATATTACTTTGTGTAATATTAACAACTTTTAGATAAAGTTACTTAAAGTACATATAAAGATGAATCATTTACTTTTTATCAGCCAATAAGTTCTGAAATTATTTATTATTACACCTTGATCTAAACCACACCAACAACTATAACTAACAATAAATAAGGAGCATTTTTTCAATACAGAACTTCTTATTTCCTAGGCTAGAAGCGTGGCTAGAAAAACTTACCTGAAAATATGTTCATTATGTTCTAAAATGTAATGGAAACAATAAATACAATCCATTGAGAATATCTCAATGTACACATGAAAGCCGAATGTCGACTAAAACGCGGCTGCGAAAAGGTCCCCCTTAGTGTCTTGTACCATCACAACTAATTATTAGAATAGTTACGACTCCTGTTAAAAATAACATATCTATAATGATAGTTTTATATGATACTCCTACTTACGTTTACTAAAATTATATTGCGCCGCAAGGGACTTCCCTCATCATAACAATATAGGACGCAAGAAAACTTTCCTCCATTTCCTTCTGACAAGATTACGAACAGGTTTTGTATAAGGTAAGAAAAGAAAAACAAATACAATGACGTTAGAATAGTTATATATGTGTAGGCAGTTACTTACCGTTCACGTGTAGGATTTGGAATGAGGAAAACCCGAAGAGAGTCGAAATGACGCTAATGAGCAAGTAAAAGTTCCCTACATTAGAAAAAAAAACAAAGGCAGTGAGAGTATTGTAACTCAAAGATGCTTAAAAAAGGTATGTGTTACTTTGTCTTTCGGTAATTTTCACTTAAATTTCTTTCAGTCTGAGCTACTTTTCTTAATATGTCACCATCATGACTATCTTTACGTCTATCAAGTCTATTTTTGATTGAACTAATTGTAGGTTCTTAGGGATGGGGACCTGTTCTATTTTTTATTTAAAATATTTAAATGCTAATTTATGTAAGTACCATATAATAGTACCTACGAAAATTAGCATTTAAATTTTTAACGTTCTTAAGCTAAATCTATAATAATTCGCATACCTCAACTAGTTCAAAGGACAGTTTTCAGCTTCACTAAGTTTAATAGTCTATCGTTGTAATTTGATCTCACAATCAAATTACCTTGTATTTCCGAGATATTTCTTAATCGGATCAGTTTCTAACTCTCTCATGTTCTATGATTGACTGGTTTTATTAAAGATAATAATTAAGGTCTTTTAGATACAACCTTTAATAGATATGAATTCCACTCACAAAAGTTGTTATTCTCACCTTGTAAATTGTTGTAGAACCCATCAAAATTTTCAAATTATTATTATTTTAAGATGATTTTTTTACAATCATAATTATAACTTTTTTTTCATGTGGAAACCCCAAACGGTAATCACCTCACCGGAGCTAACAGTGAACTGGTGAAAGCTTATGGTTTCTGGTAGTAACCAGGTTTTCATAGATTTTATCTGTACCACTAAGCCATGCTTTACTGAAAAGAAATTCAAAAATAGCTAGACATCTGAGTTCTGCCACAAATTGTAATTTAACAATATCGCTGCATCGCTTATAGCGACATAGCTTCAGGCTAAGCAACATCTCTTTTAACAGATACTGAGAGGCACACTATATACGTTAGGTGATTACTGTAGGAATCGACCCATCCAAGGTTGTTTTTAAACGGTTTTTGGCATTTATTTTAGTAAATTTAGATAAAAAATAATATTCTGTATATTTTATAACGAATATAATGGATTCTTATTTTTATTCTCTCCTATAATTACTATTTATTGTACGTCTTCTGCAGTATGAGTCGTGCCTTGTTTTCTGTCAAAACACATGTATTTTCTTTATTTTCTTTTTTCATACAAATACATAACAATATAATACATATCTGCTAGAAAACATGAGATATTCAATCTAGAGCCGAAAAAACTAATCTAAATCAATTAATTTATCCGAAGGGTTTTGGTCTTTAAAATTTAATTAGCTCAGTTTATTTAGTGTTAGTAGATAAGAAAATATACTGGACAGTAGAGTAGAAGCTTCACCATATATTTTTAGCACCTATATCATTGAGGCCTACGCATCTGCGTCTAAGGTAAGATGATAATGAAAACGCATGGTACCTGATTTGTGGTGACAACCTCGATGGATTCCTCTTTCCGCTGCTGGTACCGTCAGGTGGAATACTCAAGCCATACCCCAGCCTGTATGCAGTATAAGCTACAGATCATAGTGACTGACTGAAGAAAAAGATTAATAAATAAATGCTACATAAGACAGTAACTTTTAGGAGTGGGCGATCCAAATCGTAAATAGATACAATATCTATGTATCGGCACAATATCTAATCCCTACACATCGGACGGCACTGAATCTATATATCAGGTATCTGAGTACCTATAATATTGATGTTGATACTTATGAGTCACAGAACAATACACTATTATCGTATTGCATTTATGATATTCGGTTCAAACTGATTCCGGTACCGCTCTGTTTGTAATACTGTGGTTAGTGAGATATTGAAATATATAGATGCGATATCCGATATTCTAAATCGATATGTAGATACGATTTGATATGGTATAAAAGCGACATTACCCATGCCTAATAACTTTGAAAGACCCGTTTGAAACCACGAAAACGGGAAAGACTCAGAAAATAGGGATGAGGCCATGTCGTGTTAAAAAATAAACTTAAACTTACATGGAAAATCCGATTTAGAAAAATCCATATCTCTTCCCACTCCACCTGCTAGGTTGAATATAATGTAACATTAGGGGCCTGAAACAAAATCACGAGACATGACATGACCACGTTGTCATGTAGTATTCAAGAAATTTAGGAAAATATCGACAATGAAAGTAAGAACTACTATGCCTTACTACTTGCTTACGACAAACTGCGCATTATTGTCACTACTATGGCCTATTGCGATCAGCAGAAGAAATCTTTGAGACTTTTATATCAAAATCAGATCCTCCCCACGTAGGGTCACGATTTCAAAAGGAACGAAAAATCTTTCAGAACTTATATTTAAATTTTAAATGGTCAACTCGCGCTCTGGCACTTGACCTTTCGCCAACGACCATAAACCAACGATATTGATCGTAGATTTCGCATGAAAACAACACGGTGTTTCATCACAAATGGGTCTATTGCAAGGGACCCAGAAATACCCTAAGAAGGAAGCCCCCAGGAACCACTGCAGACCTTGGCTTAGTATGGTGTGCAGTGTCTTCACAGGGAGTACCTAAGTAGCCGTAGAAGCTGCCATGTTGCCTCTCTAGCCAATTCTCCATGCCCTAGCCAACTCCATGATCGCAATTATAACTGCTATCAACTACATATACACTTAACACTAATTTAACGGTTTAAAATTATTTTTTCCCATCGTCACATATTTTTTGCACAATATGAAGGAAAATCATATATATATATATATAATTTACAGTTTAGTACTTGTACTAGTTGGTGGTAAGTTAGTAGTAAAATCAACACTATTATTTCCATGCGTTGTCCATTTCACAAATATTTAATTTAGTTATGAAGACTTAAACAATAAGTTCATGAACTAATAAACATGAACTTGGAGAAATAAATTATTTTTTTGTTTCATATCTGCTTAAAAGCAGAAATAACACTACAATATCATTGCTGTCTAACGGCTGTATTCCATAGCGTGGAAGTGATTTCCCATGTATGTGTGTCAGCGATTAAAGCAGAAGGTCATCGTACCTTGTCTACTGCTTAACCATTCAGTATATAGATATAATAGAAAACCAGTTATTATTATTGAAACACATGACAATGGTTTATAGTCCACATGAATTTTTCTTTAATCATGTCAAGTGAATATTGGACAATGCAAACTGGTAAGGCGGCGCATCTGGTCAGCCAAGCAGATATCTTACTTTATTCGTGTTTTTTTTGGAGTTTACTCCTTAACAATCGACTTACTTACTTACTACTCCTTAACATGTAAGTAGATATGTGTATATACCTTTATGTTAAATAGATACGTAGAATATATACTGTATGGCGTCTAAAAATTATGAATATAATCATGTAGAATAAGATCGCAAGTCCGTCGCGTTATCCATTCCGGTACCACCGCTTAATTATATTACTAATACCTACAGAAGACTGCAGTTAGGCAGTATTAATATCTTATTCCATTTTGTTGTTTTGCTGATGACTAGGATCACCAGAGCTCTATTTTGTTAACGCTAAAATGATGCCACTGCAATCGAAAGTGTTTATTAGCATTGCTTCCGCCACCTTGAACCAGCCCTGGTGGTATGAGTTGAGATCATTAATTTGTCTCTTTCTGGGCCGGCCTTGGCGGCGCCTTCCACCTTCAGGCACACATTGCATGGAGAATTATTATAATTAAACGTTAAAAATCACACCAGATATCTCAAATAGAGCTTAATTAATGTTAAAAGAGACTGTAATTCGTAATATTTTCAGGGTATGCAGCTTTACTAATTAAATATTAAAAGGAGAATGAAGCGAGATAGCGTTTTGCATAAAGCAAGTTGACTACGAACATTGCGATTTACAAGTGTCTAGACGTTCTATATCGTTCTAAGCGCAGTGCATAAGTAAACCCAGCCCAACGTTAGCGAGCCTTAAGAGATTTACTTCTAGCTTTATTAGAAAAGGCATTCCTTTTAAACCGAGTACTTACCAGTTTTTATTTACCACTCTGCCACTTTGTTTCAGGGGTTCTTTTTACTTTATTCATTTAAACTTGCAATTCAAGGTGACATAATTGACTAATTGATTGTCAATTTAGATAAAAGCGAAAGTAATCAGCTCTCGGAGAATAGGCCAACCTTTTAAAAATTAACGTCAGATCTTTTAGACACACTTGTTTCTTTAAGAACAATGAGGACATAATCTGAACACAATTCTTTAATGTTATGTCATACTGAAAATTATGCTACAAGTTCTGTGAGACTATGATCTGGTTTTATTGTAAATTTAATTAATGTATTTTTTATAGTATAAATAATACTATAATATACTAACTATAAATTTGTTTCGCCATGTACCATCACATACTATACTAACAGTTATTCTATAAGCAAAGCGATGTGTCCCAATTAATGTGTTTATCCGACTGCGCATAAAAACGAGGGGGGAAGTTTTTATCATTGGATTCCACACTGTAATTTAAAAGAATCTTCCCGATTGAAAGTTTTATGCGTTTTGATTTCAATCGCTTCAAAAATATAAAAAAATGGGTGGATGAAGAACTTTCTACCTCACAGATTCGGCGTTGAAGGGCGTGCACTACTGACTCCACTGAGCCAGTCAGCTTGCGACCACGGCCAGTGCAACCAGCCTGGTAGAAACGTCAGGCAAATCAAAGGTATGTAATACTTTTTAAATAAGTGGTAGCTAATACCAGGCAATCTTTAGTATTAACTATTGTGTAAGGGATATTCGCAAACATTGATCACCACGATAATTAAGTCCACCTTATGCAATGTATTTGCAGGAAGTTTAAATAAATAAACAATCCATTACAAGCTAGTAGGCAAAATGCGCAAGTTTTAAAAGGTTACACGGCAAAAGGTGTGTATTTAAGGTAAATACTAAATCATGTCAAAGATATATATATATAGCTAATGTATTCATATTCCGATGAGAAGACCAATATTATATGGTATTTCTAATACAGTAATTCGGTGTGAGCTTGCACATGTCCCATGATTTTCGAAAGTTTACGTACGTACGTTTCTACGTAATTAATTTATTTCCACGATATGCAAGTCGTCTTGAGTGTGAAACATGTATAAAGTAGAGAATGTGTAACTTGTGCTCATGTAGTGTGTGCAAGATGCAGATAATTAACAAGAAACGTCAACTTCCTTTCAAATATAATTATTACTATTACACCTAGATTAAGATCGCACTTACGACAATAAAATAATAAAAACTTCACACAACTCACACATGGCCCAATATGTTATTATTTTTATTTAGGCATCTCAACTTAATAAAAATTTAAAATAATAACTTCAAATAATACTCTGATGTATATCAATGTATGGGAGAGTATTTTTAGAATACCAAAGATAATTTTATCTTTCAGAAAAGAAACGGGCAATAATCTTCAAGCAACAATTCCAGAGATGGACGAATTCAATTCGGAGTGGATGGTTCTCAGCTCCACATTCAAGTATGCATGGAACCCTCGGTGCGAGAGTCAGACTCGCACTTGTCCGGTTTTTATTTTACTTCTAAATTTTCTAACGAGGGAATTGGATTAGTAGTAGTAGATGGTTCGAAGACAGGTTCGAATTTCAAGTCGACATTTTAGATACATTCTCAATAAAATTGCAAGTGATTTTCAATTACAACAAAGTTAATAAACAAGCACACATAGTAAGCGACTATCCCGAATTGCCAATCTCACGTGGAAATCTGGTGGACCTCTTTTCTTTTAAACAGCTTTCAGAATGCACCTATTACACCGAAATATTAAGCATTTAGTTACTGGCTCTCCGAATTCCAGCAATTTTTGTGTTCTAAGTTTGTTACGTAAACTAACGCTCTTTACAAAAACTAAACGCGTCTTTCATGCAAAAACAGTCATAGAGATTCTGCAAAAACCTCACAAGAAAAGAGGGGAACGTTTCTCGAATGTGAGAAAAATTGCAATATCATTTAGTCACCACAATGTAGGGTTTTTCTCCGTCACAGATGCATGTGATAAACGACCGGGTGACCTCTCAGGATTTGCCCCGAGACGTCACTTCAATTTCCCCATTTTTATTATGCGACTGTGACATTACTTATTATGTAATGGTGACAATAGATATTTTCTTGAGTTTCTCCAAGACTTTTGTAGATTACTTTTCTTTTCCAGTAAGAGATATAACAGAATATTGTAGTTGACGATTGTCTTAAGTAGTAATTTGAAATAAAATCTAAAGGTACGCTGGAAGCGCCTATCAGAACTGCAGGAGTGGGAAGACACCGATAGCTATTAACTCCTAACCATGACGTGGGTTGTGTACTTTTATTATTATGTACACCTATTGTTATCAATGAGATCAATAGGTGTATAAAAGAAGGAAACTCTTATCCCGGAAAATACTGTTAAGGGATAATTAGATCGTGTATTTTACAGAAGAATTAGGTTTATCATAACCTGCCAATACTCTTTACAAAGGCTCGTTCTCCACGGGTTCTTATCCAATACGTCAATAAACCGAAATGTTTCCGTTATAAATTTCATACTTAAAATCAGTTTTGAACAACGTGCCAGTATTTCACTTTGAAGTGTTAATTTCATAGAAATATTTTACCGGAATGACTTTTCGTAGCAGTTTTTTTAATTTACAGTTCTTAAAAGTTATTTGATGCTATTACCTGTGAATATAGTGTCCTCATTTTAAATGCTTATATACATCGAAAATCGCAAAAATGTAACTGAAATGACAAATTTAAATTTATGATCATGTTTTACAGTTACAGCATTGGCTCCAACCACGGCTTTTAGGTCAGATAGCCCAAGGGTCATGAGCTAATATCGGAATTCTAACAAATCACAGTACTTTCGAAGTAACACTAAATTTATCGCATATTTACGTATTATAAGGTGTGATCTTAATAAATACGATTAAGCTACAGTATTCAAGTAACTTTATCGTTTTATTTTTTCATCTCGTTACCTTCGTCTACGTTTTTTTTTACCTTGTACAAACAATAATCAGAAAACTCCCTTGTAGATGTATAATCAATGTATGAATCAATAATGTCAGGATATCTAAAGAAATATTAAACTTAAAGAAATTCTATACAACTAGACTTAGTTGCTTTGTTTTTAGTTATTAAGCGAATCTAATTCAACAGCAAGAATTTAAATTAAGAAACACATATTTTTATCCCTTTTTTTTTAATTGCATTGGAAGCACAGCATAGGTACATGAACGATTTTTTTTATTTCTGTATGTTGCACTTATACATTGTATGGACATGATACCATATTATTTCAAAATACCCTACAAAGTTTTCTTGCGAATAACTAGTTATACTAAGAAACGAGCTCGTGGCTAAGTGGTAACCGAGTAGGTTAACGCATTTTTTTTTTTAATTGCAAGTAATACTAGCCAGGTCAGCCTTAGGATGGGTGACCATTCTTCACACATCTGTGGCATTCGTTATGGGTAGTTGGAGCCCTAAAAAAAATCTGACACCCTAGTCTACCATACAACTTCGATACCACCTAGTACATGGCTTGTGGAGGTCTGATGGCAGTCGCTTCACGTAAAATATCGAAGTTCGGCCTTTTCGTTGTTAGACGTAGTAAGTTGGGAAAAGGCGCGGAGGATGACTTAGAAACGTAGTATACCCTAAATAGGCTCAGCTAAAGATCACCTGACTTACTCCGATGCAGTCGCGTCCACTAAATGTACACTTTTATGGATATTTTTCCAAATAAAACGCAAGCTTCGATCGGTTAATTTATTTGTGTCACACGTAAAACGAACATTGCATTGGGCCCGCGTCCATTTATCTTATTCACTTTACACATGAGCGTGACTCAGCCGAGTTTAACATTTTAATTTTAACCGTTTTGAGTTGGTAGAATGATGTCAACTTATATGATGATGTTTCATTTACTTTCAATAAGTCCAAGAAAAAAAATTGTGGACGAATTCTGAAGTGACATTACAAATAAAATTATCTTCTCAACCTGATACGTGAATGTGATAATAGTGATTTAAGTAAGTGTTCCGTTGTCAAATACACTCTGTATATTGGGCACAAATCAAAACTCCGGACAAGTACCAAGGACTCGGGCAGCTAACCTAGGAGTAATAAGGGATATTCTGACAATTCTTTTATGATATTTCTTTACCTAATAAACAATTTGTTACGTTTTCACGACTGCCTTATTTAACCAATCATGATGAAATTTGGAATACTCTTTGTCCTTTCAAACAGAAAAAATACTGTTCCCGAGGTATAGAATGACTGAATATCTCCAGTAATACTAGCAAAGCCGCGGGTAGAGGCTTGTTCAGTATATATAAGACTCTTAAACGCACTTACTAAATCTATCCTAATATTATAAAGCGAAGAGTTTGTTTGTTTGGTTTAACGCGTTAATCTCAGGGACTACTAGTTCGAATTGAAAAATTATTTCAGTGTTGGATGGCCCAATTAACGAGGAAGGCTTTAGGCTATATAACATCACGCTACGACCAACAGGAGCGGAGTATCAATGATTATTTTATAAAAACGGGGAAAATTTATCTCTCTCTTATGTAACATAGATGAAGTTGCGCGGATCAGGTAGTTAAAAAATAAAGCGTTGTCGAACTGCACTATACGGATAAAAGTATATAAAAAGATATTTAAAAATTGATGTGTCAATGGGCGGATGGCGGCGCAGTTGAAAGCCTCGCTTAAAATTATATCCTTAAGTGACCATGATTTATGTGGCTTGATGTTAGACAGGTACTTTACCCACATTTTTCCTGCTACATTTTTTTTGGTCTCACGTATTAGAGAATGAACGTACATATATGTACGAGTATGTATGTACGGTATGCGTTCTTGAAAGAATCCGAAAACAATTTTTCTGACTCGGGAAACGAATCACGATTAAATGCAAACATGAATTCTAACTTACGGCATAGGGTTAACGAAGCACTTTCTATAGAAAACCATTTTAGAAAATATGTTTAATAATTCTTATTAGATTTTGCTTAATTGCCTATTCCCATTGACAAAAGGTAGGTAGTAAAACATGTTTACGTATCGTTCCTAGATAGATACTCTTTATTGCACACCAAATACAGGATGCGAACGTTCAAAGGCACAATGAACGGTTACAATGGGCTCAATGGGCGGCCTTATCGTACTTTGCTATCTCTTACAAACAACCTAGTTAGTATATCACGCAGCAATTCCTTACCATTTCAAAAATTTTCAATATTCATTTCTTGCATGAGAACGATTTTATTGTGTTTTTGTCGTTGTCGTTTATCTATATCAGTATGTAGAAACTCCTCGGCGTCTATCGGAAACATCGGGCGCGTTCATGTTGCGGGTAGGTAGGTAGGGGGTTGAGTTGGCGGGCGAGGAAAATAAAAACGTGACAGTCTCACAGTAATTTTACTATACTTATTAAAACCCAAAAATATACTCTGAATAATCATTAGATATCATCAATCAAGCTTCAAATTGCGACACTCCAAAGAACACGTGGTGCGCCTACGAAATGCCAATCGATTCTACCTTTCCAGCGGCCTACCCGAAGTGTAACTGTCATCCTTCGCGCGCCAGTGTTCGGTGTTGCGTCAGTGTCCTAACTTCTGACATTTAATTAATAATGTTGCATACTAAAATAATCGGTGCGTCTCAAACATAATGTATATATACATCTTTAAATTTGCTTTTATAGTGAGTAACCCAGTCAATCTAGCTGTTTCATGATCGAAAATGAACATTTCATTTACCACACATTTTTATTTTTGGTTAAATAGTAAAAAAAAATGCCTTGATTAAGATTTTCAATACCCGCAGTCTGTACAAATGGGCATCATTTTTTTAATTAACCATTTAACAAAAAGAAAAGACTTTTTTCATATTTCGTGTGATATCGTTTCTAGTATGTTTTTTGTTATATGTGTCCAGTGACTTTATTGTTCTCCATTAAATTATCTACAAAATCAAACCTGTTTAAAGTGCTAAGCGCTAAGTGCTTTTGTTTAACAGCAAATAAAGGTCAAAGTTAAAAAAGAGCGTTTTTTTAACATTTAACTTTGAAAGGAAAGTATGTAGAAGTCTGAAACTTTCTGAAATTGTTGCTTGTGATGATATTAATAAAAAGTGCTATTAATTTCAGCGTTGATTCGAATCAGTCATTTCAGAATCGATTTTAACCGATTTTATAACGATAGTTTGAGGTATAGTTTTTTTACTTTTTATACATCGCATAAAAAAGGTATACCTCAAGAAATCCTTATAAAAACGGGTAAAATCGAAACTTCTTAAAAATTCTAACGGGCTCATAAACTTAATGGTTTTTTGAATTTTATTAGCTGGTCCGACCAGTTTTAGCAGTTTAAAAAAAATGGCGCATTTAGTAATTAATGCTAAAAAAATAAATGATCGATAATAAATTAAACAGTTTAAAACCGAATTCGCTAAAATTTATAGCACTTTCTAATATCATCACAAGCTACAATTTCAGAAAGTTTAATACTTTTACATACTTTCCTTTCAAAGTTATCAATTGTTGAAAAAACGCTCTTTTTAAATTTGACCTTCATTTGCTGTTAAACAAAAACACTTAGTGACTTTGAACAGGTCTCATTTTGTAGATAATTTAATGGAGAATAATAAAGCCATTGAGTACATAGACAAAAAACGTACTGGAAACGAGATATCACTCGAAATGTAAGTCTTCTTTTTTCGTTAAATTGTTAAATAAAAAAATTACGCCCTACTTGCACAGACTGCAGGTATCGAAATTCTTGATCAGCGTATTTTTTTATCCAAAAATTAAAATGCATGGTAATCCAAAATTTAGGTATTTTAGTTCCTTGACTGGGCTAGGGAGGCAATTCACAAGTGATGAAAACAAAATCGGGGGAAACAATATTACAAAATATAATTACACCACTCGATAGCTAAAGAAACATAGAATTTATTACGTTGAGTGAACACTATAGCGCACGGTGGAAGAGGAAGCGCCGCCATTCAGAGGTCGCGTAATGCATCACAAAATTAGCGTGTAGTATAAATTTTGACTTGGTGAAGCTACAATGCTAGTTTTAGTTTCAATCGTCAGCTCTCGTCAAGATGTATCAATTGCGTATATAAAACCTTAGTGTACACACAGTATACAAGTAAAAAAATGAAATAAATAATATAATGTTAGCATATTCTCGGCAAAATGCCTAGGAAAGGGTTTCTCAATAGTAATCTAGTGATACCATAATCCGAACAGAAACAGGCTCGAGAGGCAGCGCGCAGTGTTCCGGAGACGGGACCTGTCTTAGGTGACACGTTTCAATGCCTGTCGGGGATTACAGAAGAATGCAACAGCAAATAGCCGCATCATAGGCAAGCAGTCGAAATGGTCTTCCATACTGTCCACAAAAAAAAAGTGATACACATAAAACACCATATTATGACGGAGTGAATCGGTGCCGGGAAAGTAAAAGAAATGAAAACGTCTGTATCCGTTACATGCAAGTGTTTACGTCACAGTCACACCTCGCTTTTTTTTAACAATAGAAAAAATCGAGGTGTGACTGTTAGTGTTAGTGCCGCTACTTGAAACTACTTGTCCGATTTAAAAAATTACAGTTCTTGAGCAATGTTATAGACTATGTAAAATCACACTACAATCCGGCTACGCTACAATGCCGCTACGCTTGACGAGGATCAAAGAAAAAATACCTTATTAAAAACTTCATAGCTACACTTTAACTTTCAAAAGATCTCAAACAGCTCAAAGAATAGAAGTTCAATAGTTATAGTTCATAATTAGCGAAAGTGGTGTTCATAGGACAAAGAAAAACTATTTCCTAGACCGAAAGACAAAACAATAGTTGCTGCTTATTACGATTAAAAGAAGAGTCGACTCAAAGAGAAGTGTAGTCAAGTGTTTTGAGTTGTATTTGTTATTTGACTTTCATAGCCAAGTTGCACAAGCCAAAATCAGTGATGTATTTAAAGTACTAACTACCCGGCCACGGGTTGCTGTGGTCACTTGGCTAGGTAATTTTCAATAAAGTAAAAAAAGTCTTTCTTTTTAGTTTTACATCGGCTCTAGGGAATATGTTTACAAACATATGTAAAAGTTAAAAACCACCATAAAATATACCAAACATAATGTGAACACAAATATTTATTTAATGAAAGCATAGCATGTCAAGATAGCTCAAACATACTGTTTGATCAACCAACTCTTAGAAGATGGGAC
Organism: Euplagia quadripunctaria; assembly: GCA_963859945.1. Lineage (NCBI taxonomy): Eukaryota > Metazoa > Arthropoda > Insecta > Lepidoptera > Erebidae > Euplagia > Euplagia quadripunctaria. The sequence continues at coordinate 11,321,770 of OY982576.1, read as the reverse complement.
CAAATGCCACAAAGTTTTATTGATGATTTAATAAAAAGTAAGCCCAGACGGATGGAGGCAGTTTTGACAGCGAGAGGAGGTAATACTAGGTTCTAAATGTGCCTACTTGTGTTTATGTAACATTACATTACAGAAGAAATCAGTCATTTTGATAAAGTTTTGGTATTCAATATGACAAGTTGAGAGTTTTCCGTTCCCTCACGTTACGTCAATAAAAGACAACTGTCAGTGCTTTCCTCTAAATATGTCCCTTTAAGACCCTTCCAATAAGTCAATATTATTTTCGACTGTCTAATTTGTCCACCAAAAGTGATTTTCATATTGAAAATTGATTTATTTTCGTTGCACATCTGTATTTGGGTCATAGGAATTACGTGTACGAAATTTCAACTTCATCGGTCCAGTAGATTAGGAGGAAATTGACTGTGATAGACGGACAGACAGACGTGTGAGTAATCCTATAAGGGTTCCCTTTTTTATTTCGACGTATGGAACTAAAAACCGCTCAATCACCTCTCAAAACTTATTCCTAACCGAGTCTACAATGAATATCAAATATGAGTACTATAAAGTAGCTTAATATAAAATAAAAATACCTTTAACCACTGAAACCATGATTCTTCTGAATTTATTTTCATTTTTAAATTCTTTTTAATGAATGGAAATAACGTTCTATTTTCCTAAAAAGATTTAAGCCTTCGTTTGAGGATTTTTATCTGTTCATTCTTTTATTTCGATTCGAAAACAAACTTATTTAATAGGTCGTTACCAGTATTTTACATTAACATCTTAATGTCTTACGTGAAGCGTAATACCTACCTTTCATATACACGAAATATGTATTGTATGAGATAAAATGTACAAAAAGAAAACAAGATCTACTTCATTATAAAAGACGTTCATTATAAAAGAACATAAATAATTCCTCGAATATAATAGAAATAATAACCCATTAGCGGCCTGATTCTTAAAATATACAATTTGATCCGCCATGACTGTTTACATTAGAAATAATAAAACCACTATTATTTCCAAATATATATTTGCAGACATAATATAGGTTTAATTATAGTTAGATTAGGTAATAACAGTTAGTTTCATTCTATCTCTCCGCCCATCATGGCAAATTTAGGTAAACATTTCTCGTATATTAACAGAGCAGAAATATGTATTGCGAGACCTCGCTCAGCGGAGAGGATTTGGGGATCCTGTGTTCTCGAAGGAGGTTAGAAATTGATAGAAAAGCCACTTGACAGTCGTACACTGACTGCCCGCTGAACTGCTTCTCCCTTCTGTTCTATTTCTAAAAGAAATATACATTTCAAAAACAGTATTAGAAAAGATTCGAATATTACCAGCCAGTTTTGATCAACACCCGAAAGAGGTTCGGGCATCACAGTATGAACTGTATATGAAATTAAAGAACAATAGAGTAAAATGACAGCGTTCATGTGGATCTACATCATCAGCAGGTCTGTTAGAAAATAATTCAATCCTGTCAGCCAGTTGTTCTTTATGGGGCTTACCCAGAATTGTGAACTTCTATGACCATACTTCTTTCTCTATACGCTTACCCAAAACTGAACTGAAATTCTATTTCCAGCGCTTCTTTTGCTGATGCATTACTTTTCTATTCTACCGCTCTGACAACTGGTGGACCTTACATCGTAGCAAAATAAGTTATTGAAAGCGCAGACCGCAGGTTTTAGCAGCAAGCAGCCCACTGTATCATCACTCCAGTACTTTTTTAGGTGATTTATTTATTGTTTCACATCAGGACATGATATAAAATACCACTAGCGTATAAATTTATTTATACAGTAAGTGTTCTAAATTCCTGAAATAATAGGAGTGTATTGCTGTGACACCCGATCCGCAAGCCTGCGTTTATACTGTCGACGCACACAATCACAGAGTCCGTGTCCGAAGCATTACACATAAACATAGACTATAATATATATTGCCATGCCTTCCCGTTTTGTTAAACAATTTCACGAAACGTAACGTGTCTAGTTACTTTAAAGGCGTCGCCAGTTACGAGTACGCGTGATTTTTGTAACTAGTCTCATCTCAGTGTGCGACTACTTACTTAGTACGACTACGCTACGCACGGAACGTAGTCATGTCGTAACTCGTAACGTCTTAAGTCGAAGCTACGGTTTTGTGGTTATAGTTAAATCAGTAAACGTCTAACTCAAATGAACTTCCCTTCCTAATTTACTCAGGCTTAGGACTGACTGTATAATAAATCGTAAATATTTAAAATGATTTGAAATATCTATATATTTTGCCTTTTCTTGTTTTTTGTTGCTTTTATTTTTTGGGATCTATTTATAGTATCAAATTATTAATGTGAAATCATTTATTGGTTTACCGCTGAGATTTTTTTTTCAAATATATAAATAAAACCACCGTATACTAAATATGCCAAAAAATTAAAAATCTTGCTTATTAATATAATTCGTCAATGAGCCAAAACAAATACATATTTGTGTTTAACTCGAGCCATCTAACGGAACCGCTGAGATTATTTTAAAATAAGGTCAAAATAAAACGAGTCTATACTAATCCCTAAAATCATAGACATGTGTATCAAAATTACATGCATTGTAGTAACACTTACGCTGTTTTTCTCGGCTCGTTCATTTGTCGGCACAGTGCTAGTGTGTAAAAGTGATGCGTATACCAATTACAATTGAGCCTGAAAGAAACAGCATACGTATCGCGCAACGAATTCTCATTGTAACGCACCTACGTTAACTTGAAACTCCGTTTCTATAACACGTTAACGAAACGAGGTCTCAGCTTGTACTAGTTACTATGTCGTGTGCGTTGTAGTTAAAATAACAAAAATCATTTGTGTGTTACTTGGCTTGACACTCGTTACGCGGTTACATGTTACGTACGTAGTTATTGTATCTAGTGACGTGAAATAACGCCCACACCCACTTCATGAGTTACGGTGGCATTAAGTAGTTCACCTAGATGCGTATAACCAGGGATCAAATCTCAGTTTGTGTCTATGACACAAGTTTTTATTTTTAAAACTATTTTTTAAATTTTATTTCAAAAAATACCAAAATTTAAATGAATATTGCAATTAAAGCCTTCTACACATTAAAACATATTTTTGTGTTTGTGACTTTGTTATTCCGTGACATAGGAATATTCGTAATGAGGGAGTTGTCTTTAAAAAACAAATTATACCACGTCGGTGCCAAATAAGCATACGGCCATGGCCTTTCGATTGAATGCAATTGAATTCCAAATAATCTCGTAGGAAAAGGAAACGTACCTTTTTTACCTGGTCCTCTACGATGCACGATGAACGGTCAACATAGAGGGAAATAGTTTAGCAAAATATCTGGTTGGTTTAAAACCTTTTGTTAAATATACGTCCACCTGTAGACGTGGCTGCTACTACCCTCCTAAACGTAACTTTTTATCCACGGACTTTTTATTTTACAGTATTATCCTAAAACAAAGAATAAAATATCGTTTTGTTGTGACTATTTTATTACCTACTACCAACCCGCCCCGGCTTCGCATGGGTAGCAGAGACATCTTCGACAATCATCAACATTAATTTCAATCAATTTACACAAAATCTTAACAAATTATACACTTAAACCTTCCTCATGAATCACTCTGTCTATTTGTGAAAACCGCATAATATTACACAAATATTACGTTAACTAAAATTATAACACACTCAATCTGGTTTCATAAAATATGGCGTCCACAATTACATAAGGGACAATAATGTTTACCCTCGCTTCGATATTGATATCTGACTGCTTTTCAGAAAATGTAGGTAATAACGAAAACACCGCTAATAGATTTAATCACATGGCACTAGCCAACAACAATACGTGAATAATAAACTACATCTGTCTACCTCACAGAAATCGAAATAATTTTATATTCAAGTTCATTAACGAGAACGTATCTAATTAAACCAACGAAGTGATATATCGGACCACTATAATGATTAAAAATTAACAAAAATAACTCGGCCGTAAGCCTTGAATCCTCATTTATTATAGAATAGGAGACTATGTGCACTAATGTGCTAACTTGTCTTCTACTAATTTAATTTTAAAGTGCTATCAGTTGCATATACTTTTTTTTTGTGTGTGTATTTCTAGTATAAGAGTTATAATAAAAAGGTCGTAAGTCCAGATAAAATATTAATTTAACACTGTATTATGAACCTCTCTGTACATGAGATATTTTGAAATGACACTAATAGTCTTAAAGTTACTATCGTTAATACCTTGATTACTACGAAATCAGAACTAATAGACCATAGTTAGGTACTAAAAAGACTTACCACGTGCTTAAAAGATATTTTATAAAGAACCTTTTTTTTTTTAATCTTTCCTCAACTGAAATTGAGTATTGTCAGATTTACTATCGAATGCAACCACACTATCGCGATTCACTTTGGCTTCGAATTTTACCTTGTACATATGGAGGATAGAGGTAAGGAGCACCGCACCATCTTGTATGGGTATGGGACGCAAACCGAAAAAGTGTTCAGCAGAAAGCAATAAACAATAGTTCAAGAACCGACCGGAATGACGCTAGTGTAGGCAAAGGGTATGATATGAACTTAGTAGTTAAAGACGGAGTGAAGTACGCCGACTTAAAATATTTAATTTTTTTAGCTACCAGAGTAAAAAAACAAAACATGTCGAATATCTGCTAATTTATTTAATGGTTATTTCGAAAAGTGCTCGATTACAAACCGGAACTTTCTCCTTCCTAGTTACTTTACTACACCCTGCCTCGTGCTACGGTAGGGCCACCTAAATACAAACTTTTGACAATCTGTTTCTTACACCAACATTTAGTTTACTGTGGAGTTGACGAGACTACTTATAATGTAGGATTCATATTACTAGTAGTCTTTTTTAGAACATAGGTATCTTGATGTCGAAGGCATTTTCTTCAAACTACACTCAAACAATCCTTCTATCTTGAGTATACGAACACATAATAGGTACATGACATAACAAGCAGGATACTGGTATTCAAGTGTTTTCTGTGTTGAATTTCACTAGCCCGTAAAAATCCGGTTTGTGAAGAATTGAGGGTGCTTAGCGCATTGCAGGAGGGGTTCCAGCGAGAAGTGTGCTAAAGTACCGACCAACCGAAAGATCTGTCTGTTCACTCCCGAAGTCGTAATCGGCTCAAGGACGTGAAACTAATCAAATTTATCAACAAAATGTTATGCAGAATTTGTAGCGTAATTCTTTTTACCCAAAAATATTTTGAGAGAAAAATAATAGTTTAAGTGAAATTGTTTAATATATTAGTTTTAAAATTGTTTAATACCCCAACTTAAAATTAACTAGAGTTTACTTAGACACTCATAAATAAATTATGAAAAGGTTAAAACGCTTTTATTATCTTCACCTGTAATAAACTATGTAAACAAAATGTTGGAAGTAAATTGTAACCTATTTCTAATTGTCATATCGAAATGAAACTTTGTTAGTAATTTAGATGACAATACTATAATTTGCCATTTTGTAGCTGATCTGATGTTGGAGCCAGGAGGTGGATAGTGGAACTCTTCAGTGGCTACTAGTAAACCCTTCGATTTTGGGATTATAATTTACTTTGACGAGTCCAACAGATGAGGTTTGGTGACGATGGTCTGAAAATGAGGCATGGAAGTGGAAAGTGGAACTCTATTTCTTACTTTTGAATTCGGTTTGGTAGTAAAGCGTGTTTTTTTAGTTTACTAAACTGTAAAGATTTGATTTGCATTACTTATTGATGAAAGTGAAGATGAAAGTTTATAGCATACCTCCTCCAAAAATAGTTTTTAATAAATACTGTTTAAATCCAAATGAATAGACTGTATTGGATTTTTTTTTAATAATAATAATCTTTATTTTTCATAAAGAAGTGGCATAAAGTGTACATAGTTTACTACCATATCAATATCAACTTTTTGTCCACCGTAGTCGCAACCACGCCAGGGAACCACTCCCGTGCTAGGAATAAACCTGTGTTACAAGGATTGAGGCCCCTTCGAGGACGCGCACTTCCGGCAGTACCTAATATGCTTACAGTAGCACTATATCACTACTGGGCCCTTAAGATAGGCAAGCCTATGTTTAGGACCCAGTCTTACTAAACCTATAGAAAAACAAAAAATAATAATGTAAAACTAAGAGGGATGTCACATCTAGTGTAATCGCGCGTGCGTGAGTGCGTGTGTGTGTGTGTGTTTGTGTGTTGTATGCGTATGTGTCTGAAGTTACGTTATGTATAACTCTTTTTGTCTGTATATTACCTTTACACAGCTAAACTTTTGAATAAGTTACTCTTCATGGTATATTATGATGATGAAATTTTTATTGTTTCAACCAAAATCTCATAGATGAACATAAGCATTTTGGTCATGATAAAGAACATGTTTAACTATGGGAGAGCCATGGTTCGGCACGTATGGGCCGGCTCGACCGGAGTGATACCACGGTCTCACAGAAAACCAACAGTGAAGCAATGATTTCATTGGTTTTCGCCGAGTGAGTGAGGTTACCGGAGGCCCTAACCCTTCCCTCTCCCCCTCTTCCCCTCTTCTCCCCCTACCCGCATTCTCCCTCTTCCCCCCTACTTCCACCTTAAAGACCGCCAACGCACTTGTGACTCTTGAGTTGCATGTGCCCATGGGCGGCGGTAGTCGCTTACCATCAGGTGACTCGTCTGCTCGTTTGACCCCAATAAAATCCCATAAAAAAGTATCGACGTAATTTACTACTGTGTAGTATCAAAATACTAAAAGAAACAGAACTGTCAAAATTATAAAGATATTTATATCACCATCCTATATTCGTTCTATTGTTAAGTTATTCGTATAAACGTAGCTGCGTATGTAAGCTCAGTATTTTACTTAACAATGACTCTTGCGTAATCACGCCGGAACTTTTGATTAAAGAGGTAAAACACTCTAAAATGGAGGATGAAAACAACAGCCTAAAAAAAGAGCGGCGCACAATTTTCGGGCAAAACAGAAATGATTTATTTGACGAAGTGTTCCAGTATTTGCGTGGGTACCGGATTAGGGCCCGGAAAGATATTTCCTCGTTATTTAAAATGAATATTTTTGAAACATGAATAATTACAATCAATCCGGGTACGCCTGTGTACCCTGATTACGTGACCATCAATTATATGGATTACTGCAAGGTTAGTCGCTTGTAAATGACGTAAAGAAAAAGCTGAGTGAATATATTATATTCTTTGTTTTTCCTTTTCAGTATTATTGCATAAGTCTAAAGTTTAATTTTAACTACTGTGTTCTTATTTATAAAAGTATAGTAAGTAGTTATACTAATAGAAAGTACTTTATCCGAGTATCAAATTAGGATAAGAATGTTAAAATAGTAGTAACGTAAAAAACACTTGTGTGAAAACAAATCTTTGTGGGAAAAATGAATGTGCCGCAGCCATGGTGCGGATTGGTTGGTAATCTTTTCTTCCATCAGAGCCTTCATCAGCTGAAATCAGAGCCTAACAGTCAGGAACCAAGAATTTACATCTTTTGAGACCTGCAAAGGCCTTCTAGAAGAATACATAAAGGAACTTCCGAATCATCAACATCTCAACACTACTAGAAGGAGCACTCAACACCATCAACACCTAGTGCATCACACTTGACCAAAAGTTAACCTGGAATTCTCACATTACAAACATAGTTCATAAAGCAAAAATGGCATTATGGATGAGCTGTCGCATGGCTGGCGCCAGTTGGGGACTTCAACCCAAAATTGCCCTATGTCTATACACGGCGATGGCAAGGCCAATCGTAACGTATAGAGCTACCATCTGGTGCCGTAAAATAAGTCAAACTACTTGTTTACTAACCACTGGTGCGCTATCTTCGACACCATGGGACGCTATAAACGCACTTCTAAGCCTGACTTCGCTCAGTGTCTATGTCCAAAAAGACTACCAAAAGCATATATAGAATATGTACACAAACGAAACCAAAGTGGCAATCACGAACACTAAACTCACTAAAAGGGTTGGTTTTCTAAATAAGATCTCTAAACATGCCAGCGGATGACGTGCAAACCGAGATCGACTTCGTGAGAAGGTACACAGTAGACATACCACAGAGGAGTACATGGCTGGAAGGCCTCCAATCCAAAAAAATTGTTGTCACGATTGGTACACCGATGGGTCTAAAAAAGCCTTGGTGTAGGTTGTGGAATTTACGGAGAGAGGCCAAAATTCAAGTGGAGCGTCAATCTGGGAACAGAGGCCTCCGTCTTTCAAGTCGAGCTCTCCGCATTGAATATATGCGTGCAGATCAACTTAAAAAAAAAGTAAGAAATCAACACATCGACATCAACTCGGACATACATCAATGGCAATTAAAAGATAGAAGAACAAGACTGGTCTAAGACACTCGAAAGCCTTAATAAAGGGCTATGATAGCAAAGTATCAAAAGAACTTCTAGAGCTCAAAAGATACAAAACCTGTGCAGTACAAGAGTGCAGTCCTCACCGGACACTGCAAACTGAACAAACATATGTTCAACCTAAAATTGGGCGAGAACACAATATGCAGATTCTGTCAAGCGCGAGCGGCAGAAGAAACTGCAATGCACCGAAGCCTTAGTGGCCCACAAGGGTTGCATGATGTGCATGATAAGATCTGGAGGTTTCTCGAAGCCATAAGTATAAGCAGTGAACTGAAAAGCAAAAGTGCGCTACAAAAGACCAGAAATGATCAAGGTAGCGCACTTTTGCTGCGCTTTGCACTGAGCTCTTAAAATAATATTTTTTTTAAATACCTCCCAAATATGTATGTATCAGTAAAATTAAACAAAAAAAAATCAAGGTCCATACACTATCTTACAACTTTCTTATCTAAGGTTTTAGTTATATCTTTTAAAAATTGACATATGTTTTTATGTACTGTTTTTATATTATCTTAACAAAAATCATGGAAAGATTGATACAATTGAAGGCGTACTCGTCGATGGAAAGATAAGTTGGTTGGTTTTTGAAGTGGCCATTAAAAGGTCTGAAGGCCCATTTTACAAAGAGAGTTCAAACAAGTCACTCTCAAGATACATGAGGATACCAAGAGACATTTAAATACAGACGAACATTTTTTTTAGTATTGAATACATGAAGAGATCTTTGGAAAAAGTGAATGTTTTAATAAACTTATGCACTTACATCTAGATGATGGAGTTTCTTACTAACTGACGACTGAAGTGATGCGTTCAATGTATGAGTGTCACATATTTATCAGCATGACGAGGAGACCTTAAAGTCCTTCCACATTGCAATACTACTAGCGATACTAGCCTACATGGAGCTATATTGTTTAAGTGCAAGGAAATACATTATTAGTAGTTTGTAATAAAAGAATATTTGTGTTTGGAATTCGCCAACTAAAACGTCTGTAATTCAATCTTTATTTAGAAACATTTGTGTTTACCAAAATAAATAAACATCGTTTCAAAACATTCAACAATTCTATATTAATAACTACATTCTGTTGAAAGTAACATTCATGTAATAGTTGCTGTAGTAATTAAACGACAGTGCCAGTGATAAGGTTCTTTTTCATCCATTAGGATGCTTTTTAGTTTTATAATTTTATTGAAAGGTGTGTATACATGTTTTTTTTTTATGGTCTAAGGGGGCATACGAGCAGACGGGTCACCTTTGGTAATTTTTTTTTTATGGTATAGGGGGCAAACGAGCAGACGGGTCACCTGATGGTAAATGACTACCGCCGCCCATGGGCACCCGCAACTCGGGAGTCACAAGTGCGTTGCCGCCTTTTAAGGTGCGAGTGGGAGAAGAGGGGGAGGGGGGAAGAGTGGGAAGAGGGGGGGGAGGAGAAGGACGGGAATAAAGGAGAGAGAAGGGTTAGGGCCTCCGGTAACCTCACTCACGCGGCGAAAAGCAATGCAAGCATTGTTTCACGGCCGGTTTTCTGTGAGGCCGTGGTATCGAGCGGAGTCGAGCCGGCCCATACGTGCCGAAGCATGGCTCTCCCACGTAATATCATTATTTCTTGTTGTTATGTTATTCGCTTACAGTTGAAATAATGGCATATTATCTGTACAAATATAATAAAGCTGAAGAGTTTTTTGTTTGTGTGTCTGTTTGTTTAAATGCGATAATCTCGGGAACTACCAGTCGGATTTGAAAAAATATTTTTGTATATGATAGCCAGATTCATGAGGAATATAGAATATGTAATAGTAAAAGCTATATAACTTCACGCTACAACCCTTAAAAGCGGGTGAACCTGCGGGGAATGGCTAGCATTCAATTATCCTGTGCCATGCAAAATGAATTGGATTTTGTTTATTTTTTTCAATATCAATTGCTGGTAATTTCGAAGGTTGTCTTTGATCAATGCTTTTTTCGATTGATTTTTCTCTGAGTGTAATATGTATACATGTTTTTTATAGTTAGGGGTCGAGCAGTCGAACCGCTAATTGATTTTGTTTTCACCCCTGTTAATATACTACCTCAATGTTGGGATTATACTCGATCTACCATCGTGAAAAGCCAATGGTTAGTCTACTCGGCTGTCACAACTCGGATACCACAATCTTTTCGTACAAGAACACAATGGTGAACCTATAAAATAGAGAAAAAAAATAATTAAAAAAAAATTACTAAGAGAACTCTTAATTTAACTAGAAATCAGTCAGAGCTTGTCCAAATCAGTAGAAGATCACGTAACTTAAGGGATTCATACGAAATAAAGTTACATTGCCTACTACATGAATATCTATGTTTTGCCACTTAGACTTACTATTTGTTGCACTTTTATCAAGATTGATATATAAAAAGTGACAAAAAAAGAGTTTAAATTATATAACAAAAACATGTCACTCTTAAGTGATTACTTACTGTAAAAAATACACTGTTCCATGTCCTTTTAACACCTGAAATGTTACAATTACTAACGACTTTTAAAATATTACTATCATATTTATTAATGAACTCCTTTTTCATTGTGTGGCCCAACCCTCATAAGTCATTCACCAGGACAAACAGTGAAGTGTTGCCCGAATCGAACCGTAAAAAACCACACGGTTCCATCACAAGTGGGTCTATGTATTGTAAGAGACCCGAGTGTACCGTAAGACGGAAACCTCCGGGATCATTTATAATGATATAAATCTCTTATTTTATTTTAGTTTTCGTTTGTGGTATGTGATAGTTGTGAGTTCAGTATCATAGTGATGTAGTTTTCATTTATTTTCTCTATCACTAACATTAATCCTATAACGCAAGTTTGGGGCTCATAACTAACTCTCAATCAAAAAATCACTATCTTATACACACTCGATGCGTGTATAAAATGACGTACTTATTCAGTCGTGCTTGCTCACAATAGGAATTAGTGAGCTTTCCTTTTCAGGGCATGGGTACGTTCACACAAAAAAATATTACATCTGTCATAGAATTGCTGCGGAGTAGTTAATTACTGCAACATGTACTATAATTTATGTGTAAAATGAAAGGATGATTTAACTTTCTCATTTTATTCCAGTATGTACGATAAATTCTGTGAAATTAGACTTATTAGACTGCGGTGTTGACAACGAGCCCACTGTGGTTGAGGGTGTCTTGGACGTTTCAGAGTATCCATGGCTTGGAATACTATACTATGAGTTCTGTTAGTATTTGTTATTTCATTTTATTAACAGCCTTTAGCATAAGTCGTCATAGGGTTTTAACCGCAGACATTAAATGTCTTTTTTCTTCTTTTAAATTTAGTTTTACCTGTTATTAGGTTATATTTATACCTAAGTATACACCGTTAGTATGTGTATCAGTTAACGACATTTTACATATAGATAATTTGCAGTAATTAAAATAATGCAAAATAAAATTCAAACATTGTAAGCATGCAAATTAAACAAAATATATATTTTAATAACTCTATTACTAGTTAAACTAAGACCACAGGTGGTACATAAATAAAATGATAAGAAAACACGGATAGGGGTAGACTATAAGATAAATAGTTATTGCCGATATTCAAGTCCGTAACTGCTACTGGTCTTATGCTTTGTACAAGCTTAATGCACAACATAAAGTAACTTACAACAAATTATTTGGGAGTTTAATTTAACCTCGATATGCCTACGTTATTTTTTTGTTTATGGAATTCTGTAGGAGAAACTTATTCATTTTCTCTTCTCTTCAATTCTGTACAAATTTTTGACAGATGGTGCAGACGGGGAGACGAGAGCTGTAACAATGGTTGCTTTAATACACCGGGAGTTTGTTATTGGTGCAGCAGCAGATATAGGTCCTATGCCGAAAAAAGATTTCAGGTGGCTATAAAATAGTCATTTTAATTGTGTAGTTGTACTTAACTAAAGTCAAAGAGATTAAACATAAATTGAATATACGTATCCATAATATGTTCAAAATATATTTTTTGATTTACCGTAAGTAATTTCATCCTTGGATGTATATTCACATATGTATATCCTCTAACAGAATTATTTTACCGTTAAATTAAAACGAAAGTAAACAATTGAAGTTTTTGGCTTTATAATGTGAATATATATGAGAGTGTATTGTGAAATCGTGAAAAGTTTTAGTTTACCTTCAGTCAATGGTTTCAATACTTGAATAGAGACACCTTTACTTGCTGTAATAGTTTAACTAAATTTGAGGAATTTCCGCAAAGGACTATACTACTATAGGAATAGACTACACACCAGGTGAACCGCCTTTAAAAGATTTTTTTTTTAACTCGTTCTATGATATTTAATTATGTTTAGGGTAATTAACACGATCACGTATTACTTAGGTATTAGATACCTTTGAATTGCCTGACGTTTCAACCCTGTACCACCGGCCGTGGTCATAGGTTGAGACAGCCTGTGTCATCAACATAATGTTGATTTAATTTCAGAAAAAAAACCCGTGTGCTTCTTGGAGAAGATTGGAAGTTCCCAGGACGGCGCGTACGCAACTACGTTATTCATCCCGAGTATGGGGAGACATATAATACTATTTGTTTGGTTCAGCTCAAAGATGACGTTAGAAATCGTAAGGCACCGTTCTAATCTCATAGTTCAATAATTGTTTAGCATCATACGTGTAGAATGCGTGATAAGTGGTAATCATTAGTTCTTCATTGGGTGACTTTTAAACTGCCTGCTAAGATATATAATTATATTATATAAACGCTATGGTCGGGTTTGTACATACTCTGAACTCCCTGACTTTTAACCAGATTACACTGACCGTGGTCACATCTTCAATTATTGATCAACTTCATTTTACTTATTTTTATTTATTACGTCCATTCTTAGAGTAATGATTTGACTCTGATTCAAAACGTTGGATATTTCTTGCAGCAACCATACGTCCTCTTTGCCCGCCGCCTAAGTTTCTAAGAAATCCTGAGTTCTACGTAGTTAAAATAAGATATGGTAAGTGTTGGTTTCATATCCTAATTCTAACTAATATTATAAATGCAAAAATGAGTTTCTTAGTGTATATTTGTTATGCTTCCACGCCTTACTTATCTCCTTACTTCCACTACTCAACTTCATGATGATGTAACTTGAAATTTTCCACACATGTTGTTATGGGTACAGAAAAGGACATAGTTTATCTTTAATCCAGATAAAAAGTACTGTTCCCGAGGGATACCTAAATTGATTCTCAAATCACCATTCACTCGAGCCAAGCAGCGGGCGAAAGCTACTGCCTAATAATTTTCAAAGAGTCTCCACTGAAAGTGATAGAGAAAAAATAAAAAATAAGTTTCAAGAAAGGACCACATTTGATGTTTATGGTTAAAAAAGATTCATGAACTACAGCAAAGTGGCGTTGGCACTTACTTACTTTATTTTCAATTATGGCCTCGTCTAAATTTCGTCAGGTAATAGTAATAATAATAAGGGATCAAGGGACTGATGCAGAAGGCAGTTCTCCTCGACACGGCTCGTATAGTGAGGAGGTTCCTGTCTTTGGAGCCCTAACCACCGGTGTCTTGGTCCCTGTACCCGATGTCGGTGGTATACTATTTTTTATATTTTTAAATACATATTTTGTTTTATAGGTATTTAAAAATGTAATTAATAAGTTTTACGATAAATAAAGAGAATAATAATAAGTAATATTTTTTTATCGTTACAAAAAATAATATTATTATACAGTTACTGTGTAAGCTTTTATTCCCAAACTAGCACGAGCTGTATGTTGGGAATCGGTTCGTTCCCAAAAATAAATAAAACAAAAAGTTACAATTACACAGTTTGCAAACTAGAAGTACAAAAAAAAAACATGTTATTAGCTAGATACTAGTGTGTGTGTGTGTGTGTGAAACCTACCAAAAACCTTCCAAAACAATATTTATTTATTATATTAATATCCTCCTGTACCTACAATTATACACAAATATTCTTATCAAACCTTTTTTTTTAGACGCAGATACTGTACAGAAAGAGGTGGTTAACGTCGTTCATGTCCCGGGTAAAATGTGTAAAGATTTCTACGTTGCGGCCAATGTTAGTATTTTGTATGCTCGTCTAAAACTCAAAGATGTTCGTCCATGTTCGTCATACTGTAGCCCATAGACAAGTGACATAATTATACACCAATGTCCGTATTCCTAAAGAGTTTCTACAACTTTCTTAACAATAACATACAGCTTGAAAGAAAGAAAACATTTATTTTGCTACCGCACAAAGGTACACACTAATAAAAACAAAAAAAAATACTAATAAGTTTTTTCATAATAAAATAAACAATCCTCAGAAAATCTAAGTATTAGACTATATAGTATTGACTTTGTCCGCGTGAATGTTGAAAGGTAACAACAACAATAAAAAATAAGACAGTCTTAACTTTTTCCTAAAAGCGTTCAGTCAGTCCAACGATCGAAGCCAACTTTTCATCCACTGTTGCTATTTGCTCTCCAATGTATTTAGTCCTTACCTTGTCCACTCTAGTCACACCATACGTCCATCTCATTCATTCCCTTTGTGGGCCTACATTCAGATCCATGCAGGACGGCAGGTCTAATGATCCTGTTATATATTTGTCCTTTCAATCAACAGGAAACCTGGGAGTGCATATTGTTCCTGGCACCTGTCGCCACTTCATCCACCATGTATTGATTCGATGCTGTTCAGTCCGGTCTATTTCCCCATTGCATTGTAGCAGGGAACTAAAATAGCTGGAATTAAATATTAAACCGTGTGCACCACACGGTTATCGCTATTCCAACCATCAAATTGGATTCAGGACGACAATTGGAGAGAACAGTATACATTTTTTGTTCTGCTGATTTTTAAGCCAACATTCTCCAGTTTTTATTGCCATTTTTCCAGTATACTCTGGACACCGCACGCGTCTTCACCGACTAACATAATGTCGTCTTCAATCAGCATGTACCAAGGTGCCTTTTTGGAAGTAATTTCATTGTACAGATATGCCACTTAATTAATAACCATTTTCTACAGTTTCACTTTCTTTTTCTTCTTTCTTATCTCGCGTTAAATAGTCTATCTCCTTCCTGAAGAATTGGGCTATCAAATTCAAAAATATTTTTCCAAAGCCAAATTACTTAGTTTCAGAGATTAACAAAGAACTCGTTAGCTTTATTATATAAGTATAAGCAAAAAGACAAAGAGTATACAAACACTACAGAAAGATTAAAAAAAAAGAAATCTAAATATTAGCCTATTTACACTCACACCCGGTTCCTGAAAGAATCAAATATTTTTCAACTAACAGAGCTGTCCGGCTAACAGTGGTGTTAAATCAGTGCTGCTTGACTTGGTTAATTTTTGCGTTGATCTGCCTTTCAGCAACCGGGCGTTAAACATCCAAATGATCTTGGAATCAAAGAATTTCATTTCGTAGAATAGTTTAAACCTATCAGAGGTTTGCTCTTTTCCGTCTACTGGAAGATCCATTCTTCCAGTGGACGGAAAAAGAGCCGAAAAATGGTTTTATGGGTTTTTTCTTCACAATATATTATCTTCTACACATGAGTGCCATGAAAATACACTTGCAAAATCGCGTATTGTTTACAAAAAATTACAAAATGTAAATTTTTAAGTAATGTAACAGAACGAGTAATAATGATATGTAGGTAGTTAACAAATAATGACAGAGTGATTTATTGCAATTAATATTTTTAGATATATGAAGAGAGTTCCCACTTATGCACATTGCAGAATAATGCTTTCAAATGAGAGGATCGGTTTTTAACGTGTTTAGTTTGATAGTCGGTTGCGACCTCGCTAACGATCACTGGTGGGTTTGGCTAATAGTTCTGGCGTTAAACTGTTGTGGCACGGCTCGGTATTAGCCGTGCCGTTACTTGAAAAAGAAATGTGTCTTTTAAATGTGGGATGAAAGTTTATACTTACTTTATGTTTAGTTTTATGTGGTCTAACTTGATAGCTATTGACCCTATAAAGTTTTTACAAGATGACTTCAGGGAAATCATCTTGATATCCAATTTTTTTATTAAATTAACATAATAGTTTAGAAATTAACTCTATGTTTTCAGCTGTATAGTAAAATGATGCGACCACCACACGTAACTTGCGCGGTAGAAATGAAAACAAAAGATGTATGCGTATGGAGCGCTGGAGCAGCTCTGGTATCTCGAGACGCGTGGGGAAGATGGCAGCTGGTAAACTCATGTTCAAATTATTTCTAATTAGCTGACCCGACAGTCGTCGTGATGCGCTTACCGACCAACCAACCACTTATATTTCTATATAGTTTATCTGAATTATAGAAATATATGATTTAAAAAAATTTGTATAGTGTTGATCATGTTCAAATTTCTTTGATTGGTTTTGAAGTGAAAACTTCTTTAGGCACGTTGGGCACTTTTGGTATGTTAAAGAGCACTGAACTCGCGTGACCGTCAGGCTCAGATACATAAATACAGATGTGTGAGTGTATATATATATGTATATGCACGTTATACTAACTTTTAAACTTTCGCGTTTCATGATATAATTATGTAAATACATAATTATCTGCATATTTTGTTTTCACTTCTGAAGTGCAGTCCTACGATTGACAGTTTTTTTTTTCATGTAGCTCGGCGTAGGTGTTCGAGGGCCAGGATGCGGGGCACCGTCACGATACCTTGACATGATGAGTTATTATCCTTGGATCGAGGACAGTCTCTCTAAATTTAGGGAATTAACCATTTCCAAACTAAATCCCCATAAATTTGTTTTACGATGTAAGTTGGTCATTATTTTTATATTCACGTATGTAAATTCTTGATCGGAATGATGTATTGCACCTAAATAGCTAGACACTTTGATTCAACATAACGCCTGCCAAGAATGTTCCCAGACCCGGTGATACTATACTAATAAATATTTTAGAACAAAAAGACGCAACAACGATTGCCTTTCTCAAGAAGTCTCCTTAACTGCAAATGAAATGAAGCTTTCTACCTAAAATAAAATATTAAATTCTGTTTTACAATTTATGTTAATTAGCCCTATTTATTTAATAGTGGCAGGATGGATGATAATAATTTAATATATACCAAATTAAAAAGCTATAATACACGCTTGTTCACCATTAGGCGGGACGGTATGCTTGTTTGAAAACTTTGACGAATAAAAAAAGAATCAAATTATTCTTTTAGTTTACAGCGGTAACAACAAGTAATGTTACAGATATTCATAAGCTTACTGTTGTTACATTAGATATGTTTAAGTTCTGATGCATTTGCTCATAACGATTATTATTCATTCACGGGCAATATGAAAAAGTTCAGTGGTATTACCAATACACAGTTTAATTATATGATTGAGTGTCTCAATCATGGAAAGTTCCCAGTTCTACGATGCAAAGATTACAGCATTCAATCTGGAAAGCATATGTATTTATATATATATTTATATATATTTACGTATAGAAGAAAGGTGAAAAAAAATGTGGAAAGCAAAAAAATTAAACAATATGTACTACAAATTAAACTAATAAAATGATTACGTAAAAACGGCCACATTAGGCTATACGCGTCCAATATATATGTTAATCTGTCCATGGCACCATGGTCGAAATTCGATCACCGGGCGATCTCTAGTTCATTATAACTTGTCACAGTCTAATCTGACATGAATTGCAATATCAGACTTACAGACACTTTTTTTTTATGAACCGAATAAATTAATATTTATAGTTACAATATGTCCATAGTATTGAGTAAAGTAAGAGCGTGGTTAACCTTGGATTCATAAACATTCGTCTCTCAGAACGCGCGAAGTGAAAAAAATATTCTAATTTCTTGAGTAGAAGAGATACAAAGTTGCCCTTTGAAGTGCCTTCCTATGTGTCCCACTTAGTATGCGAATGCAATTAACGAGCAGTGACGTGTCCTTGAATAGTTACGAAGTTTTGACGGTCTGAGAGACGAATGACAACAGCGTTAGAACTGAGGAGTACTGCAGTAATTTTTAAATACGATTTTTGACGATTTCAAGTTTTATAAAGTAAAAGATAAGTTTCATATATTTGTTTTTTAATATCATGATTTTAAAAATATGTGTGTGTTGTATTTTTACCTGTCTAAGTTTTGTATTTTTTCAAATCGTATAATATGTAAAAAAAACATACAAAATCGTGAAAATTGTCATTTCAGTCATGTTAGTCCATAAGATGAGTGTTTATAAATAGTAATACTCCTTCATATGTTTGTGAATCTAAGGTTAAATTATCTTCCAAGTGACAATATTAAAAAAAACATGGATACAAATACCCTTCTGTTCCCTTCGGTTTATCTGTACCCTGTATGTTAAAATACAAGTTTCATAATTTTTATTAATATAATTATAGATTCAGGCCATGAAACTAGTGGTGGTATTTCTCCAGAACTAATAGGAAAACGACTATTTGAAAGATTTGGCGCTTGTGATCCAGAAGAGAAAGAAAATTTAATGTACAGAGAAGTCATGAGCCTGCGTACACTAAGCGAAGATCCACAAACTGTGAAATATAATGTGAGTACATATTTTTAATCACAATCTTTATTTTAAAATCAATAATACAAGGTCAGTTATTATTCAAAGTTCTCTCAACTGTTGGTTTTCTTGTAACGTAGATACGTATTGAGATACGTACTTTAAAAAAATAACTATTATTATTTAAATCAGAACTGTTATTTGCCTGATCAGCGAAGGAAAAACTTGGTATTTTCAGGCTTATAGAGTGTGTACCCGTATTTTAGAGCAATAAATGTGTCAACTCAAATAAACCTAGTTGACCGATTCTGTATTTTTAATTGCAGCTCACAATTCATCAAAATGTAGAGTTCACCTGCTTAACATTAGAACTAATTAATGCATCCGCCGATTCAGAAATGCGTATCACTCACGAATGTCCTAGATCGCAAGGAGGCCCCAATTGCTATAGACATAAAGGTTAGTAGATAAATAACAATAAAATGTTACCTGCATTTCCCTAACTGCTCCAAGGTAATTTTTTTTTATGGTATAGGGGGCAAACGAGCAGACGGGTCACCTGATGGTAAATGACTACCGCCGCCCATGGGCACCTGCAACTCGAGAGTCACAAGTGCGTTGCCGGCCTTTAAGGTGGGAGTAGGAGAAGAGGGGGAAGGGGGGAAGAGGGGGGAGAGGACAAGGACGGGAATAAGGGAGAGGGAAGGGTTAGGGCCTCCGGTAACCTCACTCACGCGGCGAAATGCAATGCAAGCATTGCTTCACGGCCGGTTTTCTGTGAGGCCGTGGTAACGAGCGGAGTCGAGCCGGCCCATACGTGCCGTAGCATGGCTCTCTCACAGTGAAATGAGTGTTTTTTCGTAAATAGTAACTAATAACAAAACTAAATTAAACGCATTCATTGTTGAAAACTTTAAGGTTTATCCTATTATGTTTATGGTATATTAAAACCTTAAGGAGAATCTATTAGACAGTTTTAAGGATATAAGGCAACCTATTGTTGCAGTGTCTTTGTGTGTGTTGATTTATAATTTTTAATTAGATTTTTTTTTAATTGACAAAAGAAATTTAAAATTGACAAATTGATTCAAGACCAATTTTATGAAATAAAAATATTGAATTTACTACACTGATGTATTCTCCTAAAATTTAACCCAGCAAAATCAAGGTTTCATTTATGAAAATTTTGTTTACGTTAGTTTAAGTTCTTAGTTGTCCATTAAAGCGAACATGATTGCCCGCAGGTTTGCACGTTGTTCACTTAGTGTAAAACTCACGCTCTTTCCAGCCCATTGTTCAACTTTTGAAACGTGCTGACTCTTAGCTAGGTTTACTCAAAGATCTTTCCGTGTTCAATATAACGATGCGTTTAGGTTGTTGGTGGGGCTGAAACGGTTTTGTAGGGCATCGGATATGTTCGCGGACGCAAAAGTAGCTAGCTGTTGCTGTTGGCCCATGTTGCGCCCTCTCACGTAGGATGTGGCAGCGGCGGAACGTGTGTACAATTATACTATTATTTTCTTCTTTATGTATTTTATTTTTAGTTTTATCTTTTTATTGACAATATTTCTTAAGTCTACTAATTTGATGTGAGTCCTGGTTACTTGAATAAATAAGACTATTGGTATTACTATAACAATGACATCATATTAAACTTTTAAGGTCTTGAAAAAGTAGGGTGCTTGCCCAGAAAGTGCCTCTTGTTTTTCAATGTCAAATCTGTTGCCGTTTCAGAGTAATATTCGGGCGAGACTAGAGATGTTCTCATTTTAAGTGGTTAGCAATTATATTTTCCGAATAAACTTCCAAATCAAAACGGTGATGAAACGTACGGGTTTGCTGTTTTGAATTTTTCAGAATAGCAGACTTGGTCTGGCATAGACTTCCATTCGGTCCCCCAAAATCGTGACCTGCAACGGATATGAACGGGGGTCTTCAGTGCTATGAGGGCGAAAACTTTTGAAAGAAATCACCAATAAAACCATAAAGAAGTCAGAGTGGACGGTTTCGAAATACAATATAGTTTATTACTTATAATATGATGCTATGTAAAATTGTACAAACATTGATTCTAGTGTCAGTCAGTTAAAGTTGTACGTAGTGTTGGCGCGTGGCAAAGTAATTAAAGTAGTGGACTATGTTATAAGGTTTATAATATGGCTTTAACAGTCGCATCTGCGGAACGTTACAAATTTGAGTTATACATAACTCAAATTTGTAACGTTGCTGTCTGCTCGTCGATACCGGCGGGCGCGGCGGCCGGCTGATGACACGCCCCGCACCTCTCTCTCCTCACTGCCGTGGTCCAGCCGGTTGAGTATATGACTTAACAGTAGTTATGCAAAAACCATTAGATAATAATAATAGTATAGTAATATTTTGGGGAGACTTTGACAGAGTGAGGGTACCCCCTCGGTTTTAATATTAGGCTAACAGTAGTTTTTATTGAATTTTTCTACACAAAGCTCTTTCATAATACCTACAGTTGAATAATCATAATAAGCTTTCTTATGCGTTGTTCACAGCCACACAATTTGATATATCAGTATTGATAACATTTGGACACACATGTCTTTTCGAGTTAGCAGCCTGGGGTCACCAAGTGACAATGGATTTATTAGACATACAGGAGTGGAAATGGCGCGAAGGTGAATACTACCCGGACTTTACTATGCTAAAAGTGGAGTATCGTGGACCCTCGGATATGACAGGATTCGGATTTGAACCTCTTGATAGGAACGAGTGGATACCAGAGTATGATTTATGGACCACTACTATACGTCAAGACCCTAGTACAACAGTACCGCCATTATATTGTAAGTTACTTTTATTTAATAATATACTATTTTTACTTAAACCACACGAATCGATGTATCGTTTATTGGACAATATGCCGGAAGAAACGATTTACTATTTTACGGTTGTAATATCCAGGCCATTACAGCTATTATTAATAAGATTTTTTTTGTGATTTTATCAAAATCAAAATTATTTATTTCAAGTAAACCCATTGTAGGTATTTTTGAAATGTCCGGAGGAGTCAGTCAGTATAAGTAGGTCGTGAAGCTAGTTGCCTGTTCCAAAACGTAGATCCTATGGAGAAGAACAGGTAAGAAACTCCAAGGACACTCTTTTCCAACATGTTTTTTTTTGCAAAGTTATTTGTTACATTGTAAAAATATATATATACATAAATTAATATTGTTCTAAAATGGAAAAGAAAATCATAGAGCTGCTAGGCAACATAGCAAATTAACATAATACTTGTGACTACACTGTTCTCACATGTACAATTCAATTTTGTTTTTAATAACAAAAAGTAAAAAGCGTATCATAACTACAATGTCAACAGTGTATAAAATAACACTAATGTTCTATAAAATTTACAATGTCAATAATATAAATAATTAAAATATCGATAAATCTCATTGACAGTGTGACTGTGGAGCAGGACCAGTATTTTGCCAAGCATTTTTTTTATTAAAAAATGATCTAGTTTATAATATGCTCGTTTACATAGCGTGCGTTTTACACAAGTTTTAAATTTCTTCTGACTTAGTTGATATTATCAGGTATTGTATTATAGAATTTAACGCAGTACCCCATAAAAGATGTTTGCACTTTTGCTAACCTAAATTTTTATTTGAACTAGTTTGTGTCCATCTCTAGTAACATAATTCTGTCTTTCACGCCGTTTTGTAAAGAGATGAAGATTTTTTCTAACATACATGATGTTTTCATAAATATATTGAAAAGGCACCGTCAGAATATTAATTTCCTTTAATAGATCCTTAAGGGATTCGCGACTACCTAGATTATAAATGGCTCTGATAGCTCTTTTTTGCATAATGAATATTGATTCTATATCTGCAGCACGCCCCTATAATAATATACCATAAGACATGACACTGTGGAAATAACTAAAGTACACTAGTCGCGCAGTATCTATGTCTGTGAATTGGCGGACTTTCCTTACAGCATATGCTGCAGAACTTAGCCGCTTCGAAAGAGATGTTAAGTGAGGGCCCCATTGTAATCTCGAATCTAGCGATATCCCTAAGAAAACAGTTTCATTTACAAAATCTAACTTTTGCTTATTTAATAAGTTGTCACATTCACTATGTTTAACGTTAGGCAAAGAGAATCTTTTACACTTAGTTTTATTCCGATTTAGCACTAAATTGTTGGCAGTAAAGCAATCATGTACTCGATGAATAATATTATTTACATCGTCAAAGCTATTGGCTCGTCTATCTACTTTAAAAATTAATTATGTGTCATCAGCAAATAATACTATTTTGGGTTTACTATCTAGTAAATGGGGAAGATCATTAACATAGACGAGAAAGAGAAACGGGCCAAGTATCGATCCCTGCGGGACACCCATTTTCAGTTTTGTCTCTAATGAATTGACACCATTTATCTGAACTAGCTGTTTTCTATCACTCAGGTAGCTAGGTAGATTTTAGCAAACCGAGTTTCATGATTTACGCAGTCAAATGCTTTTGAGAGGTCGCAAAAGATACCGAGAGCATCCTTAGCTTCCTCCCAAGCGGCGAAAATATGCTGTACCAAGGTAACACCGGCGTCAGTTGTACAACGCCCTTTTGTGAAACCGTATTGTTGATCGTGTAGGATGTTGTTTGAATTAAAATGCAGTAGCGTTTGATTGAGCATGATCTTTTCGAAAACCTTGCTATCTTGCTATCTGATTAATAATAGCTGTAATGCATATCTTAACCAATAAAAATGTAATGCTAGGCTTCTTAGTTGTAAAATTGCATGCATCTTTACATCTTCCCCGAAAGGAAATTAAAAAGCAGTACAGTTGTCTACGTAATATCTTAAGTTAGTAAATAGTCTGAAATATGCTATTGAAATGGTAGATATACACCATCCAATATTAATTTGAAATAACGACAAAAATATAAAAACTATTTAACGAACTGACAGAGTTCGAGTTACAAAAAAAATGTGGGTGTTTAATAGCCCTCTGCTTACTCTTTCGAGGACATAGGCGTGAGTTTATGCATTTAAGAATCCCACTAATCCCACTAATATTATAAATGTGAAAGTTTGGATGGATGCATCCATCCAAACTTTCACATGTTTATTACTCTTTCACGCAAAAATCACTGAACCGATTGCAATGAATCTTGGTATGTAGATAGCTGGAGACCTGGATTAACGCATAGATTACTTTTTATCCCGATATTCTCACGGGATCGGGACTTACACCGGTGAAACCGCGGGGCACTGTTAGTCATTCATAAAACAAAATACTCTTTAGCTTTATAATGGTAGTAAATACATGAAAGTAGGTACAACTAAGTGTGTTAGTAGGTACTTACTTTATTTATCATTTACAATGTCTTCTTAATGTTTATTTACCGATTGCGGCATTTTTTTATTTTATTTTATTTATTTATTTGGGAAAATAAACAGTTACACAGATAACTATTACAAAGAAAACATTAAGATAAAGTAAAACCTTTGTAAGACCAATAACATTTTCCACATAATATTTCAACGCATTATCTAAAACTATCATGCGTTGTTCTTACCCAGACTTTAAACAGAATTTAAACAAACTCAAACAAACTTACTGACTAACTTAAAAATCTAAATATTAAAATTACTCAATCTTCGCGTTACAAACGTTTTAAATTTTCCCGAAGATATTGCAAACATATGTATATCGTGAAAGTACAGGTTAAAATTATTAGTAATTGGACGTAGAGCTCGCAGAGCTGCATTAGTAGTCCAGTCGGGATAGACATTTAAATAGAAAAAATTAGGAGACACGATTTTTTTTTTAAACGTTGGGGTTGGTTGGAAGTCTACATTTCGATTTTCGGGGCAAGCCTGCCATTGGATTCGCCGTCATCTTGATTTGAAGTTCAATTTTTTGGTTTTTCTGAAATAACTCGTTAATTTGCAACTTTAGAGCAAAAATTGTAGTATCCAAAGTTGTTGGCAATTTAATTTCCCACAAGTTTGGTCATTATCATTTTTACGCTGGGATCAATATTTGTCCCCTATTTTTTTTCTATTTAAGGCTATTTTTATGTCTACCTCGACTGGTACGAGAAGTCGAAACAGCAAATGTACTTTGCACTCACGTCTCTCGTCGTGCTGTTCTAGGTCCTATGTAACATAATTTATTTCGAATATCAATACAGTCATATACATTGCTACACAAATCTGTGCTGCTCAGTACAACCTGGTTAAAAATTTTAAGTGTTTATGTTACGCTTCCAACCCGGCCCAGTCTCTCAGAGTATAGCCACGTTTTTTAAATCTTCAAGCTCTCATTTTTCAATTGGTACTAAAATAATAAAACATTTAGCCGTGTGTGCGATGTGTGAAATTACTATTATTATTCATCATCCTCCGCGCTTTTTCCCAACTAAGTTTTTGTTTTGTGTTTTCTAAAGCTTTCAGTCTAACTACGATGCGACCGAACTTTGATACTTTACGTGAAGCGACTGCTATCAGACCTCCACAACCCAAGTACTACGCGACATCGAAGTTCTGTAGTCAGACCAGGTTGGCGAACTTTTTAGGGCTCCAACTACCCGTAACCAATGCCACAGTTGTTTGTATGGCACCCGGGACCGACGGTTTAACGTGCTCTCCCAGACACGGAGGGGTCTCAATGTGTCAAGAATGGTCACCCATCCTAGACTGACCTGGCTAGTATTACTTAACTTTGTAATGTGTTAACCTGCTCGGTTACCACTTAGCCACGAGTCGAAGTTGAAATTATTATTATTATTACTTTTATCAATCGCCTAATGCCTGAGGAAGGCTATTTAACATCACATTATGACTCGTACAGCAGCTCGGAGCAGTGATCATAAACGGCAAGTGGTCTATGTATCTATGTAGATATATCGTCGGCAACACTCAAGTGGCACCTCTGGTAATATAGGCTCACGGTATCAACTTCACAACCTTAATGCTCTGAAAATAAGATAGATTTTTTCGTTCCTAACCTATTCGCTTAAAGGGCTACCCATTGCAAGCTTAAATTGTTTTAAACAGTTATTATACAGTGTTTTGCTTGTTTCAGTACCAGCAAAGGTCCGTGAAGTCACTACTCTGAGGCGAAAAAAGCCAGTAAAGTTCAGACACGTGTGGCAACCACAAATAAGGCCTCATTGTATGTTTTGGCATATATGCTGGCATCAAAATATGTAGTTTTAAATTACTTTGTACGTGTTTTTCAAGTAAAATGAACAACAGGTGAAAATTCTGTTCCAAGAATTAGGTAAATCAGGTTACATTCATAGATATATGCACATCGAAACAGATCAAGTCATAATGCACGTGAAAGGCATGATTGGACCTCTGGCGTTGAACGTCACACATCGAACGTTTTATGTAAAAATATGGCTTTGCAATATGAAAAAGATTGTCCTTGAAACAAAACAATTAATGTTCTCGAAAAAAAAATATTCCCGAAATAAAAGAATTTGTGTATTATTTGTGCACTCTTTTCTACACACAGAGTTTTTGTAAAATCTGTCAAAGTAAATGGCTTTTAGGTACAGGCCGCAATTATTCGAGAACAGTAATAAACTAAAAGAAGAATGACCCTTAACAAACTTGAATTTATAGATCATTGTAACACTTTCTAGCAAAATTTTGCTTTTCTATAAGTTCTTGCCTAAGAAGTTATCGTTTTATACATATATATATATATATATATATATATATATATATATATATATATATATTTCATATATATATATACATATATATTATATTCATATATATACATATATATATATATATATATACTATATATCACTCTAGGAGCCACTTTTCTGCTGGAGTAACGCATACAATAAACTAATATTACAAATTGC
Organism: Euplagia quadripunctaria; assembly: GCA_963859945.1. Taxonomy (NCBI): domain Eukaryota; kingdom Metazoa; phylum Arthropoda; class Insecta; order Lepidoptera; family Erebidae; genus Euplagia; species Euplagia quadripunctaria. The sequence continues at coordinate 11,294,910 of OY982576.1, read as the reverse complement.
ATCTACAATAGGAGCAGTTCAGGAACATACGCACAGAAGAAATATATGTTCCTAATATGTTCCTGAACTCCTCCTATTGTAGACGCAATTTTTAATTTTAGTTTATTGTATGCATTACTCCAGCAGGAAAATGACTCCTAGAGTGATAGTGATATGAGTGGAATGTATAATTAGTGCGTAATCTGGTATGAATATGCGCCGCATAAAAAATTGTGCAAAAAAGAACAACTTTTAGAAAAAAAACTGCAAAATGATTCCTCCTGAAGTAACGTTGTTCCAGCAGCAAAATTCTAAACGAATTATCGAAGAGAGAAATATTGTGCATGAGTAGAGAGCTTATATTTGTGCAAAAATGTGGGCCGAAAAAATATTTTGTGCGTCTTCAGGTTTTCGAGATACTCTGCATTTCCTGCTGGAGTAACGTTTTGCAGAATCGCGTATTAAGGCATAGTTGTCGTTTTACTGTAGACTTAAACTTGTTCAGACTTAACATTTGTAAATTATCTAGGATTTTATTGTAAATCGCACACATTGACCTCGAAACGATTTTTAATATTTTGGAGCCTAGAGGTAGGTACAAAAAGATCATGTTTATTACGTGTATTAAAGGAACATTCTTTTAACACACGTAATAAACATGATCTTGTACAGTTCTGTAAAAAAGTGATATACATATATCACTTTTTTACAGAACTTTACTTTATTTTTAAAAAGGTAAATCAGGTTATATCTTAATTCCAGCCATAGATTTTACGCTAATAAAACGCTTAAGATAATTTACTTAATTGTATTATTAAACTGGCGCACTTTATTGACATGAAATCATTTGGATAACGAATTTATTACATTATATGTTATGGTTCAGAAATTAATGTCCGTAACTTTTCATTCTTTCCCTTGCAGTCGACCGGAAAAAGAACTGATTTGACACTAATTTCGCTGAACTGTTCCCGTTTGTTATGAACAACTCCCATGCCGTGCAAAGTTACGTGTGCGATCTCCCCGGGCATTCTACATATGGGAGTAATTAGTACTGTCTGTAAATAATACAAAATCTTAAAGTACCTTAAACTTAACAACATCGACAAAACATTTTAATGTTTATCGTTTTTATCCATTCAGTAATGGTGTATTGCACTCATTATTATATTGATAGAAAAATAAGATTTAAAAGAAGAAATATTTACCCCGAAACGTTGGTGGAAAACATCCGCGTCCAATTTTTAATTCTGACTAACTAAGGCATTAATCCCCAAAATCGGAGTCATAAAAGTTGTATTATGGTCACAGCGAATACGTACCCGTCGTCCGACACGCTTCTTGTAAAAAGTCAAGCAACAACTCTCAAGTGCCCCGGAAAAAACATAGTAGATGTAGGTAAAGTTTTTTAGTCTTGCAATTATCCGGGGGTCTTGTTCCTCAAACACTAAGCAAGAACGGGCCTCCAAATACTCGTGTGCGGTTTTTACTAGACTTATTAAAAGCCCACGATTTTTGGCTAGCAATCAGGTATGAAATGAATAATTAATTTTTATTCCGACTGCCTATCGAAGTGACATTAGTTTACTAAGTTTAGGTTTAGTAAATACAGGTAGTAATTACGGTTAAGAGTTTCTGAATTTTTTAGGGTCAACTTAATTGAGCGTCAAAATGTTTGAGCACTTTTACAGTTTAAAAGTGCTAGAACATTTTACCGCAAAATCCGAGTTGACCTTTATACTGACTAGTGGTAGCCCAGAGATCTAAATTTGACCGGCATTAATTACATTATTATAATAATAACTTGAGACACCTTACACACGGCCATCTGATCCCAAACTAGGACAAAATAGTTACACCAATTTCATAATGAGAGAAGCCCACCATTTTCATTTAGAAAATTAATTTAAAAATCGAACTAACGATTCCTTTTCTTTTTCCGATTAAATTTGGAGGCACCAAATTTGTTTTTTTTTTAATAATAATTAGAGTTTAAGGATATGACTTCAAATGACAATATCATGATATATAGTTTGCATACTTACAACAAATGAAATGACAACAGTAAAGCTTATTAATAGGTATTAAATAAGAGAGTTAAGAGATTCGGTTGACAAACAAAGGAGAATAAACGCGTGGTGTGTTTGGGACATCCGGTTGGCACAAAGTTCCTTTCGCTATATACATATATTTAATGGATTGAAGAAATTGTATCAAAATATAGTACATTTTGTAAAAACTCAAAATTAAAATTGCGCCGTCTGCAAAAGTTGCCCGAACTAATACATGGATAATTAGTTTACAACCAACATCAAATTACATTAGTATCACGCAGAATCCACAGATGGCGTAAATAAAAAAATCAACTTGCGGTCAGCATTTTTCGTTGTGCTTACAATTCTTTTCGCCCAGGCCCCATCCGCCTAGTGTCTGAAGTGTAACGTGCGATAAGAAACTTTGTTTAAACAGGTACTATTTTGTCTTTGCCTATTTATATACAGAAGATAATAAAAAAAGAATCAAAACTTACACATGGAATAAAAGTTAAACACAAATGGTATCCTGCCATTATTCCACTGACAAGGCCAATATAAGGGCATATCGTTTTCAGTGCCGAAGTCTAAAATAAATTTAACCAGTACAACATTTTAAATACGTTTACTAAGATTGGGTTTGTTTTTATTAATTTTCTACAAACCGTTGGATCTGTTGCTAGATTCTGAAATAATTATGTTTAAATTACAAAGTATAACAAAAAGATTTATTATCCAATTTCCGATAAGGGTACTCGCCGGCATTGTGTATAAACGTTTTGTGCTATATGAATTCAATCATGGAAACTTATCGATCTCATTATTTTTCTACTATAAAATATTATGCCATATATCAAGGCAGCTCCAATGAATCATGTTTCGATGAATATTGGTAATATATTTAAGGCGTGTTTCGACTATGTGATAGCGTTTTTGTTCATTCAATAGCTACGGAACTGAGTCTCAATAATGATTATTCATGCGTAAATTGTCTCTTAGAACAAAAACGTTTTATGTTTATCCCTTTAATCAAATCAATATGAAACTATAGTTCTGACTGACGTAATCCTGCTACGGGACTGATTCCCATCTATCTGAATTCGAAAATTTATCAAAATTGGTTAAGCGTGACAACTTAACGGAGAGACAGGCAGAGTAATTTCAGTATTTATAACGTTAGTACAGATTAGTAATGGGAAGAAGATCTCAAACATAGTACTAAGAACCTTATTTGTTTCATTTGATTACACGTAATAAGAAACAGTTAAATTTAGTTATTAAGAGACAGAATAAGCAACGATACTTCAGTTAATTTTTGAGTTACTGGTGGAAATAAAATTTCCGTAGTAACTAACTTTTAGAACTCATGACAAGAAGACAAGAAAGGTTTTAGTCTAAATATAAATCTGTACATAATTGCGGTCAGCATTTTTCGTTGTACTTACAATTCTTTTCGCCCAGGCCCCATCCGCCTAGTGTCTGAAGTGTAACGTGCGATAAGAAACTTAGTTTAAAAAAAGTCTGCGTTGACACCCTCGCGCCATCACATCTTCCAAGTACAGCTGGTTGTGCTGGTCTCTGCTGCTGCATCAGCAGAAAGCCTCAAACGGCGTAAACACAATAATTTAGTTGGTAACTATGTTTTTGAGCCGTTTGGGGTCGAAACGCTTGGGTCATGGGGTCCGAGTGCTCGTTCCGTTTCTAAGGAATTAGCTAAGCGACTGATCGACACTTCTCGTGACCAGAAGGCGGGCCATTTTCTTGCACAGAGAATTAGCATTGCCATTCAACGTGGCAATGCTGCCAGCCTTCTGGGAACACTGCCAGTAGGCGACGATGTGGAGGAATTTTATGACGCATGCATGTAAATAGCCCATATACAGTTCTTTTTCTTTTTTTTTAGTTTTAATGTGTAAGTTGTATATAGAATATAATTTTTAAGTTAGATTGAAATAAAGATGTGGGAGACATATTAAATGTGTAAATTTAGCAGAATCTGTACATTCAACTTGTATTACAATCAGTGATGAGTTATAATTATGATAACAGAGAACTAACCAATAATTAATCAAGAATAACCAATTAATTATTCAGAGATTTTTTTCTTCGTTTTTATAAAAAGAAATATCAACGAGAGGCCCACTTTGCAATATACTCCACCCTTTGAGTGGTTCCGAGGTATTAATAAAATAATATTGGCTAAGAAGTAAAATCCTTTTGAGGGCTTCCTTTATCTGATATTACTGTAGCTAAGCTTTCGAGAGGTAACTTATGACGTTGAGGAGTAGACGACTAACAACGTCTAACCAGTTGATTATATTCGGCTAATCAACCAAGCCATTTATATCGCATTAAATATTTTTTCTATGGAGCTCTATAATAAAGAGAAATCAGTCGCTACTCGGCTAGCATTTCAAAGAAATATAATTTTCTCAGACAGATACCACTAGGGATTTTCTAATTGAACACATTTTGTTTTTGGTCTGTATGTGTCGTGATAAAGCTTATTGGAATTTTATATCCCTACTTTGAAAAGCTCTGTCCAAATATAGTTGACTTATTAAAGAAGTTAAAATTATCAACTTTCTTTGGACTTTGCATTGCATTTAACTTTTATTCTTTTCATAGATGCACGTAAGAGAGGCAACATAAAAAGACTGTACGAAACGACAGGATCGAAACGTCTGATCCGTGCTGCTATAATTCAGCATATAAAAAAGTAAACGTAACCTTCCTAATCTGCTCAAATGTTCGATAATCTTCATCAGTCGGTTTATTAAGATTTTTGATGTTTTCTCAAATTGGATAATACTTGGAAACTCAGTCAGGAAATTAGCAGGAAATTAATTATCACCTAAAGAACTTTCCTCCAGAAAATACAAGCTGGTGCAGACTTTGACTATGTTGACCATTTCGACTTCAGTACAGATCTGCTCAATAAACTTGACCTTGACTTGAATACGCTTGTAGCTGGATTAGATACCCATACGACAACGCCGCAGTTAACGAATGTGACTAAGCTATACTCTATTCTTTATTCTCCTTATGTCCATTGGTGCTAAAATACTATACCTACCTACCTGCTTACCTAACTTCGTTTATTAAAACGAGTTAGGTAAGTAGCTGGTTATATTAGTCGTTTATCTAACAATTTTGTTCTTTTATGAGTCACAGTTGGTGATATTATCGATTAACGCTTGTCTAGAAATCAGTTTGCAGTTATCAAAGCTTAAAGTTTTGTGCCCGAGTTGTCTCTTAGATTGAGTACAGCGGCTGTACGAGACGCCTTCCTTACATCTAACGCTGCTTTCTGGGTAAGAATGCTTCTGCCGTCCAGACTAACTTAAACCGTAACCGTAACCTTAACCGAATTTTAATAACGACGAAATATAATTTCGGACTAAATTACTATGAATAAGTGGAGAAAAAAATTACAGAAAACAGAGTATATAATAGAAATTCTATTGAAAGATAGATTTATTTATTTCCTCGAAATAATGTTGTACGAGATCTTAGATAAGACAAAATGTTAAAATAAACTAAAAACAAGTAATTATTAGTGCTGTCAATTAAAGTTGTTCCAGATAAATTCCAAATAATAAAGGATTTAAAAATAGGAAATAATTGCAATTTCTGGATACAAATAAAATCTATCCTTATAGAGCTTCAAAACTTCGAGAGATACAAAATCAAACGAAGCGATTCTATCGACTAACTCAGGGGAGTTATGCGATCTGCCAATAACCAAACCAGCCAATAAGACCTGCGACATCAGTCTTTATCCTTCCTCATTGAACCTCCTCCCACAGTGCAGGGGATCTGTTTAAGCCGGTCATAAGAAATATATTGCCTGAAGCATTCTAATAGAATCTTTTAAAAGGAGGCTTGAAATCAATAAGCTACACACAATTGTTTGCTACGACTACACAATACCAACAGTGAGTGAGCCTTTGAAACTCAATTTCTGTTTCATTTTAATTTACAGTATTTCCGGATGGTATTACTAAATAAATAGGGGCCCATATCTTGCTCTCTTATATATAAAACGATGAATTCCAGAATCTTGATTGAAATATATATAGCGATGCATAGTGAATGCTGGTAAGTGTTACCGATCCCGACAATGATATAATATAATGTAATATGTACCAACATACACAAATATCATTATACAAAATACACACATCAAAAATGTCTAGGGATCAAGTACAATATTTAACTAAAAAAAAAATCCAATTAATATTTACCAAAGGCACAAATGAGAACTGTTTAAAAAGTAAAGATAAAAAAAATCTGTGTTTCCACTATTGACACGAATCACACAATCACAGCGATTTGGCATGCTTAAAATTAGTTCATCAAAATCACTTCACTTCGCCCACGTCCTTTCTAACAAGTCAAAAAGTTGTTGTGTGGTAAGCACAGCATCCATCTTCGGCAGTGCTCTTCTTTGGGCCATACCCCATGCGTGCTCAATTGGTTTGAGGTCTGTCGGTTAGAGTGTGTGTTACGACTCCAGGCGTGTGTGGGCGTGCTTTGTCTTGCGTTAGTCGAAACGAATCACCCAACCGGCTTCGCAAAGTGATAAACACGTCTGAACAATCCTCTCCGCATAAATTTGAGCATTGAGGTTGCCGCTGATCCAAATGAGATCGGTTCTTCCACCAATCCACAAACCAGCCCAAACCAGTATTATTCCCCTTCCATATGAATGAACTTCCTGACAATATGTCAAACTTTCGTGACATCCAGAGCTCCTCCAAACACGAGTACGTCTTGTATCCGGCCTCATACCGAAACGAAATTCACCAGAAAAGCAAACACAACGTCAGTCTTCTTCCTCCCAATTTCTGTGTTCGCGAGCCCATTGTAAACGGGCCCTACGATTTGATATAGGTGGAACTCACAGCGGCCTTCGGGAACGCAGACCCACTTCAAGTAAACGATTTCGGATGGTTTGGTCGCTTATCAGCAAACCTGAAGAGCTGTGGAGCCTCGTAACCAACATCATGGTGGTCATGGTACGATTCCCTTGAGTAGTATTTTGGATATACCGGTCCTGTCACACTAAAAGATACATATATACACTCACGCCTGTACTGAGGCGTATTAATTACCCACATTTTACCAACTATATATGTACTTATTTATTGATTTGGATCGCCAACAAATGATACACATTTCTTACATCTAGATAATAATTTACAGGCATACCTTGTGCTCACTTACTTACAGGTAACCACATCTAACACAGATAAAACTTTCGCCACGGGAATTAAATAAACAGTTTTACATGTTAAACATTAAAATTAAAATAAAGAATAAATTGAAATATTAACTAAAAATAGAAATTTAAACCTAGCCTAGTATGGTATCATATTTACCGAAGCCTAGAACTCAGGTATTCAGTGATTTTTTTCTTAAATCCAAAAAAATGATCACCAAAGATATCCAAATCTGCCAGTCCCTGAAAACTATTGTATGATTTGGCTATTTTTGTTAAAGGTGAATTAAGACCGATGTTAGTCCTGTATCTACAGCTTGTAGACGGTAACCTACTTGGAGTCGAGATATTAGTTTTAGACAACAATTCAGGACAATCTAATCTATTGTTTAATAAGTTAAATAAGAAAAATAGATCAAATAGTTTGGCGTCTATCGTTCAACGAAACCATTTCAAAGTGTTCAAGACGAGAACTGTACGATTTTAGTGAATGATGTAATTTCATGTCAAAAGCAAGATGACTGACGAATTTCCTTTGTGTTCGTTCAAGTCGGTTTTTGTGAACCTCGTAAAATGGAGACCAAACCTATTCTGTATGTATTTATTCTAGTATGCTACGGACTAATGAATAATATAAAATAATCTTCGTTCTATGCTGCAAGAACCGTCTTCTGGTCATTCGCCAAGAACCGTTTAGAATTTCTGGCTATAAAGCCACACATTTTAGTCGCATTCAGTATTATTTTATCTATCCATGAGCGCTGGCCTGGGGGTAGCGGGTTGGGCTGACCGTAACCCCAGCAGAAGCAGGCCTAAGAGTGTGGCGCGACTGGTTCCGCGCGTCTCTCTCATCTGGCGGGGGGGTAGGGCCCCCCTATTGCACGGTGTAGTCGCCTGGTGATCAAGAGGCCAAAGTCTGCAGGGATTCTCGGAAGCTTCCTTCCTAGGGTATCCCGGGTCCTCTGCCATAGACTCACTTGTGACGGAAGACCGTGTGATTTTAGTCGGTTCGAGTCCGACATACATCTTCACCCTCGGTGAGGTGATGACCCGTGGGGGTTTTTAAACGATAAAAAAAAGTATTATTTTATCTAAGTGTGCATTGAAGATAAGTTTACTGTCCATTAAAACTCTTAAATCGCGTATACAGTCGACTTGTTTAAGTGCGTAATTATTTAGTGTGTATGACGTTTGTTTTATTTCTGATAAAAGAAATATAATTGCATTTTTCAGCATTTAAAGACATTTTATTTTTTGCCCCACTCACGTAACAGGAGGCGATAGAAAATTCAAACAGTCATAACTTTTAAACGGATAGTTTTTTCAACAAGTCTTTTTGTAACTGCATGCTAGAGTCATGCCTTTTCAGTGATTTAAGTAAGTGTTACCTTGTCAGATACACCCTGTATATTTACTTTTATGTGGTGTAATATCAAAAATTATAACAATAAGTATCACAAAACATGAAAAGTTTCTACGCATACGAATACTCAGGGGACTATGAACATGCACTAAAAATCATGTTTCAGCTGAAAAGTTTTAAATAAATAAACCAATTTTGATGTGTTTATGTTAAATAGATTTTGAGTTATTATGGCGTCAAAAGTGGCTCCAAATGGTTCGTGTAATATAACACACGGCTGCTGCGTTGCCAGTTCCTTTTTCATGAACTTGGCTTGACATGCTGCCGCGTGTCTAGATATCTGTTTCCTTTCAATTTATTTTTTTAATATTTTCTGTGATCAGTTAAAACACATTAAGTGTAAAAAATACTTATATGTGTAGGTACAGTTGTACTGAATCTGAGACAAGGCAAAAGGTCCAGTAATTTTAGTGAACTTATATAGGTAGGTATTATATGTACGTGATTACATTACATTAACGCCCCGACTCCCTCATAAAAGCCAATGGACTTGGTTTGGCAATATGGTGACTGTATCATTTTGTTTTACTGTTATGTCACTTTCTATTACTTCTAGGGTCAATCTGGTTAAAATAGGGGCTATAATAGAATTAGATGGACTTTGTTAAGATTCTTCACTATATTTTTAATTTACATTGTGAATACATGGTTCAGATATATTAGTACATTTTTAAAAGTACGGCATAAAATAGTCTTGATATCAATAATAATGATTTAACTAGCAATAATGTACATAAAAGAGACTTACTGCACAGTGACGTAAGTGAATGGTTCCAAAATCGAATTTGTGTAGAATATTGTGACGTCAATAGCTCACCCTGCATTTTTATATGAACAACTGAGTTGACAATAGGCACACAGATACCATGTCTACGAATGTCGCTTGAGCGTTACCAACTCTATTATCCCCCTTTTTAAAAAAAAGTGCTCATGCGATTAATTTTTAGCAGGACACTGACTAGCATTACTCTAGTGGAGTAGTTTGAACCCTGTTTTCTCCCTGCAATTTGGAAATACTACAATGTCAGGTGAATCAGACACTTGCGGTGCCGTGCCATCTTAAAATAAACTTTTAATAAATTAACGAACCAAATTAAACAATAAAAGGAGTTCCACTATCCACTTTCTGGCATCAGATCAGCTCCAAGATGCCAAATTATAGTATTGTCATCCGAACATATTACACATACCTAAAAACTTTCATTTCATTAAGACAATTAGAAGTAGGAGATTTGTTTACATTGTTAGTGTTAAACTAATCTTGCTGAGATTAGATAGTTAGAAGTGAAGCTAATAAAAGCCTATTAATAAAAATATGTCGTAAAGACATTGTTACATCCAGAAATACAATGACCTCACGCCGTCAGGATCAATGTATTTCCTGACGTGGGGTTGATAAGAATAGTACCAATATGCAACCCACATAATTCAGTAACACCATTACACGGGCCCTTTCTAGTACATACAGGTAAATAAATTATTCAGTTACGTTACAAATAAACGGGAATGCCCAGAAACGAGCAGCGTCCACTTACTAGCTTTTACCTTGATGGAATTTTTGCTTTGCCTGACACGTAATGATTATGGCTAACCCTTCCGTTACATGACAGTATGCCGGCTATAGAATGCGTTATTAATAATTAACTAGCGTTACCGTAGGGTAAAAATAAACCTCATAAACACAACCCACATATCTACGTCAATGAAATTCAAAAAAATATACCGTGATATTTAGCCTAACAAGAGCTATAAAATTCAAATAATAATTATACTTACTGAATTTTTAAAAAGAAGTTATGAGGTGTTTCGCTTAACTTCGCTTGTTTAACTAAAAGAGCTGGCAAGTTGTCAGTGGTATCAAATCCATTCGAGTTTATGAAAAGTTAATAAAAAAAATACCAATCTAAAATATATTTTATTGAACAATCGAATGGCTTTTGACAAGTTTTACAGTAAAGTCGATATTTGACATAAGCTTCGTTAAATAATCTGATGATCAAATCAAAGTGCTTAATCATGCTTTCAGCAGCTCAATATACAATTGAAAAGAGATTTGACATACGATATAATAAAATAATCGAAAACTGGTCTTATTTTGATTGAGCACACTACCTACTTCTAGGGAACAAAAAATGATATAGGTACCACTACTTTGTTTTCTTTACTCATTGCCGGAGCGAGCGAAGTGTTTTCATTCCCGGTCTTACCACTTTGGATTTCATTCATCCGTCAGTGTGTGTATACCCCTCTCTCTCTAGTATTTTTCAATATTTCTTGATAGAAGTTGTAGGTGTGGTAGGTAGTTGTAATTTTATAGTTGTCAGCGAAATTTGATTGAGGGCTTCTCACCCCAAAAAGTAAAGACTATTTGCGACGTTATTGCTCTTTAACGGTAGTAGTGGGTCCTGTGGACCCCTGTAATTTTTTTTAATCGTGTGTAAAAGACATTGCGGGCGCTGTAATTCCTCCCGCTTGTAGGTATAAACCAAAGTGTACGCCGTGTGACGGACGCATTTTGTTCGCTACTCCTTAGATCAGAGAGAGATATATAATGGAACGCGAAAAATTCAAAGTTTATTATACTGTAGCATTTTCATTCGTGACTTAAGAGACAAGGTTACCTATTTTACACTATTTATATGATACATTCCATGTATTAGAATAATCTAGCACAATCATAAAATTGTAATAAAACCATTTGAGATTGAACTCCTACATTTGCCGCATACTGTAAACCACAATCAGAAATACCGTATTGAATAAAAACTCGTATTTACGCAAACAGTGCGATCTACAAATACACGGGTTTGATATCGTTGTTGGGTTGACCTTTTTGAATCAATGATGAATCCAATTTCACCGTACCTTTACCGACGACAGAGTCTCATTTAGTCCCAGGTAAAAACATTTACGTGAAACACGAACCAACGACCTACTTTGTCACTGAGATTTACAGCTCCAAAATAGATTTATTATACTTTTTTTCGAACTATTGTCCCTTTCCCATGGGTATAATAAGTAGTCGAGTGAGGAAAATGACTAAAGTTTCGTCTTTAAATTATATTTGAAAGTCTCCCGAGGCAGGGTCGATTCCTCGTGTGTCAGAAAAATAAAATTTTCAATTCTCAGGTCAAAGTTCAAAATGGATTTTAATCAGTAGGAATTGACCACGTGGAATTTGACGGATAGATTGAGTCTTACATAAAAGTATGGTATTGCTCACTTCATTAACCTGCAGCTCATAAGCCACACATGTCGAGATTTCTTTAAAAATGAATATTAGAGTCAATAAATTAGCCTATTGCACTTCACTGCTGGACATAGGCCTCCGACCAACGTGAGCTATAGCACCCGGTCCCCGGTCTTTTATGGTTATAATGTAATAAAACTAAATAATTTTAGGAGCCTTAAAATAACAGTTATGGGGTATTTATAACCACAGACAGTCTTTAATCATGTACCTTTGCCTGCCTGTTGAGTTCAGTTTTACTGGTAAAATAAATGATAAAGAATCTTTGACTTCAACTTAAAACTAATCTCTCATATACAATTCAGGTGATCTCCCAACGGAAATTTTGTTCAAATTCCCTGATATTATCTTGTTTTCTAATGAAGTTTCAGATTTCCATCATGTTCTATGCCAACGTTATCTGAATATTGTTATTTTATAACTTTTAGGGTTACAAATTAAATATAGTCTGTCACTATTATAAGCTTAGAAAGCTTAGGGTGTCTGCGGGTTCAAGGACTGTTTAAAGAAAGATACGTTGAAAAGTTCACTAGTTACATTTATCAGAAGAATTCGGTTATACAATTAAAGAGACTTGAAGGCAGACTAAACGAACGCGTGGCACGGTAGTTACTGGGCAACTGGCTTACATAGTGGCGGTACTTACAAAGTGCTTTGTGTTAATTAATTGAAGTTAATTAATTAATTTCTAATTATATTTGACATTGACATGCCGTCGTAACACTTTCGTCTACAATTAATACAAAGAAAATGAATGTATTCGATTTTTTCCAAACTACAGGATGTTCGGTGTCACCACTGTTCGGAACTGCATAGGAGAAAGGAATACCCAAGGGTATACCTTTATTCTTTGTAGTTCTAAAAGTCTATGCGATATATCGAAAGTAAATTTTACACGCCTCTTTGCATTTCTCTGCCGGGCCCTCCTTGACAAACTTTATGCAGCATACGCATGGACCCTAGATATTTATTTAAATGTCTATATTATCATCTATTTCTTAAAAACCCGCTGTCAACTATTGTTGTTCGACAGGAGCACCTGTAAAACAGCAATGTTTCACGGCGAACTTCGCTCATAATTTTCATAATCTGAGCCATAAGACATTCCCTACAGTAGATAGACCTCTCCTAAAGACCTACACTATCCAAGCCGTACAATCAATATAATTAATTACGTTTAGTAAATTTAAAGAGATCTATATTTTATTTACTAATGATCTAATCATCTTATTACACGACGCTACTATGACCTCAAAATGATATAAATCGTTTCATATTGGAGAACGATTTCTACAATCTCTATCTAGCACATAAAAATCATAACAAAGACGACGTCAAAAGATTTTTTCCTAAACAGTGAACCCGGCAAGCAAGTATTGGCACGATACGTTCATAAATAAGTATTTTATGAACGTATTATATAAAATGGCTGTATTAAAAATCAGTTCCAAACATGTTTTGTATTCCGTGGCGAACCCGCTGCGATATCGTCCAACACTAAAATTTATTTTGCACTCAAAAAGGAAATGAGATTATGTTTCAATAACAAACATATCCGACACTACACGCTGGAGGAATAAAAAATTACGCTCGACGAATTTATTTACCGCTTTCAAACATATTCAGCGCGATAAATTCCAGTCCGTGTACAGAAGATTTCTCTTAATATTCTTTTTTAGAAAAAAGTTTTATTTTAAAAATATTAACAATTAAAATTGAAAGTCGATTTATGCCGCGTTCCTATAACCAAGAAACGATTCGTTTTGCTTACGAACGGTAAAATTTTCGTTGAAAGGTTTCAATATTTAGTTTTAACGTTTACAGATGAATAACACTTTGTTCGTACACCGTTAAATAAGATATAACACATATTAAGTATCGTAAAGAGATTAAGATTCATTAAAGCAATAAGCCCTTTCTATGTTAGATACCTGCCAGGAAAGGTCAGTCTTATTGCTTTAATCTCGATTCGAAGAGACAGTGGTGGTCAGGGGGTCTAATTCCGCCATAGTTTTTTTAAAGCTTATATGTTTGATGGCCCATATTCGATGATTAGTAGGGTATCAGGCAAATAAGAATGTTTGTCGGAGGAGGTTGTCTGTCGGGGGGGAGTGGCGTTGGCCGTCAGTCTTGACATTGTCAACGCCTTTAACTCTCTCCCGTGGTGGGCGATTAGAGAGGCGCTTGTGTATCACCAGTTGCCTCCCTATCTGCGGGACATCATCGGGGTTTATCTCCGCGACAGGTCCATATCGTATACGGGTCGGAACGGCGAAGATTGTAGAAGGGAGGTCACATGCGGGGTTCCCCAGGGGTCGGTCCTAGGACCTCTTCTGTGGCACCTCGCGTATGATGCCGTCCTGAGGACCAGCCTCCCCCCAGGAGTGAGTGTAGTCTGCTACGCGGACGACACTCTGGTACTAGCTGGGGGGCATTCCTTCCAGGAAGTCCTGGAGCTCGCCGAGTTAGGGGTGACTTGTGTCGTCCAAGCGATCAGCGGTCTTAGTCTAAGGGTTGCACCTCATAAGACAGAAGCCTTGTGGTTTCACAGGAAACGCAGAGGTGCAGTTCTCACCCGCTCACTTATTAGAGTGGGGGGAACAGAGGTCGAGGTCGGGCGGTACATTAAATATCTTGGCCTCACCCTGGACAGCCGTTGGAGCTTCGAGGAGCATTTCGAGCGAATGATCCCTCGTGTTCACGGGGTGGCGGGCTCCCTACAGAGGCTGTTGCCTAATCTAGGGGGTCCGCGGGAGGAAGTTCGCCGCCTCTACTGTGCGGTGATACGATCCATGGCCCTCTACGGAGCGCCAATATGGGCCAAGCGCCTATCGGCCTCCTCCCGCTGCCGTGCTAAGCTCAATCAAGCGCAGCGGGTAGCGGCCATTAGGATCGTACAAAGGCGAGGCTACCGCACAATTTCGTCGGAGGCGGCGACAGTCCTGGCACGTTTCCCGCCTTTTGATATCCTGGCAGATATGGACGCGAGAGTCTATGATCAGACTTGCGCAATCCGCCGGGGTGAGGGTGGGGAAGACCAGGACGAGCTCGAATTGCGGCGGAACGCTCACCGACAGGCACTGGCGCAGTGGCGCGCGGGACTGGAGCAACCGCGGAATGCGCGCCAACGCGCTGTCGGTGCAGTTCTGCCTAACCTCGAAGCTTGGGTAGGTAGGGAGGGAGGATGCGTCACCTACCGACTGACGCAGGTACTCACTGGGCATGGTTGCTTCAGTGAGTACCTGAATCGGATTGGACGCGAGGAGACGGCACAATGCCAGCACTGCGCAGCCGACTGGGACTCCGCCAAGCATACGCTGGAAGACTGCCCCGCGTGGGCGTCTGAACGCGAGGTCCTGGTTGACCAAATCGGACGAAACCTGTCCCCGCCAGCAATCATTGATGCCATGCTGGCGGATGAGGAGGGCTGGGGCGCAGTGGTCTCTTTCTGTGAAGCTGTAATGCTCCAGAAAGAGACCGCTGAACGGGATCGGGAGAGGGCCGATCCCGAGCGTAGAGGACGTCGGCGGCGATATCAGCCGTCGACGGGGCCGCAGGCTGCCAGAGAGTGGGGACCTCTGGTGGCAGATTAATTGCTGCGGTAGGCGATAGGATGGCGGCCGATCGCTTTTTGCGATCGGGCCGCAACACATATTGATTAGGCCGATAGGCGTGGGGAAGCCTGCTTTCCCCGGGATAGGGCTTGGATAGGCGCGGCGTCGATCCGGGGGGGACCTGAAATAACATGGTCCAGGTCCTCCCTGGAACAGGGCGCCTGAGACCGGCTGTCGGGGTGGTTTTTAGTGGAAATACCACATACTCCTGGCTCCTGCGTCCCCGAGGAGCCGGAGATCCGAAGGGATTTTCCACCCCGTCAACAAAAAAAAAAAAAAAAGGCAAATAAGAATGTATTCAAGTTTTAAAAACAGTCATCAATTTTTTTTTTAAACCTGGCCACTAAACGGATTTTCCCTTCAAAATGGGGCAAATCCGTCACTTAGCAAGATTTTATAGAAATTACTAGTTTTTTCAAGGATACACATAATCTATACATGCATTACTAGAAGACAGGCAATTATAAGCTTTACAGTATTAAAAATAAAGTCTTGGTTGTGTTTTATAAGTAAAAAACTTATTTGGCATACTGAAGAAGGCAGGGGTAAAAAATTTAGATAGGTATTTAGTGCACTTTTAATAGTTTAAACTATATTTATTAATAACATACTTTATGTACGTCATTAAATGTTGCAATTTAATTCAAAGTAATTAAATTCTGAAAATAATGGATATTTTACTTATAAATAAACGATTTCACTAATAGTAACTTTGTATTATGCATTGAAAGCATTGAAAGCAGAATTGAGGGACTATTTACCTCAATTCTGCCAGCGGTTTTTGTGCCAGGTTTTTGTTCATTCTGTTAGACTACTTTATGAAATACATAAAATATAAAATTAAAAATAAACATTTGTTTGAAAATTAAAGAATCAACTTTACTAAAATGCTAAAAGGAACCAACTGACGGGACCAACAAAATAGACTGACTCATTTTAAGGCGTAGAAACACGAGAATTTGGTGGTTTTTGTTTCTTTTTTACTGATGCTTACATTGAAAAAACAATCAAAATCGATACAACTCGAGTTGTATCACTTTTCACTGAAAGTACAGAAATATCCTCTTTGCATACCATACCGCTTCTAACTTTATTCTGTCTTGTATTTTAATATACATAACTGACCCAATCAAATAACAAAACTATGATAAATGTTGTGTTCGCATTGACAAGCGAACTACGAGTTAGATCAATATCTATTAGTGATATAACAAATTAGCATATCATGCATTATGCAAATATCTTGCACGCGTGGCTAACTATGAAGTTTCATTTATCATGGTAATAATAGGAAGTTTGTTGCCATTAATAATTTACCAGACGTTGACAGTCACATTGGCATCAATAGATTATTATACTTGCACTAATATATTATTGATGAATCGTTAATTATCTGGTAATTCGAGAATGGTATATTTATTTATTACCGACACACATTGTCATTACAGGTTAATATACCCAATCCAACAATATATACTCGTAACTCCATGAAATATAGATGTGCCTAAATACCGCAACAGTAAGGTATGTGTTTGAAAATATAATTTATTTAATATCACATGCAATACTCTATGAAAAATTGGGAGCAAGAGTTACTGTATTTGAAGCTAAGCTAGTCTAAGCTGGCGTATCTCAGGGACGTACGTACTTTATGTTACGACCACCTGCTTATGTTCTTTATAATTTGGTTGCCCTGGTATTCCCAAGTCCCCTTACCAACTGCCATCATGTTCATTATTGTAGGTTCGATCCAAATACTTTGATTCCAAAAATTTAAGAAAGCACCGCTGATATTGACTGATACCACAATAGGTAATATATGTAGTAACAGTAAAGGTGCAATGTGATAGGAACAACGTACATCTAAGATACGCAGGGCGGCAAGACTCCCCAGACAAAATAGAGGCACTCAATGTCTGCTGTTCAAGAGGCAGTCGAGGTCTGCTGAGGTTCACGGGAACTTTTTTTAGGTTATATCCGAGTCCCTTACAATAGACCCACTTGTGACGGAACACCGAACAAACTATAAAAAAGAATGCACATTACGGATGTCCTCGCCAGTCAACATTAAACAATCTCATTCAATAGATTTATTATTGACATACCTATTACAAATATTTTAACAGATAAATGCTTGTAAAAAATATAGCAACCTATTCTATACGGTCCTGTGTTTATATCGACGCATTTTCCTGTTAACAAAACATAGTTTATTTGCTTTTATGAGAGATACGAGGTCTTTTGGGAATCTTTCGAGGAACCTATAAAAAGGGAGGTCATTTAATTTATTGTGTGTTATCAAAAAGTTAATTTTTATATCTCAGAATAAAGTATGTGAAATAAAAATATAAAGCCAGTACCTCAGTAGTTGCTTTACACACCGTTCATGTTTTTTTATTGAGTAAGTAATGGAATAGGCGTTTGTCTTCCAACGCAATAGGTAGGTAGTAGGTAGGGTAAGGTACATAATTATTTTTGGTATACACTCGAGTAATATTATGAAACACAAAATCATATAATGTAAGAGGATAGTTATATTATTAACCGTTTTGTTTTTTAAGAAACACATGGATTATATTCCTCTTGGAATAACTTTATTAAAATTTAGAAGAGTTGAGGGAGGAGAAATAATATTATTTTGATTTCATCTTTCAACTCCTTGAGTTAAACACATGAAAAAAGCAAACAAAAAATATCGCTAAGTTTACATTTACGTAAGAAAAGAAATTAAAACAAATATGACTATATAAAATTGGTGATTAGTGAAAACAGCTCAGGAATACAAAAAAATAAATAAATATAAAAAATCTATTATATCTATAGCGAAACTATTTTGCTGTGGACAGTGAGCGATATTTTCCGATGGCTAAAAAGAAGTGGAATATTTTAGCAGAATAAAAACAGTCACCATCAATTTCGGTCGCGACTTCTTCGTTATTAAGGAAACCGAATGTACAAAGAGATAATGTATTCAGAAGGACATAGTATGGACAAGTAGGTGTTCTTAATTAATGTAATTTAATTATTAATAGCATATATTAATGTCTAAAACAACCAATTTGGACATTTGTGTATGAGTTTATGAATAAGTTCTTCTGAAATACACATTTGTCTTTACGATGGATAGAATTTAGCAAACCTTTGATAGTCTAACTAAATTTTTCTAGAGTGCTGGAAGTATAGCATACAGATGTTATACAACTTCTACATAAAAGGACAGATTGAATGTGGTTACACATATGTGTTACCACATTCAATCTGTCCTTTTATGTTTATATTTGAATATTGAAATGAAGTAAAAAAAATAGTAGTGGAATATACGGTACCGAAAATCATCATACTATTGCATGCATTTATTTTAAATAAAAGTTCATTTCAAGAAGCTTTTATTCTGCTTTTATTATAATATCTTTAGAACAATATAGGGAGAGTTTACAAACCCTGGTTTTTTATTTAAAGGTCTCAAACAAAAAGAATTAAGTACCCCATGTGCTTATTTGTTTTCGCTTGAGACGTTTAAAAAAGTCTCCAAAACTTTGCGTGCGTGCGTGCACATGCAATGTGCGTGTATTTTAAAACCTATTTATATAAAATTATTTATTAGTTTAGTTAGTTTATGGAAAAAGCTATTTAAGAAATTTAAAATCAAATTAAATAGCACAAAGCGCCGATTCCTCGTAAAGTAACCACAAATATTTTGAAACTATTCCTTTGCGAGTCGCTTTGATGGTACCTAATATAAAAGCAGCGCTTCAGAATAAAAGCTTTTAAAAATCTATATATCGAACCGTTATTTTGTTGTTTAAAATTGTGCACCGTTATTTCCTTAGATGCATTTAAAAAATGAAATTTAACTCTCACTTACTTCTAAATCATATCCCTATGTCAGAATAGACTTTATAAATGTACTAACTAACTATACTAAAAATACTAAAAATATGAAAATCACTAACTAACAGTAACTGCCAAGTTGTTCGTACCACTATTCCCACTCAAGACAATGTTCTGAACTTATTGCTACCCTTTTTATAACCCCACTATTCATTAATATTTATCAATCGACCAATACCATTGCGTTACCGGTATAACCAGTCAAAATAATGTCTATTAACTTATTCTTATTAAATAGTGAACTGTGTTATCATCTATTATACTTTGTCCCAAATTTTAATAAAATAAATAAGAGTTTTTGATGTGGCGACGACAGACTCCAAAAAATACTATATTACGATAACACCAGTATGTGTTTTATCTAGCGACCAAAAACTGTTGTAGAGATAACAGGTAACATAACCTCTAAGCTCCTAACTCATCTAAATCTAAACTGATTTTTTTAAATATTGAAACAAATCAAAAGTTCGAAAAAAAGATTGGAAATAAAATGTGTTACAAAATATAGATCCACTTTAATATATACGAATGAATAGTAACTTACGATGGAAAAAATATGGCTGTCTTCTCCCGTCTCTAGGATTATTAATCAAAACCGATACGAAAAAAATATGAATTTCCTTTAGAAATAGGGTGTCCTTAAGTGGTTTATGTGTTTCACTAATTAAAATAAATGATATTTTCACATCGTAAAAAAAATAAATAGAGCGTTTTACCAACATTAATTGGTTTTTACCAAGTTAGCGAGATATTAAAATATCTGTTGGTGACAAGTTTAAAAAGAAAAAAGGTTTCTTGTGCGTAATTGGATAACCGGGAGCAAAAAAAAACTTAAGAATTTTCAGATGTAAATCTTTGAAGCTTTCTCTCTGTCTCATTCTGCAATGAAGAGGATTTCAAGAAAATTGTTCCCTGATCACTGGTTACTGACAGCGTTGATAATTTACTTTTTTTCTTGTATTGTAATGTTATTTCTGGATATAAAATACTGTACCTACTTTGTTAAATATTTTTTTCTTTCATAACTCAAATACACGATGGACACCGTAATTAGACCGTGGTCTCATTTGCCACGTTAGTCGTATAAAAAATCTTATAAATAGATGTGAAAAGTATTTTTTTAAGATAGTAAGTACTTTTAAAATAAATAAGAAAAATATGGTTTTATTACTGTACTTTTAATTACTAATTTAAACAACAATAATTTTAATAGGTAATTAGTGTAATGCCGGTTGTTTGTTGTATGGTTTTCGTCATTTTGAAGTTTAAAGACAAATCGTACCAATTAGTTAAGATATATACGGTTACGGTCATAAAAGATAAAGAAATGAAAATCATGAAAAAGGGCCCCCGTCGGGTGCGAAACTAGTCGGGCATCCCCGAAATATACACGTGAGTAAACCGTATATCTTGACTAATGATGAATACCACTCACGTAAGTTTATATTCGAGTAAATCGTACCAATCATTGAACCAATACTTTTTAGTGCATAGTCCTTATCAAATGTGTAAGTAGCTCGTCACATCGCATTAGTAAAAAAATAAAATGAATTGTGAGAGCCACTTACTTTTCCCTAAAATAGGTTTACATTTCCATTATCAATGTTGTACTTACCAATTACCATCATCCCGCGCCCGTCAGCTGTCATTTCCTCCGTTTTTTGGATTAATCCGGTTTATAATAGAGCGGGGGTAAAATAAATCTTGTCACATGTAAAATATATCTTACTTTAAATAATGTTTTGAATGTTTTGGAACAAAGTTCCTTATGGGGCGTTGCGGAAGGGTACCTTAGCCGGCAAAAAATTTTTATGTATAGTATATGTATTACTATGATGGCTATACAGTGTCTAATGTATAGTCTACGTGATGACTGTTATTGTGAATTTGCGTGTGTAAGGTTGCGTGTGTGTGTGTATCAGGATGTGTGTGAATATGTGTGTCAGGATGTGTGTCAGGATGTGTGTGAGGATGTGTGTGAGGATGTGTGTGAGAATGTGTGTGAGGACGTGTGTGAGGATGTGTGTGAGGATGTGTGTGAGGATGTGTGGGAGGATGTGTGGGAGGATGTGTGGGAGGATGTGTGTGAGGATGCGTGTGTGAGGATGTGTGTGGGAGGATGTGTGTGAGGATGTATGAGGATATGTGTGAGGATGTGTGTGAGGATGTATGTGAGTGTATGTTATAGTATCATTATGTTTAAGCTTTTGGATCGAAGTTCCTTATCGCACGTTACACTTTAAACAATAAGCGGATGGGGAAAAAAGCGTTAGCGCAACGAAAAATGCTGACCGCGAGTTAATTTATTTTATTTACGCCATCTGTGGATTCCGCGCGATACTACTGTTTTATACTAATTATCCATATATTAGTTCGAGAAATATTTATCATATTTTGATACATTTTAGTCAATCCATTAAATATATTTTATAGCGAAAGGAACTTCGTTCCAACCGGGTGTCCGAAGAAACACTTTTTGCACTTCTGTTTCAGCTTACCACAAGTCAAGTTGTCCTATATTGCCTTGAAAATTAGACTATGCATAGAATCACTACATATTTTAAAGCAAAGTCCTCCGCGTCTGTCTGTCTGTCTGTTCGCGATAAACTACTAAACGGATTTTCATGCGGTTTTCACCAATAGACAGTGATTGATGAGGAAGGTTTAGGTGTATAATTTGTTAACGTTTTGTGTAAAGTCTCTGCTACCTGTGCGAAGCCGGGGCGGGTTGCTAGTAAGTTATAAATCAAAGAGGAGTAGAGGAGAATATAATAATACATATTTTACACTATAATACGTACTATGTATTACTGATAGAATGCCGGAAGCTGTGTGAATGGTCCAGATTACCCTAAATGCAAATTGTGAAAGGGAAATATCTTGACGATACTGAAGTAAACTACAAACTCGTTAAGGTTATTTGGACTAAGTTTGAAACGTTCTGCAGTACGAGCGGCAAAGGACTACGGAAGTTACAAAGGGCAAGAGGTTGAAAAGCGGAAATGACTCTTAGTGGTAAAATGATAAGGTCAAGGAAACTTTGGCAAATAAAAAAAATAACTTTTACATAAACCCATTACATACTTTCACGTAGTGAAAGAGAATTAACTAAATCAAAAGTAAAGATTGTTTATTCGCTATCAGTAACCAACATAGTCGAAGCGAGGATTTTCACTTACCATTCTGTGTCCAAGGTTGTATCAGCCACAGAAAGTAACTTTTAGCCTGAAATTACTTTAAGACAATTCAATTCGTGGATTTAAAGCAGATTCCGCGTTGATAAAATGAATTTTCGTCAAGTACAATGTTTGTTTACTCAGCAACAAATATTAAATACTAGCTGTTGAATACGGGAACCGTTCATTTTGCCGGGATAAAAAGTAGCCTATGTGATATTCCAGATTATAATCTATCTCTGTACCAAATTTCATCCAGATCCGTTCAGACGTTTTTGCGTGAAAACTAACAAACATCCATCCATCCATCTATCCATTCATCCCCAGAAACTTTTGCTTAAAATTTTAAAGTAGTAAAATTAAACCTAAAAATAAAGGCAAAGACTTGTTTCCTGTTTTTTTAAACTACTATTTAGTAACGTGTGTGGCACATCACTAATACCTTGTTAACTCCTGAAGTGAACTCAAATGCTTGTATATATTGAGAATGAGTGTACGTGAGTAGGTTATTGTGTCAGATTCGAAGCTGCAACCTTTTGATTACAAATACTATGTCTCAAACATTACGCTAAAGCCACTTGTTTTCCTTGATGGTTGACAAGGTTGAGAGGGATTAAGCATCAACAGCTTGCATGAATGATTCATGGGTAATATTAGTATAAAAACTTTCATGAGTGGTATTTGTATTTATTAAAGACTAGCAGCGAACCGCGGTTTCACCCGCGTAAGTCCCGATCCCGTGGGAACATCGGGATAAAAAGTTGCCTATGCGTTAATCCAGGTCTCCATCTATCTACATACATAGTTTCATCGCAATCGGTTCAGTGGTTTTTGCGTGAAAGAGTAATAAACATCCATCCGTCCATACATCCATTCATCCATCTAAACTTTCACATTTATAATATTAGTAGGATTAGTAGGATTATAATATTAGTAGAATTAAAACTTTAACAATACCTGTGTTGGTAGATTGATATGGGTGTTTGTTGTGTATGTGTTATATGTGGGCGTATGAATATGTATCAGCCTATTTTACAGTTTCGATTAAGTCTTCTGTTTATTCGTATGACAAACTTCAAAGGAATTTTGGGGTGGTTCTTTTGAATTGGTCAATTGTTGTTTGTTAAATGTCACAGAGACGTGCAATTTTATTATAAACTAGCAGTTCCAAAATAAAAGTAGCCTAATTTACTCCTCATAACCAGCTGTCTGCCAGTGAAAGTCCCGGGGAAGTCTCGCATATCAACGTTTAATCTTTTTGATAAATATTTTCTATAGCACGGTAATAATTGACACACACGATATCCGACTAAACCGCCATCGCTGACCACCACCATAATAAGGCCCCGTTTACGTAGACGCGGGGTGTTGCACGTCGCTTCGTGCGATCAAATCAAACACTGGTTATTATATGAGAGCGTTCACGTAGAAGCGTTTTCTAGCGCATTTTGTTTGATATGTACCACTG
Organism: Euplagia quadripunctaria; assembly: GCA_963859945.1. NCBI lineage: Eukaryota > Metazoa > Arthropoda > Insecta > Lepidoptera > Erebidae > Euplagia > Euplagia quadripunctaria. The sequence continues at coordinate 11,270,852 of OY982576.1, read as the reverse complement.
CACGCGGCGGCCCACGTGGCGGCCCACGTGGCGACACTCGCGGCGGCGCACGCCGCGATCCCCGCCGCGTTTCGCGCGACATCCCCCGCAGCCGTAAGGTAAGGTACGCGTTTATTGATAATAGTGGGTAATTGACCATTGGAGGTGTGTGAATGTACTGTATATTTCAAAATGGACGATGAACAAACCCAGTTTTTGATTACCACAGGACCGACCTAAGACCGAAAGCTATCGTCGATCTCCACGCGACGCACGACGCAACGCAACGCCCCGCGCGACCCCTCGCATGACGCCCCCCCCCCGTTCATACAACGTCACATATAGACGCTTGACGCATCGCCTCTCCGTAAACGGAGGAACTCGCGCAACGCGCGTCTCCGTAAAAACACGGTATTGTCGAGTTTTTATCTTGCCGTAACTTCTAAGATATTAATTTAAACTGTATAGTGTACCTACAGGATAAATATGTTCTATATTAAAGACTTAAGATAGCAAACATATTCATTTAGATATATATTTACGCCATGTTGTTCAAAACAGCTTCGCTTAATATAGATAAAAATTATAAATGTGAATTTTCGTCCGAATCGTTCGTTAAAAGATACGCATAAATATACTGTCTCGGATTATTTTTCTCGAGAAACAATTCAGCCATACATATATTATTATTTAATTATTTAGGAGGAGGCACGATTTTATCCAACTTAGTTAAAGAATATCGTCATAATTTCGGCTAATTTGCCGAATAATTATATAATAATAATTGCTAATATAATACTATACCCATTAATAATATTATACCCTATTTCGCATCTAAAATACATTTAACTTTAAAAAGGTCAAAGATTTTTTCAAATACATACAGTGGCTTCTCTTTTTTTGTGTATGTTAGGCATAATGCTCTACAAACACCAAAATTCGCAAAATTCTCACTCTCTCTTGGTAATCAAGTACCAACTTAACTTCAAATTCAGGTTCATATACCCAATAATTATTCCATTTTTATTTTGTATGTATTACAAACAAACGAGACATAATATACATATATATATATATGTATATTAGTATATTACCTGCTATTGGATTCCTACTCATGACTTTAGAGTGACTAAGTGCCTCAGAAAATTACTTTTGGAACTTTTAGGATTAATAATTAATGCGATCAAAAACTCAACGACTTAATACAGTTTCAATCATATCTACATACTTAATTAAGTACTTAATAATAATTCAGGAAAGTCACTGTAATTAAAAGTTCCATCCGAAATTCAACGTCCCCCGTCTGGTTTTAATTTACACCTACCCTTTGGATAACTTACGTCTCTAATTAAAGTAAAGTTTTAAATGAACTCCAGAGATTATCTTTAAAAATATGGAACAAAAACTCTCCGGTTCAATGAGCAAAAAACCTGAAAAGATCTGTTTAACTTGGAAATGGATTTGTGCGGTAAGAATGAAAACTTTTTATCTTATTTTCCCGTTGCTTTTCCCGAATTAAACTGATGAAAATAACAGCTTTGTAGTATCTCCTTAGCACGTAAATTTATCTCAATAATTATTGAATACGTGTACGTAATCGACACGCTAATAATAGCGCTAGGAAATTGAAACATTTGCAGTTAGAATAATTTGAATACGAGGAGATACTTCAGTACGTAATGTGCATGTGTAACCGCCAGATCTCCTTATCCCGGACATGGACTTACACGGACCTATGAAGGGGATCGGAGTAGGATCCCATGGAGGAACGCATAAATGATGCCATTGGTGTAGCAAATCACCAGTAAACTAGTAAAAATCATGCCTGCCATATGAATACTCTGAAGTGCGTAATAACCCTACTTTAAGGCAATACTTAGCAAAAAATGCAACAATGCTCATTAATTTCTTAAGATATATTTATTGCTACATTTACATAACACTACTTTTACGTAATAAGACGCATACGAGCCAATTTGGAGCAATCGACAGTCCTTATAGAAATTATTTAAAGGTAATCTATGTCTTTCTCTCTGCAATTTATTTCAGTTTATTCCAATATAACACAAATTATAATATGTAACACCAAATTATACGGTCGCTATTCAAAACAACGAAAAAATTAAGGGATCCTGTCTTAATTTTGGTTAATAAAACCCAAATTTCATAGAGCTAGCAAATTGATTGTAACGACGAAAAATTAATGGCACATAATATTCCTAAACACAATTAAAAATCTTTGTGTTCTTGTTGTTAACAATGTTAACTTTATATTTGTATGTACAAAACACGAAGTTTAAACCGCTGACATTAAGTAAAGAAATAGCATATTTCTTATTTCATCATGACAACGGTTCGATTATGAATGGATTGTATCATTTTCTTTCAACTTTTAAAAATGAAACACGAAGAGAGTAGAAATAAGTTACTGAACATTGCGCGATTTCCTGTCCAAAGTGTCCAAGTTTGAACTGAAACGGCCCTTAGGGAATGTTTGTCATCTCCGGCCCGGCTTGCCTCCAAGAAACATCGCTTGCTTAATTCTTTTGATTTTTCCTCATAATATGTTACAACCTCTTTGTCCAAATAATTTTAACGCTTGAACTCGAAGTCAATGACCTAAAGTATTTAAATATATTCCCAAGCTTTGGCACTAAAACTGTATTTAAATTTAATCTGCAATGATGAAATTTAGATAACTAAACACTAGAAATGAAAATTAAGGTTATAGGTTAATTGTTCGTAAATTACCCATATCAAACATTTAACCAAAAATTTTTAATTTTGTATGCTTTGGTTAAAATATGTTATTGCATTATTTATTGATAGGGATGATAGTGTTGGTTATGTAAAAATTTTAACGATTTAAAGAATGGTGTATACCTTTCATCCACTTTCAAAACACACTTGAGCGTATGCATCCATTTTGAGCTTTTATTTTCAAATATCTAACTGGAGATTTTTTTTTTAAAGACAACTCCCGCATTAGGAATTACTCCTGTGTTGCGGGGGACGTTACAAACATACAAACAACGGACACAAAGAGCACCCAGACTCGGGTGGGAATCGAACCCACGACCTATGGCATAGCAGTCAGGGTCACTAACCACTAGACCAACAAGCCAGTTACTTCGTTCTATGTACTAAGTTCGGAATAGCTTTTTTCATTTTTATACAAAGGTCATTAGCATTCCACAGGCACTGTATGTATTGTATAGTATAGCATTTCATCATTGTGAACTCAATCATCTTAAACAAAACCAATTAGCCCAAATGACGGCTACAATAAATACCTTCAATTTTAAAAACTTTGTATAAACTTCTTTGTTCTTGGACGGCGAGCCACATTGTAAATCACTTTAATCGCCCGGGTGACGTGGCAGACACGGCCCCGCGTCGAGCCGGCCGCACCGTCGCTGAGGATTACATGCCCATGCTGAGAAAACCGTAAAATCCGGCCTTGTGTCACGACAAAATGTGAAATCTGACAGTTTTTTCACAAAGAAATGGCGTTCCTTAAACGTTACAAAATGAAGTAATAAACTTGGTTTTCTTTATAATTGGTGAAAAATTACCTCGTGTTTATTATATTTCATGTTTTATTTTATTGAATAATACCTTTATATAGTGGAATGTTCATAATTTAGGGTTTCTTCTGGCAATTTATCAATACTTTACAATTAATATAATATGGTAATCGCAACCCCGTAATCTTGGTTGTTTCAGTGTTCACTGAAAGCCCACAACGAAATTTCAGTTAAATTATATCGGTGTGGATATATGTTACGTGATAAAACGTGGTTTCTCCTATAGCATTTTCTATCCTCGTTGTTGTCAATAACAAGGTGTGGAGATTTTTGACATATTTCCAAATTCAAATTATCTAAGTATAATCTCATTATCTCCTTCTTAGAATTATAGTTTTTGTAATCTATACTTATAATAAAACTGTAACAGGTCTAATTCTGTACATTGAAGATATTTTGAAAATTTTTTTAGGGGCACTCTGTAATCGATACTGAAACCAAAATTGTATTTTTTTTTCATTTTTGTCTATATCTGTCTTTCTTTCTGTCTGTCTGTCTGTATTGTGTGTACTTAGTTGTAATTCACAAACATTTAAACAATGGACACAAGAAACACCCAGACTCGGGACAACTATTGGTGGATCACACAATTTTCTTTATAGTTCATGTTGGAATTGAACCCACAACACGGAGCGGAGCGGCGTATTGGCGAGGCGACTACTTAAACCATTGCGCCATCCGTGCGTAATATAAACATATCCATTATACCTTTAAGAAAAAAATGTGGAGCAATACTCATTATAATTTAATTGAAACTAATACAATCTACATATACATAATTATTATGTATTTATTATTATTATACTAAACATATGTAGAGATTCCGGTTCTGTAGGTACACTAAAAATATTTTCCAAAAAATTGTAGGAGTATTAGAGGACAATCAACCGAAACCATTTTTGGAATTTGTGTCTGTTTAGCTGTTTAGTTGTACATGCAACATGTAAAAAGTACAAAACAAACGTGGAAACCTTTTCTGCAACACAAAAATATTGTACGTAATTCACTATATCCATAGTAATATAAGCATTTAAAAAATTCCAGAACTTTAGACCAATAGATGTCTATAAATTCCATTATTGGTCCAAATTAATATGAACGAATACACATGACTGCTATACTTCCTAGTACCTGTGTTTTCTCTATGCAAATTCAAAATTATTTGTATGCGGTTCCAAATTTATATTCCGTTATGGTAGATTTTCATTCTCAGGATAGCGTAGGGGAACGCAAAAACGGTTATCTGCTGACCGTGAGCGTCACGCGCTTTCAAAAGGAAGTCACACCTAAGTATACAAATACATAGAGTATTCATAATCAATTCCCAAATATATTTCAGGGTGTTGTAAGGAATATACATAAGGAATAAATAGATTATAGAACGGTAATAAAATAAGATCTCACACGACGCCAGTGAAGTTCTTTTACATTTCTAGACCATGACAATGTAACCGAACGGAACATGTCCGTTAGTGTGAAATCTTGTTACCCCGGGACTATAAGCAAAGCTCAGAGTCAAACATTTATTTGTGACGGGTGAGGACCTTAGTATTGGCTGGGAGTAATCTGTTAGGTATACCGATGATATGTCGGTGATGGCCTTAGGAGCCCATAGTTTCTAGGAAGGCACTGACTTACTAACTACATCAAGTCTCCCAATTATTCGGACGAATCGAGGCGTTAGGTCGCCACAGTTATTTTATCGTGACCGCAATGTACAGCGAGGAGAACTTCTGGTGCAAGGAGGTACCGGAGTCTATCCAGTAGGAAGACCTCCAGGTGGAACGGTTTTACTCACGCTCACGTGTGTACCCTAACAGTGGCTGCGGGTGGATGAGACGGGTTTTATGTGTTTTTCACCCGCAGCAGAATCTCCGTGAAGGGTGTACCATTGGAGGCATAACGTCGCAGTACCGACGATCCAGTCCTTACAGGCGCTATGAGGCACACCACGTGGTTTTCGTCGGTTAAAGTATGATATATCGACGGCCTCACCAGTAGCCCGGTAAGGGAAAATTCCATACGCAAAAATTGGTGCTTTTCCCACTTATGTCGTTATTTCGCGTGTAAATGTAATCAAAACAAGATTGTTTTGTACGCTCCAAGTTGTTTCACCGCCTATTCATTATAAAGAATCCTGCCTAGAGGCATCCCCCTTTCAGGAAGAGGTTCTATGCCTATTAGACCAGGTATAAGCGGCATATTGTTGTTTTCCGACATAGACGCGAACGAAGTCGCGGGCACAGCTGGGTAAACAATATTCCTCTCTATTTTTAAAAATAATAAAGCTAAATATTTTGAGTAAAATAATAATAAGGCTAAACTGAATGAAGATCATATTTTATTTTGATGAAGGCCTGGATTTTATTTTCACATTTATTATCTCTGAAGTAAAACCGGAGTAATGACTCAATACTTAAATATATAGTTTATAAATTGTTGTAGATTGCGTTAGATACCGTAGAGAATAGAAAACCTATTAAAGTTGTCAATTTAATTCGCAACCCAACTGTAACATTACCCCGAAAGTGTTTTGGTTAGCTATCCAAGAAACATTATTTGAATATATTCTGTTATAGAATATGCAATTTCGCATACATTTGTAGTCCTATAAAAAAACGAACTATACTTAGCTACACGTAGGCGTTTAACGATAAATTGTGTATGAGTATTAAATATAAATCATATACTTCAGATTTCAGTGAACAGGAAAAGCAGTATTCAGGATATTGTTATCCCTGTTCCTATCCTAAGAAGCCTTTTGTAAATTAGAGCGTTATATCATTTTTTATTAAATTAATTCTCTATTTTTTATTCATTCACAAAACGGTATACTACAATCATTACGAATATAGCTTCTACTTACTTAAGAATTTTAAAAGTGAATTTGAGCTTACCTTATATAAACGCTTTTAAACTTTTAACCGCCTTCAAAAATCGATTTCAAACTTAATTAAAAAGACTACATATGTACATGTGACACTTTTAACATAACAGGTAACGTTATTAAGGCACCAGGTACCTACAGGTCTGTTTGAAGTCGGTCTCGCGCCTTTGCAACTTTTGTATAAACAAATGATTAACAAACACACGTCTCAACCGATGGTAAGCATTCAGCGGTGCTTACATACACTAAACTTGTAACATAAAAGTAATCACTTGTACGTTGACAACCTTATTTTCCCTTCCATACGAAATGTCTACACTATTTCATGTTCCTCTGACGCATGTTTGAGCAAACATAGCGCATGCAGTAGCGCAAGCGCTTAAACTAGTTTAATAACATCACCGATGGATTCTCCAGATTCTCCTTTTCTTGCGATTTTTCCTTGCATTTTAGGTTTTAAGTTTAGACGCGTACATGTTGACGACTGACCGAGGCGCACAGGTTTAGACGATAAGCTGCTTAAGTCGCATAAGCCAATCAATGTTGCATACGTTTGACGCAAGTCGAATTGAAAGACGAAGACGCAACATTAATCCAAAAGCTCACTAGTGTGGACATAGCCATAGAGCTTGCCACTCAGCAGCAGAAAGCGACCGCAGTACGCAAATACTGTACTAACATAGTAGTAACGACTAACTACGGGTTTAGAAGAATATCAACGCCGCCTCTTAACTAAGGCGTGGCCCAATGCTGAGCTAAGAACCATTTTTGTCTCCTGTTAGTTTTAAGTCACTATGTCATAATCATAGAATAGTATAGTCATAATGTAATTTTAATATGTATAATTTACTGTTTAAACAGTTACTATGTCCACTCATATTTCATAGGAGTACAAAATAAATACATTTCTTTCTTTCTTTCTGTCAACTTATACCTCTTTAGCCTCAATCTTCATTTTAAAATACAAAAAATGTATATAATGATACTAAACAAACTAAAATGTATCATTCAAATGTTACCTGATACCTCGAAACTTAATACGAACGTCACATTTTATAACAAAATAATGTCATTATCATAACTAGATGAAAAGTTAACAAAATACAGATTACCTACTTAACTCGAGTCTTACTAACGTTATATTGTATTTCTACGAGTATTTCATTATGCAAACTCGAAAGTAAAGAGAACCGTTTTCTCGCGGGGTTTCATGTCATCACTTCACGCCTTCCAACTCATTATTATTTAATCTGTACTCTTAGTTCTGTTAAACGACATTCGCTTATACTATTATTTTACAATTCCCTACTTTTTCTACTAAAAAATCCTTCATACATTCATAAAGCTAACTAGAACAGAAATGCTGTGTAGAATATCATACTGTAATTGTGAACAAATATAATATAATTGTTTAGGAAGTATCACTTGAAAGAGAATGAAATTAAACATAGAAGTTTATGACGTGGTGGGGTATATCAGATTTCTGCTTGAATTGGAGACGTTCGACCGCCCCACCGGAAACCCCGGTGGGGTGACGGCCCGAGGGGTTTCCACAGGTATAAAAAAAGGGAAGCGCGCCGGCACCCTTAAAAATACGACATGCGATTTTAAATGTTTTTACGTTTTAACAAGTGAACAATATCAGTAACCTTCTCTTAATCAAACCGGATCGTCCTATGTCGTTTAAAAACCAATAAGTTGTAAAATATAAGATCACAATCATTACAACAGGCAATTTTGGAGTGTTATTTTTGAATTTTTTAATTATATAAAAATATTCTGGGGGCAAAGTTTATCTTCTGAGAGATATAACCTAATAATATTTTTTTTTATGGTATAGTGGGTAAACGAGCAGACGGGTCATCTGATGGTAAATGACTACCACCGCCTATGGGCACCTGCAACTCAAGAGTCACAAGTGCGTTACTGGCCTTTATGGTGAGAGTAGGGGAAGGGTGGAAGAGGGGGAGAGGGGGGGAAGGCAAGGGTTAGGGCCTCCGGTAACCTCACTCACTCAGCGAAAAGCAATGCAAGCATTGCTTCACTGCCGGTTTTCTGCAAGGCAGTGGTGCTCGTTACGTGCCGAAGCATGGCTCTCTCACGATAAAAATGGGCCTCACATTTTAAATAGCCTATACTTTTGATCATAAATCTGGCTGTCATATACATGAAGATTTTTTTAAATCTTACTGGTAGTTATGGAGATCAGCCAGTTTAAACAAAGAAAAAACCTCTTTATCTTTATTATATTAGTATAGATAACTGTATCTAAACCCCAACTACGCAAGGCTGTGGGTTCCAGATACACATTCTTAGATACATTATCTTCAAATACCACTTATCATCCTCCGCGCCTTTTCCCAGCTAAGTTGGGGACTTGGGGTCGGCTTTCAGTCTAACTACAATACAGCCGAACTTTGATATTTTACGTGAAGCGACTGCCATCAGACCTCCACGACCTAAGTACTAGGCTAAATCGAAGTTCTGTAGTTAGATCAGGTTGTCGGACTTTTTAGGGCTCTAACTACCCGTAACGAATGCCACAGATGTTTGTATAGCACCCGGGACCGACGGTCTAACGTGCTCTCGTTTTTTTTAAATCATATTATTTAACAATCAACTGTTACAAAACGCGTTAAACACTTGAAACCTGCCACACATACTTATAAGAATGCAATAATCCATTGTTAGCATTAGTATGGAAGACGTTGCCTGGCCTCTAACCCTTCCGATTCCCAATTTGCAAGCCTCCATACCTGAAAAGTACCACTTCAACACGTGTTTCGCTGTTGTACAGTCTACCAGTCGCGTCCAACACAAGCGCCAATAATTGGAATTCGAAATACTTTAGCAATATAATGTGGTATTTGCGTAACAGGTTAACATCAGTAGTTCAACAATAAGTATTTAATATTGTTTCATTTAATATTAAATATTTAAATTTTGTTTTACGGATGCCCGAATGTTATAAAATAGAAAATGTTTTGAGTTACTAAAACCAGTTTGTAACTGATATCTGATATACATTATGTACTGTCTAACTGCGCGTTCAACAAACTTACGCATATCCTACTAATATTAAAAACGTGAAAGTTTGCGAGGCTGTATGGATGTTTGTTACTCTTCCACGCAAAAACTACTGAACCGATTGCGATGGAACTTGGTGGGTAGATAGCTATAGACCTGGATTAGATAGATAGATAGATAGATAAACTCTTTATTGTACAATAAAGAAAGAAACTAATACAAACTTGTATACATATATGTAGATTCTTACCGAACTAAAGCCTGAGTACAATTGGCGACCTTATCGCGATTTGCGATTTCTTCCAGGCAACCATTGGATGGAAAGAGAAATTATGAATGAGATGAGGAGTTGCAGTGTACAATTAATTGAACACTTTAGATTAGTTTACTTATGTAATAATATATACATTTGCGAGTTTTCTATATTAAAAACTTAAAAGTATAATTATATACATACAGATATATACACACATACAAACAAATACTTATACAAACATGCATATATACAATAAAAATATACGCACTTACAGATAAAAAGGTACAAACACACGGTATCAAGAGCCTCAACCACTTAGCAAGTCAAGTACTGTTCCTTTAGTAGTTTCTTAAAGCTGGGCAGTGTTTGTGCCCGTCTAATGCGCAGTGGTTATGCGTTCCACAAACGGATGGCCTGCACTGTATATGATTTGTCCATAAAATTTGTGGAATGCTGTGGCATTTTTAAAACCAAATTCTCCGACGACCTTAGGAGCCTTGATATCGTGTAAGAATTTGAAGCGTTCTTTAAGATAGGAGGGCGTATTAGGGTCGAAGAGTGTACTGAATAATAGTGAAAGGATTTGAATATTCCGGCGAAGGCGTATGGGTAACCAGTTGAGCTTATTACGATATTCAGTAATTCAAATTTGCGCAATCCAAAAATGAACCTTATACAGAAATTCTGAAGTCGCTCAAGTTTATTAAATTGGTCCTCGGTGAGATCAGGATAGCTGGCATCTGCGTAATCGAGATTGGGAAGAAGAAGGGATTCTGCAAGCGCAATTTTGGTCGCAACCGGTAGCAAGTTACGCAACCTTCTCAAAGACCCCGCAGAAGCAAACATTTTCCTGCTTACTTCTTGCAGCTGCGGACCCCAGGACAAATTATTATCAATATATATTCCCAATTTTTAACTTCATTTGCAATGGGAATGAAGGCACCATCGCATAATATCTGGATTAACACATAGGTGTCTTTTTATTTCGATATTCCCACGAGATCGGGACTTACATAGGTAAAACCGCGAGGCGCAGCTAGTGTATAATAATTTAAATTTAAACGCGCTAATCTCTGGAACTATCAGTCAGACGTAATTTTTTTTTTGTATTGGATAGAGTATTGACTGGTAATACTGACTAAGGATATAGACTAAGCGGAGCAGTGATCATAAACGCAGGTGACACCACGGGGCGCAGTTCATACACGGGTAGTTCACCCTTAAAAGCCGTTGGATTTAACAATATTTTGCAAAAGAAAACATTTGAATCCTGTTATTTTGCTAAAAAGCTAAAAATAGGCTAGTAAGCTTTTTACTTCAAGAAATTTTCAGCATTGTAATAATTTCCTACTCGTATCTCTTTCTATTTGCCTCTGCAGGAGGTCCAAAAGGAGGGGATAAAGTTAAATATGAACGAGTAAAGTTGATTTTGCCAATAAGTGTTTCTAGTGTCAGGCATGTCCTTATACACACATTGGCAGAAATTGTGTTTGACTTAATGCTGATAATGATACACAGTAACAACAACATATATTATTAATACCTATACACTAAGTCAGGGTTCAACAAACCATTGGGTATCTAAAAGTTACACACCGCATAAATACATACAAAACTCAATTTATATTTGTTTTAGAACGCAAAAACGAAAACATTCCATGGGTATAACAAACAAAAATGTAGGTAGTATTTTTATCAGAAAAGTTAACGATCATAATGTTATTACCGCAATTATGTTGTATGCGAGTTTTTATTGGTGTGTAAGTGGTAAAGTATTGTCCTTGGTTACTTCCCGTTATGTGTGTCGGGGCCTTTAGTTTTATGTTCAAGTTGAAATGGCTCAATTTGTGAGCTTTATGTGCGCTGAGATACAGCCGAATAACGTTGTTCATTTTTTTTATATCATGCTCTTTATATGGTGAAATATCCGTGAATTGTTTTAATGTTCAATATTTCGCCACCAGTCGCCAGAAAGAAGTTTTATCGAAACATTTGGTGTGGAACAGAAAGTATAAGATTTTATTACTTTAATAAATGATAGGTATGATTCTAATTCTGGTGTAAGTGCGCTACAATAGACCAGAAATGGTCGAGGTAGCACTAGGCACTTAAAAAATAATAATTCTGGTATTTCGGTTACTGATTGAGAGCCAGTAAAATTGATATAACCTTTGTATGTGGATAGGCCTTAACTAAGAACATCATTGTAAATTGTAGTAAACAATTCAATTAAAAAACAATGTATCTCAATTGCCTCGAGGCAGGAGATGAAATCGAAGCTGAAAACGTCTTGCATTGGTACCCTGAAATTAACTTTGAGTAAGCACTCAAACTAATATATTATACTATCCGGGTCTCTTCGTCATAAGGCTGCTACCTCAATTTCAGCGGCTGTTAGGGTGTAGCTTGAGCGGGATAGCAGATAGAACATCATATTGTCACAACTTGCATTAATTTATTATGAAGGTATCTTGACGACAACGGAGATGGTGCGAAGTGACAACTGGACTGCACGAGACTTGAAGCACTCGTGGCTACGTGGTAACCAAGAAGGTTAGCACATTACAAGATTGTATACAAATCCCACTAATATTATAAATGTGAAAGTTTGAATGGATGGATGGATAGATGGATGGATGGATGTTTGTTTCTCTTTCTCTCTCTCCGAATACGCCAAAACTACTGAACCGATTGCGATGAAACTTGGTATGTAGATAGCTGGAGACCTGGATTAACATATAGGTTACTTTTTATCCCGATATTCCCACGGGAGGTCCCAAACCGCGGGGTGCTGCTAGTATAAACATATATTCACGTCGCACAGAACTAGACCACAATCTTTACTGGTTCAATTACAATCTCACAAGCCTCAAGCTCAAAAATGTAGCAAGCGACCAGGCTGAGTGAGAACGACTAACTCCGCCGTCGCTGTAGTCGAGGGCACGGCTTTAGTTTTGAAGGTATTAAAAATGTCAGGAAGCGCATATAATCCGACAATCTTGGTTTACAGAATAAAATAATATATAATATAAAGTAAATAATAACATCAAGAAACTATTATCTAATCTCTTCGTGTTATATAAGAAATTTCTCCGTACAAATATTTACTGACGCAAAATCTAAATTATTATCTAATGCTAAGACTTAATGTGGTTGAGTGTGCTCGATGCCGGGAGGGAAAATAAATTAGCTATCAGGGGCAAATTGAATCCTGCATTTTGCCAGATTGTTACCTCTGGCCTGGGGTGGAATTATGAGGGAAAATATGTGTAAATAACAAGCAGCCGTTTATTAAATGTTTATAAACCTTTATAAAATAATGTGATCGTAGGAAAATTCTTCTTACATTAAAGTTTTATCAGTACCTTCATTTTTAGTAGAGAGTATACATTAAAGTAAGATTACGTCTTCCGTGAGCTTAAAAATATAATTATATATTTTACATGCAACCCGCCCCGGCTTCGTACTGGTAGCAGAGCATACATGCCTACATTTTTTCTTATATTATGTTAAACTTAGAAGGTAGAATAAGCTTTGCTATATTGTAATAGATATTTATTATGAGGAATAACTCAGTAATACATTTTTCTTCATACAACTCTAATGGTTTACGCGGCGCACGCCAGTAAAGCTTGGCATGATTTTTTCCGCCATCTTCAACAATCGTCGTCATACTTCAGCAAAATTTATACAAAACCCTAATAAATTATACAACTGTACCTTCCTCAGGAATCACTCCATCCGTGTTTGAAAACCGTATGAACATCCATTTGGTACTTTTGTAGTATATCGCGAACAGACAGACAGATAGACGCGGCGGGGGACTTCGTTTTATAATATGTAGTAAGGTCAATTCAGACCCGACACTGAAGTGGTCCACACTTCACTCCTAAACACCTTACTAAGATTATTGCGTGCGCTACTGATTATTATGCTGACGTAAAGGTATTGTGACCAAAAGTAAATTACGTCAACAAACATTAGTCGTATGTTTATTAGTATTAGTAGTAATACATAATAAATGAGCAATTGCAAAAGACGCAACAGAAATAATTTATAAAATAAACTTACATCGCTTACAATAACTTACATTATTTATACTTAAAACTAAATAATAATAATTACACAAAAATCTCTGACGCCTGGCTCTTTATTATTATGTGTGTGGGCTAGGATTGCATTTATTTATCAGCGGTGGCCAAAGAAAAACGTATGCGCCGTGTTGGAATGGGCGTCAATAAATATTGCTACATTATCGACGATTACCTGGCAATTCAAAAATACCTATAATTGGTTCAATTGAAATAAATGATTTTGATTTGATGCGCCATTGGGACTACACGTGCAGGTGTTGAGAGATTCCTGGTATTTCTTTTCTTTTTTTATATTATAGGGGGTAAACGAGCTGACGGGTCACCTGATGGTTAGTGACTACCGTCGCCCATGGCCCCCTGCAACTCAAGAGTCATAAGTACGTTGCCGGTATTGGCTTGCGAAATAGTTACACATGCCGTATAAAGCTGGGGCGCAACTTCAATAATCCTTAGCGGATGTTCGCTACAACACAAAACAAAGTGCAAGTCTTGTCCGTGTACATTGGTGAATCCGATCCGGCTATGGGGACATTATATTTAAAAAACGCTTAAAGCTTTACTTACCTTATTTTTAAGGAAAGTAGATCAAAACTGCTACCGTAGTTTTGCAAGTAGTTAAAAACCCTGTCACTACTAGTGCTATAAACTTTAAAAATAACAGTAACTGCTATGTTGTTCGTGTCTCTATTCGAACTCAAATGCAAGTTAATTTTCGACGTGACTTAGTACCGTTTCGTTTACTTAGAACGGATCCTTTCCTTTCATTTTCCGATGAAGCTTGGCCTGCCCCTGACGCTAATACTTAAGTCTCTTGTATAACTAGAGAGTATGAATCTATTTTAAAAGCCGTTAACAGGACTGGCGTGTTTTGTAACAACTACTTACTTCACATGTTAACAAAAACCAGTTATTCACATCACTAAGATTTTTTTAAATATCCGCTGATAGTATATTTAACCGTGCTTCATTTTCGATTTTCGTCTTAGTTTTATACTTGCTGCCAGTACTTCTTGGCAAAAAGATTGCATGTATTCGATTTTTCTGTATCCTTTTTATTACAATATATTATATTTCTACTAAAATAAATTGGTCTTTTTGTTATGGACACACGTCGAACTAAAGTCCGAATATATATATTTTTTTTAAATTTGGAGCGTAACTGACATGCATTTATCACAATTTTAAAAACCAAATTTTTTAACCATTTTGTCATGCAAAAATGAACCCAAGGAATCAAAGTCTTAAAAGCTAAAGCAAAATCAAATCTTAAATTTTTGTTTTTATCTTGATACGTTCTTAAACAATATGTAAAAACTGAAAAGTAGACGCGAGATAACATTTGACTGAAAACAATAGTACTTTGGCAAAAAAAGCCTATTTTTTAAATAAAAAATTTGTAATGGTATTTTAAAGTTGAATACAAAAGAAACATTTTCAATTAACGAGAGAACATTTAATACATTCAACACTAAGCTTTTCATTTTCATTACTTTAAATCAAAATTCATTATTTATTTTCCTGTCAGAGCAAAATAACGAAATGGCTTACTTCATAATTAAGTATTTTTGAAACTCGTTCCCTCGTTTCAATTTCAAAGAGAGTAGTGACAAAAGTAATATTTATTACACTTCAAAACTATTTTCAATTAATACAAGATTTAAACCTGAAACGGGTACCGTGAGGTTATTTATTTGAACTTCGATGTTTTTAACCTGAGGCAATGTGTGCCTTACTCCTACCTCATACGACAAAGGTGGATTTCATATAACATATTGTATTATAGTCTTAAAAACCAATATCCATTACATTTTTATTTCAGTAACGTTGACGAAAAAATCCCTAAAGTGTAAAGCTTTCTTCTTCTTCTCTCTTCTGTAAAGTTTCCTATTTCATGGATTTTCAGAAGTACAAAAAATTATTATAAACAAAGTATGAATATTTTTTTAACTTTTATGACGTGATCTTGTTAAGTATGTATAAAAGAAAGGCTCTACGAAGCAAAAATTTTTTACGACAATTATTTAAACATTTTTTTTTCATTTAGAATGAAGACTGAAGTTCGAGAAAATTTTGTTAGTTACAATCATTTAACTTGTTGAAAAATGAACTTTACATAAAATTTCCAATGAGAATAAATTATTTATAGCGTTCAGAATACACCATAAGTTTTTCAAATTAAAAAAAATAATTCAATACCTTAGATAAATTAATTAATGTGTCGTACTCGCTTTTGACGCCGCGCGCGCAACCTATAAATGTCGCGCGGAGACCCATTTTCAGCGTTAAATTAAAATTATAAATAATGGAGATAGAGTTCCGGAAGCTAGCGGTTTTTTATTGTAAATTTCCTTCTCTTTCAGAATCTTTTTTTGAAATTTGTTAAATATTAATAGTTTATGAAATATTGGCAAAAAACGAAATGCCATTTTTTTCATATTTAATTGTTCATAACTTTTGCAATTTTTTATGTGCTAATACACACTTTTGGCACATTTTTCTAGGCGTCATTCCGGATCCAATGAGTTATCGCACATAATTTTAAGAGCAGTATCTCTATTTTGGACCATTTTCAACTTGTGGACTAGACTACATTGCCAACCTTAGTTTGTAAGTTCTGCCGAACCTAGTCACCAGTAGAAGAATAACAGTACGCTATTAATGTAGGTTAACCGTGGTCTGGGTCCTGAGTGCGCAGCGTGTACTTTTTATGTACATAATTTATTATGTATGTATGCACATCGAGTTCTCAGACGTTTCTTAATTGGATTTTTAGAAAAACTGCAATTATGTTATTGTACAAAACCTGATTAATATAAGCCGTTACCAGTACCTACGCGTTTCCATGCCAGTTAGGTTAGGCAACTCTACACTACTCATCAACAGGAGCGCAATTGTGGGGAGTTACGGTGGAGTTACATATTCCACTGAAGATATGATTTCCTATTTAAAAATAAATTCAAACGTGTCTTACCTCTTACGACCATTTAAATACTAATGTTTACTCAGAAAATCATTCTAGTTTATCTGAAAAATAAAACGTTCACTTAAGAATCCTCCTTAAATAAAAGATATATCGTTTCTCTTCACATTACATCCTTCCAAATGTCGTAACACATTTAGGGACGCGCGAGCGCCGCGCGGCCCGCCATCGTTTCGCTCACCTCCAGCCCCTATAAGATTTAACATAATATCATAAGATATTTGAAGAAGCCGCCACCCTCTTCACGTAAGCGTCGAAAAGTTGTTTACGCAACTTTTGATTGCCTTCTTTACTTTGTTTGTTTACTTTTTTACTCAGAACGGAAAATATTATGAAACTTTTTTCGTTAAAAGCTCCAAGATACATAAATGGGTTTAGAACTCGTTCTCTTTACTAAAATTTGTTTACCTATGCCCTGGCTTTTATTGGTCTTTGGGTTCTCGTTTGAAAGGTTTTTGTTAATGGAAGTTGAAGAGATATCGAGCCTGTTCAAATGGCTATTAATGTTTTACTTCTGAAGTAAATGACCGAATATAATCGAATGATTACTTCTTTAGTAATTTTATTTCAAAAACTTTTGAGACAATCTATTTAGTAGGTCCAGTCAAGTGGGAATAAAAACCTTTTAAACATAAAGCCCGATGCGGTGCTTCACCGCATAATGACCGCTGATTCTTTAAAAGTCATTAGTATAAGTGAATTGTTTTCGCCTCTATCCAGGAACAGTAACATACCAGACAAAGCTAATCTATATAATGACGAATCTTGACTACACGTGTAACCTTGTTTTCTTTTTTTGTGCGTGTGGAACCCCCTTGGACCGTCACCCCACCGGGGTTTTCGGTGGGGCGGTGTGTCGGAATCGAACCGACTAAAACCACACGGTGTGCCATACTGCGCCTTAAGTAGGAGGGATCCGGGAACAGCTTTTATTAAGACATCCGGAACCCTCCTTTTTTTTTTTTTTTTGTGCGTGTGGAAACCCCCTCGGGCCGTCACCCCACCGGGGTTTTCGGTGGGGCGGTGTGTCGGAATCGAACCGACTAAAACCACACGGTGTGCCGTACTGCGCCTTAAGTAGGAGGGATCCGGGAACAGCTTTATTACGACATCCGGAACCCTCCTAGCGCCTGCCCGCTACAGCGCGGGCACCACCTTCGGGTACAATCCTCTCAATTAGGCGACGTCCAGGCACACGCGGACGCCGCCTCCTCGCGGGGGCCCACTACAGCGGGTGGAGGGGAAAACCCGTCCCGTCCACCCGCGGCCACACTCAGGGCGGCATGAGGCGCTGGTAAGCGCGCCTCTGCCGCCCGGTTCGCCGGCGGCGAATTAGGTCCGAGTGGAGATCGTCCTCCCGGACCCTTTCCGCCGCCTCCTTCTGCGAGATGACGTCCTCACAGAAGGTCGCGACCGCGGTAAAATTCCAGTCGCTACCGGCCATGGAGCGTATGACGGCCGGTAGCGAGAGATCTCCTCCGATGACTGCAGTGAGGGCCCGACGCTGCGTTGCCCAGGCGGAGCAAACCGCCAGCGTGTGCTGAGCCGAGTCCTCACTGCAGTCGCAGTGGTGACAGGCGGGACTCAGTTCCCTCCTAGCGACCGAGTGCAGGTACTTCCCGAAGCAGCCGTGCCCGGAAAGGACCTGCGTCAGTCGGAAGGAAAGGGTCCCGTGCTGTCGCCCTGCCCACTCGACGATGACCGGCTGGAGCGCCTCCACGGCGGCAAAGCCAGCACGTGGAGCCTCCAGCCGGGACGACCAACGAGCCATGGTGGCTCGGCGAGCGGCCTCACGCCATTCGCGTACCTCTTCGGGCGGGGGCCGACTGCCGCTTCCCGCCCGGAACTCAGCCGTTCGCCGATATACTTCGGCGAGCACTTCCGCCTCCAAATCCCACGGGGGAGTCCCGGCCAACGCGCACGCCGCCTCCGTCGACACGGTGCGGTATCCGCGTATGGCTCTGACCGCCATAACCCTCTGAGGGCGCCAGAGGCGCGCCCTATTTTGGGCGGTCAGAGCTCCCGCCCACACCGGTGCACCGTACAGTGCCATTGACCGGACAACCCCCGTGTACAGCCGTCTCGTAGCGACGCTGGGTCCGCCCAAATTGGGCAAGAGTCGCCCAAGGGCGGACGCAGCGCCGACCAGCTTCGGAGCAAGCTGTCGGAAGTGCTCGTCGAAGAGCCACCTACCGTCGAGGATCAGGCCCAGATACCTTATGTGGGCCTGAAGCGGTACGAGGACCGAGTTGACCACGATAGAGGCGCCAGGGGGTGGACCACGACGGGGCCCATGGAATAAAAGGGCCTCCGTCTTATCCAGGGCCACCCGCAAGCCCAGCGCCTCGATGCGCCCGAACACCAGAGAGACTCCCCTGGTGGCCAAGCGCGCCGCCTCTTGAAAGTTCACCCCCCGGGCTGTGACCAACGTGTCATCGGCGTAACAAATTACGCCCAGCCCGGGGGGGAAGTCACCTCGAAGGGCCCAGTCGTATCCCATGTTCCACAGGAGTGGTCCAAGGACAGACCCCTGCGGAACACCGCACGACATGGGCCGACGACTCAAAACTCCCTCTCGGTCCTCGTACATGACGGTACGCTCCTCTAAATAGTCTGCCACTAGCCGCCTCAGGTACCCTGGCACTCCGTGATAGTGGAGTGCTTCCCTGATGCAGCTGAATGGCAGACTATTGAACGCGTTGGCGATGTCCAACGACACCGCCAACAGCACGCCGCCACAGCTCACTACCTCTTCGGTCACGGCCCTCAGGCGCAACACAGCACCGACCGTCGAACGCCCCGCTCGAAAACCGAATTGGGCGTCCGACAAATCGGGGCCGACCTCGCCAAGGTGCCGGACGATGCGGGCAGAGAGGACCCTCTCAAACAATTTACCCGCCTCGTCCAGCAACACGATGGGCCTGTAGGCCGCGACCGAGTCGGTAGGCCGTCCCGGCTTCCTTAATAGTACCAGCTTCCCGCTCTTCCAGCAGTCAGGGAAGCGTCCGGACGCCAAACTAGCGTCGAACACCTCCCTGAGGCGGTCGGACATGTGGTCGAGGGCCAGGGCCAACACTCGGGATCCGGAACCCTCCTATATTGACCTTTGCCCACATAGAACTTTCCGATTTAGCTTCCTTAAAGTGTTCTATGGCTTGTGATTGTGTGATTGTGATGAGTATTTATTTGCATTGCACAGCGGGGACTGACAACATAATAATATACCCTTACAATTTTAAGTCAGAACCATAATTATAGGATGATATCTAAGGCTTGCTTAGAAAATTATAGCATGGAGTTCTTCAAAAAGAGCGTAAAGAGCTACAACGTGCGACAAACACCCAAATATTGTAAGTTCTCCTGCCTATCAGCCAGGCATTAGCACATAGTGAACACCGTACCTATGAGCACCGTCGTGCATTATTGAACATAAGGCTTTCGCCCTACCCATGCCCTCCAGCTGACGCTATTGACTTTTATTTTTAATATTAACACTGCCATCATTAATATAGTCTGTTATCAAAAAAGATTGCTGAATACTGGAAGCTAAAGATGATATTTGAGGTACCCGATAAACGCTTTCACATTACTCCCCTAATTACTTGATATTATAATCAGCCGGAGACCACAATCAAACCGTTTGCATGTTAGATGACTAAAATAAAGTTAAGTTAAAATGAGCATGAACTAATAAACACATCAAACACCAGCAATTAACATATAACCTTTACTTTAATTCAATGTCAATTACTAGGGCAGGCACAAATTGTAAATCGTAATTAAATCTAAAACATCGGCCATTACCGACAATATTCAGAAAACTTCGTAACTTAATCCACAGTAAACCGAAAACAATTCCGCAAATCCCGCACGGGTGCACGGATGGTTGATTCCGGTGCGTTTTTGTGTGTGCTTTGCTGCCATGTATTCCCAGACCAATTACCGTAGTCTGTACTTTAATTACACAACTTGTTCGAACAAGTTCAAATTAGATTTAAGGAAATTTATTACTTAATTTCCACTTTATAAATTACTTTGAGTAATTACGGTCTCAATTAAAAAGTTTTACTCTGTTTGTCTTGGCGTGTCATTGACTGACATAGTTTTGAAAATTATAAAACCACATATTTATCTGGAAGATTATTCTGTAACTGTCATAGTATTAGGTACAGCCTCTGATGCATATTTAAATATCTATTTATTATTACGTGAAAACAGAGAGAAGAGAAGAAATGTGAAATTTGAAACACTTAAAAATTTTGTACAGAAAGAAGAAGAAAGAAGTGCAGAAAGCTAAAACTTTTAAACAATATGTGTTACAAATTTAATGATTATGTGAAAACGACGACTACATCAAGCTACACCCGTCCAGTATATATGTTTACCCGTTATGGTGCGTAAATCAAACCCTGACAGTTCAAGTTATACTGACCAATGAAATAAACCAAAATTGAATTATGGTCGAAATTCGACCACCAGGCGATCTTTAGTTATTATAATAAGTTGAGACATCTCGCACACGGCCGTCTGATGCCAAACTAGGCAGAACCTATGCAATGGTATCCAGACTATTTTATTATTAAGACTAAGCTGATAAACAACTTATACAGAGTGTAAGGAACACCGTACCGAATCCTGAAATAGTGTATTCAGACCAACATTCTTCAGGTGGTCTTGACGGCGCCGAACGTTTAAGGTTATTCACCGTACCGCACAAAAATAATAAATCCTTAATCTCGCATTTTTATTATAAACTGACTTTTGTATTGTGATAAGTATAATCAGAAATTTTTGCATGTTTTTCGTGTAGCTCAAACTTACACGCTGTATATGTGTTACTAAATACAAACATATTATAGATAAATTACACCCAGACACAAAACAAATGTTCGTGCATATCATACAATTGGGTGGTGGGAATCTAACCCACGGCTTGTGGCTCAGTAATCAGGATCACTATAGTTAGTGATCCTGATTACTGAGCCACAAGCCCAACAGGCCTGACCATTTTTTATCATCAATCATCACAAAGCTAATTAACGACCCAACTGGGGTTATATTCACGAATTTTGTACTTGAAATTTTGAAATTGGTACGAATGTTGAGAACATCGAACATGTGAAAGTACCCATCAATCCCAAATCTGCAAAAAAAAAATTATTCAATGACAAAGTTCGGAAATATAGGTTTTTTGCATTTTCAGCCAAACGGTAAGTTTTATAATAAGAAAAGCTAGACAAAAATTGTAGACTGTGCAATTATCTATAAAAAATATTCCGCCACTTTTTTTGTAAGAATTACCATTTCTGAGATATAGCGTTCAAAAAGTTGAAAAAATCGTGTTATCCCTAACGTGCATGAGTACCTGCACCGCCTATACCAGGTGACAGGAAATACGATACACTCCTTTTAAGGGGTTAAAGTAGAGCACATTTGGAGCGAATTTAGTCCCGAGAGACTATATCGTAAACTTCGTTATTTTTTATTTATTCAAGATTTAAAAAATTTAATTAAAACAAGTTTTCAAATCAGAATGAACTCTGTGTGGTGATTTGGTTTATTATTTTGCACTTTTGTAGTACGCAAACCATCAGAAACTCATTAAAAACCAAAACCAGCTAAAAAACACTGCAATTTTTTTAGTTAAGGCTACAACCGCTTTTTTTCGTGAACAAAACACGTTTTAAGAAAATGAACTGTTTCTAAAAAAAGAATAGAATGTTGCATACAAATTACTAAATTAATTTCCTTAGTTCAATTAAATTTTATTTGAATAGTTAATTAATTCAAAAAGGTACAGTTGTTAATAAATTACCTTCATAAAAAAGTATCATGGACTTCAATGAGCTTTAATTATTATAAATTATAATAAGCTGTATTCTTCATCCCTTAATTTTTCTAATTAATTTTTTTTTAATATATTTTCTTCAAATTAATTCTTAAATGAAATGGAACCAACCTTGAGTACAACAAATTCAATTCAAATAGAGTTATTGAAATTTATTCACATACGGCGAAGATATCGCGAAACGTATACACAAAATGGCGTCGCTACAGCACCTTCGAGAGAGTACATAGTACGGTTTCCCAATCGACGGGTGCTTACCTTACTTTCGGGGATGTATCGACACGTCTGTGAAACTGGACGTTTTGCAGCACAAAAAAGCGATGAAGAAATACTAGATTTATTTCTAAAAGATCCTCCTATCTCAACAATTTATTTGTATTCAACAGAAAATGAAGAAAGCCAAGAAGAAGACCTAGAAGAAAAACTTGTAGTTGAAGTTGAATTAGATCATTTTTATTTCTTTAAAAAAGACAACACCCTCCTTAGGAATATTCATTTCTGTGTCGCGGGGTTTAACAAATATTCAAACAACGGACACAAAGAACACCCAAAACACAAAAAACAGCCATTTGTGGATCAGACAAATTTTTGATCCGTATGAGATTTGAATTCACAACACTCGGTGCGGCGTAGTGGCGAGGTGACCATTTAAACCATTGCGCCATCCGCCCACCACCAGAAGAGCGTGCCGGCTTGTTGGGGAAACCACGTTAAAAAATAAGCACCATGTGCGCTACCTCACAAGAAGCGTAGAAACGTGTACATATTGTACAGAACACGACTTTTTTTACTTTTAGAAACGCTATATCTCAAAAATGGTAAAGACAATGGTAAAAGTATAAGACAATTTTTGCAATTTTGGTAAAAAATGAAAAATTCCTATATTTACGAACATTGATCTTGATAAAATTTTTTGCACACACAGGATCGGTGGGGACTTTTCACAATTTGTTTATAACTGCGTAGGGCGTTACTACTTGTAACATTCTTACCAATTTTCAGCTGTATGCGAATTTTTGCAAGCTTGATTCTCATCTACTTTGACCGGACTAATACTTTTCATTGTAAAGCATTATCCATTTAAAAGAGAGACTTTAAAGTTTGTTCGTAGCTAAAAGTCACTTCATGCTAACGTGATCAATTATTTTCCCATATGTCACGTTTGATCTTAAATGTTATGATAACACATAAAATATGAATTGATACCCGTGCATTTAATTGTCGCCTCAATCACGCGCGTTGTGTTTATAGCTTGATTTTATTACTTTAATAGTTCCTAAGAACCGGTTGATATATATCATTTATGAAATTTCCACATTGACCCTTCTTCCATATAAATCATGGATGGATAGGATTACCTCGGCTGTATTTTATGTCGCATACACAGAAGGGCCCGCCTATGTGAAATATGATGTACTTAGTCTAAGTAAGGCTCGAATGATGAATTATTTATCATTTCCATCTGCAAAATGACAAAGAAAATTTTAGTCGAAGACATTTCCATGGAGTTATAACAGTAATAGTGTTTATGGTTACACTGACTGTTCTATCATTATCGTAAAACATTCAGGAAAACATTTTTGGTCGACAATAGTACAAAATAGAAAGGTCTCGTTAAATTTTATGACATTAATTTAGGTAGATAGTTTTTTTGTTTTAATTTAAGTCGTATAAGAAATGAAATAAACCAAAGAAGTTAAACAACCCGCCATTTCGTATATATACACACATATAAATATACATGCATTTACACATAAGCAAGAATCAGACCAAATAGGAGACATCCGTACAACAACCGGAGTATGCAGTAAAAGGAATAAATGGAAATTCAAGATTATAGGATGCAAGAAAAGCAAAGGGTGGAACTATGTATCTAAGGATTGGTGAATATGACAAACTGGCGCTCAATTATCTCTGTCTATTGCTGAGGGAATACAGCGTGAGCGTGTAAGTCAAAAAAGAATCTGCAGTATGCAAATCAGTAATAGGAATATAAAAGTAGTGTAAAGTAGTTGTAATTATACGTTACAGTTTTAAACTTATGGAAACGTAACGTAAAAAGTTTTTTCTTTTTAATTTGTAATATTATATTCGTTTTTAAATAATTCAGGATTTATTTATTTATTTATATGTACCTATATGTATGTATAATAAGTTACGTAAATAATGATATTGCTATTATAGAAGGTAAATCAATACATATAGAAGTCTCAGTCTGTGATATTATATTGATATAATAGAATTCAGAAAGAAGTTGCTCAAGCTGTGGTTACATGGACAGAAACCATTACTAGAATTCGCAGTGTGCTGAAAATGGTGGCAAGAATAACACCTAACACCAGTGTTGATGAACGCGAAGGCTCAAAGTATGGTGGTTCATGAAGCAATTCTAGGCGCATATTATTCCGTTTTTATTTAATCGCCCTCATACCATCCGTTGCTAAGGAAAGCCGACAGGACTACGCAGGCGCCTGTCAATGTTGACTTTAATGTGTTTTGTATTATTTTAGACTGTTTTTCTATTTTCTGTAAATAATTATATTTTAGTGTTTATGAGCGCCAACAACAGTGGCAATGTGGCAGTGTGTTCAGGTCAACCCGCTGTGTCAATAAGCAACCTCGTGCGATGTCCTCTTTGTCCTCAGGACCGTTTTTTCAAAGGTGAGCGAGGCTTGAAAGTGCATTTCGGAAAAATTCACAGGTCCCAAAATGTACTTTCATGTCCCACTGTTCCTCCATCAGTCAGTGAAATTTCACCAAACACATCCCAAATCCCCTTTTGGCAAAAGTTAACACATTTAAAAAATTCCGTTCCTATTCTTAAAAGAGTTCCCCGAGGTGCAAGGCCTACTGTTGCTCATCATTTAGCCCATTGTGTAGGTCTTGTTGTCCGGGAGAATTCGATATCGGCCTGGGAACATTTGCTTACCTTCCCTTATAGAGTTTTATACATAAAAAAACATAATAGTACCCAAAAATCTTTGACAACCCAAATTAAAGAGAATTGCCTTAATACTACGACTTATTTCGATCCAAAATTATAATTTTCTTGTAATTATAAAAGCAACAATTTTACTTTCGTGGAAACAAAACTGAGGGAAGGTGACATAAGAGGGGCAGCTAGGTTGCTTTTTAGCAGCGACGTGGTAGTACCTTACTCGCCCGATACAATCTCGGGTTTGAAGAGTAAACATCCCACGCCTCAGGATGACCTCTCTTTCCCTGACGCACCTACCACCGATACCGAATATCTAAATATTACTACCAAGGACGTGTTTACAGCCGTCTGTTCCTTTCAGAGTGGATCTGCCGGCGGCCTCGACGGCTTGACACCGCAACATCTTAAAGATTTAGTGAGTTCAAGCGCCGGGGAGGCTGGTGATGCTCTCTTGAAGGAGCTGACGGCTTTAGTAAATCTTATGCTCTCCGGTAATGTGGATGATGGCATCATTGACGTCTTATATGGAGCCAACTTATGTGCTCTACGTAAGAACGATGGTGGCATTCGTCCGATTGCTGTAGGGTGTACCTGGCGGCGTATGGTGGCCAAAATTTGCTGCAAATATTACAGCGCTGAACTTGCAGCAAAATTCCAGCCAGTGCAACTTGGCTTTGGTTCAAAAGGTGGTTGTGAGGCTGCCGTACACGCCCTTTCCACGTATCTTGGCAGTAACGAAGGGGAGGTAATCTTGAAGGTTGACCTGAGAAATGCCTTCAATTCTGTTAATAGGGACACTCTGTTGACCCAAGCAAAATTGGAAACCCCTAAAATTTATAAATTTCTTTGGCAATGTTATAGATATCCTACAAAATTAGTATACAAGGACAATCTTTTGGAATCGGCCGTTGGATGTCAGCAGGGTGACCCTCTGGGACCAGTTATCTTCAGTTTAGCGATACACCCCATTATTAATGAGATAAAATCAAAATTCAACATTTGGTACCTTGATGACGGAACCCTAGGAGGGGAAGTAGAGACAGTTTTACAAGATTTAACTTTCATAAAAAATAAATTTAAATCCATAGGCTTAGAACTAAATTCTGACAAATGCGAAATTTTTATTTGTGACAAAACAGACAGACACTCGACTGTACAGAAATTCAATTCATTGGCACCTAACATTAAAGTTTTAGAAAAAACGTCTCTCCGCCTTCTTGGGTCCCCGGTCTTGGAAGATGGTTTTCAATCTTTCATAGAAGACAAAATTAAAAATTTTGGTGATTTTTCGGATCGTTTACTTAAAATTAATGTCCATTCGGCTTTTACTATACTCCGTTTTTGTCTTTTCGTACCAAAATTTACTCATGCCCTTCGATCATCGCAACTTTGGAAACATTTAACACTTTTAGAAAAAATTGACAAAATTATTCAAAACACCCTTAGCAAAATTTTAAATGTGGCTTTGAACGACCGAGGCTGGCTCCAAGCATCCTTACCAGTTCGTTTGGGTGGTCTTGGCGTTCGCAAAATTTCAGATGTCAGCCTTCCAGCATTTTTGTCTTCGGTCCATGGCACAGAAGAGTTAACCAGGAAAATTCTAACAAACACACTGGTTAATTCTGAAGTGTCCTGCAAGACCGATGCCATAAATGCTTGGCAGATAGCTTGTCCCAATACTCTTTTACCTGTTAATCCATTCTCTCAGAGGCAATGGGACGCGCCGTTATGCACCTTACGAAGGAATTATTTAATTGACACCGCATCCAATGTTGCAGAGCGCGCTCGTTTGTTGGCTGTGGGAGAATGGGAATCAGGCCTATGGATTCAGGCACTTCCATCGCCCAACATAGGCACCTTGTTGGACGATAACACATTCCGCCTTGCCACTTGCCTTCGTTTAGGAGCTCCTTGTGTTTCTCCGCATCTTTGTCACTGTGGAGAAGCTGTCGACAGTCTCGGACACCATGGCCTTTCTTGTAGCAGAAGCGCAGGCCGTATATCTCGACACGCCAATCTTAATGACATAATCCGTCGTGCTCTTGTCACCGCCGGCGTGCCAGCCGTACGTGAACCTAGTGGTCTGGTACGAGACGATGGGAAGAGACCAGATGGTATGTCGTTACTGCCATGGAAGATGGGTAGGCCTTTGGTGTGGGACGCAACCTGCGTTGACACCCTCGCGCCATCACATCTTCCAAGTACAGCTGGTTGTGCTGGCGCTGCTGCTGCATCAGCAGAAAACCTCAAACGGCGTAAATACAATAATTTAGTTGGTAACTATGTTTTTGAGCCGTTTGGGGTCGAAACGCTTGGGTCATGGGGTCCGAGTGCTCGTTCCGTTTATAAGGAATTGGCTAAGCGACTGATCGACACTTCTCGTGACCAGAAGGCGGGCCTTTTTCTTGCACAGAGAATTAGCATTGCCATTCAACGTGGCAATGCTGCCAGCCTTCTGGGAACACTGCCAGTAGGCGACGATGTGGAGGAATTTTATGACGCATGCATGTAAATAGCCCAGATACAGTTCTTTTTCTTTTTTTATTAGTTTTAATGTGTAAGTTGTATATAATATTTAATGAATTAAGTAAATTGTTTCTAAATACAGTTCTAAATTACTGAAAAAAAAAAAAAAAAAAAAAAAAAAAAAAGAGTTAGGTATTTGAGTTTAAAAATGTTTTTAAACATTTTCTTTGTTTCGCGTTTTCTTTTACAAAAGAAAACGCGGTTTTTGTAGCCAAGCTGATTAATGTTAGAAAACATTAAATCAAACATTGTGTAGATACGTTCAGAAAGTCTCTTTTTTCATAGTCAGTCTTATTCTGAAAAATAAAAAATAAATATTTATTTGTCTTAGATCTCCAACAATTAAGGCACATATTTTGGGACATTACACAACGCTATTTGGACTAAAAGTAAGATAAGCTTTACAGCATTATGTATACTCCCTCAATTAAAGGAGATCACCCCATGCAGTTAAATATTTTACAATATAACAAAACAAGTTATTGCCACTAAATTAAATTATAATTTTCAAAATATAAACATTTTATATAACCATGTTGTAGCCACATTAAAAACTCTTATTTATTTCATTAAAAATAGGGACAAACTATAATAGATGATAACAGTTTAATAGACATTATTTTGACTGGTTATACCGGAAACGCAATACTATTGGTCGATTGATAAATATTAACGAATAGTGGGATTATAAAAGGGTAGGAATAAGACGAGAACGAGGGTCTTGAGTGCAAATAGTAGTACGAACAACTTGGCGGTTACTGTTAGCTAGTGATTTTCATATTCTATATCAGTGGTTGTGAGACTGTTTCCTACATGTTTATTGCAACTACGTCTTGAATTTAGACTAAACCCAAATTTGTCACGTCGCCGCGTCGTTTGCAGGTGATACATTTTAAATGGAAAATAAGGAGTAGAATTGATTGTCCTGATTAGATACTGTGAGCTGAAGTAAGTAAAAATGAATGAGGACTATTCTATTTAATAGTGATTGCATTTAAATCCAGATTAACATACATTTATTACAAGCAAAAACTTTTTTAGTATTTTGTCGTACACATTTAACTTACTGCATATATTTTGGACATCTAAAGTCAATAAAACCAGTTTAGTACTCATTGCCGTGCACAGAATCTGTGCCGAGTTCACGAACTTACGCCAGGAAACTTCGCTTGTCGGAACTAATAAGTAAATGCAATGCGTCCAACTAACTATAACTGTTTCCTGCTATGCGGACAGTTGAAACAACGTTCACTTACAAACTATATCGATTTTCTGACGAAAGCTGTTTATGGTAACCGTTAATTTACCGCTATATACCCGAAGCTATAACTAAAGGTAAAACAACATGTGATATTTTAATAAAAAGTTAAATTTAAAGCTGATGGTATTAAATCTAATATCTGACTTAGGATTTTTCTTGTATTGTGTGTGTACTTTAGCAAACTTTTTAAAGAGGTATGGGTTTAAGGACCCATACCTCTTTAAAAAGTTTGCTAAAGTACCGAAAAGGGGCTTTTGGGCGGCGAAAGTACTCCTGCCCCACAGAAGATCGCAAACTAATGGCTCTCTAGAGCTCTATTACCGGAAACTGTTCTGTAATCAGAGGAAATACATTTATTTTTTATATTCTTTAGTGAGACAGGGCAATGAGTGTAGATAGTAGGGTACAATTGTATACTTATTGTACATACTGGGACATAAAAAAGTGCCAAATGTACATTTATCGTCGACCTCTGTAGCGCGGCGGTATGCGACTGCCAGGCCGGAGGTCATGGGTTCAATTGCCGCTGTGCTATTTGCACTAAGCCGGAATCGAACCCCGTATGCATGAATATGTATATTTGCAGTAGTCTGGGGGGTTTCTATGTATAATATGTACCTATCTATTTACAAAAAAAAAATGGTGTATGTACAGATATAATTCTAGAACCCATATTACAAGCTCTGCTTAGTTTGGGTTTAAATAGCAATGTGTAGATCGAAGCATATATTATTGTAAGTATGACCCAGTCGTGTGTGGTCTTAGTTAAAAATTTAGCGATTTAAAAAGAGTAGGAAGTACTGTATTTTTAACTTCCGCGTTCCATAATGTACAATTACACATTAACGGGATTTAACGCGATGGTATGAGTATGTATTTTATCTTTGACTGCCTGATGTTTCGACTTGATTTCCTAGATAATATCAAATATGTATAAGTAGATAATCACTAGCATGAAGAACTGAACCAGTTAACCAAGTAAATTGATTTTTTTTAACAATGTGTATCTATTATGGACGTCAGTCAGGGCAATTGCTTCTAACATTCCCTGAAAAAATGTACGCTATTCAAAAATTAAATAACAGAGCAACGTTCACTTGTCTCATATACTTACTAAAAATTCTCAGTGTTCAAAGCCTATCCCTTGCCAAATATTCGCTTCGCTTTTCAATATTGGCAACGCGGAACGTAGTTTGGCTAAAATCGCGAAAATGGAACGGAAATGGGGAGTGGTGTCACCAGTGTAATATAAGCTGGTGTGCACTGTGCACGGCAGTAAACAGTTCAGCTGCAGACCTTGGAGTGCATCTTGTGGCGCTTTTTCATCGGTTTAAAGCGCTGTTGGTTTGCGGTTGTCATTTTTCAATGCCTCCAGCGCTTACGTCTGGCTTAAGGCTAGCATACACTTCGTGTTATTTAACGAGAACGAGCAAGTTAGATGCGATTGTTGTTTTTAGTGTTACTATTCGTTTGAAATTTATGATCGTAGCAATTGGTTTGTATTGAATATAGTCTTAAAAATAAATTTATAAAATATTTTACAAAGTAACATGTATTATTTTAACTGTTTGTTGTACAAACCTTTTTTATATAACCAATAGAACCATAGCAAAAACATAGCAGTAGTAGTTACTGTGCTAGTAATGCTATTTAACTGTAACCTTCTCTAGGTCTAGCATCCGTCCAACACCCTACAGTTTTAACAAAAATCTGGAAACAACATTTTTGATATCTTCAAACATTTGCTGTCTTTATTATTTACTTCAACGAAGATGTTTATTCTTTTGTTTAATTTATATCCTCTTTGACTTTATTATTTCATTTTTTTTAATATATTTTATGTTCTCTGTTTTAAGTCCCCAATAGTTGTCCTAACTATTTGTATTATGAGCTGAAAACTATTAACAGCATACCTTGTATCTATTAATTATGTATATATATATATCGACAAAGTTCCCGCGGCATGAATAATTCCCCTGTACGAATTGTCTTTAAAAAGAAGAAAATGAAAAAATAAATAATTTTCTGGTTTTTTATTTAGAATCACAGTTGGAAAAAAAACTCGATTTACTATCAGCTGCCAACACAAATTACATGTAGATTAGTAGTTACGTATAGGAAAGATTAAAATCACAAGATGTTATTTAATTAGTATTTCTAAAGTCACTCTCAGCAGCCAAATCCTGTGCAATGATTATACTCTGCAAAACCAAATCTTAAAGTTTGAAATCTCGGTAGTTCGTAAACACCATGCCTTAGAAGCACTATTTCTCAACATATTATATTTGGAACAGTTGATGAACTGAAAGAAAATTATAATAATTAATGTGATTTTCTGTTTAATCTGTAGACAGTAAAAACAGTATTATTCAAAGTACAATATTTATAAAGTGCTTATATACTAGTAACCAGTTTTGCGTACTCTTGTTTTTTGT
Source organism: Euplagia quadripunctaria (assembly GCA_963859945.1). Taxonomy (NCBI): domain Eukaryota; kingdom Metazoa; phylum Arthropoda; class Insecta; order Lepidoptera; family Erebidae; genus Euplagia; species Euplagia quadripunctaria. The sequence goes on along the minus strand of OY982576.1, from coordinate 11,239,034 downwards.
CCTTTATCCGGCAACGATATTCCAAATAAAAAACAAGTGTGTCACGTTTATAATATTTGTGTTTGTCGTAAATAATAAAAACCATAAAAATTGTCTATCATAGCTTTACATTGGAATCTAAGAAAGAATGTCAGATTTTATATTCAGGCAGCCATTTATAAATTTTAACCTTTCTTATATTTTTCAATTTAAATCTGTTGCAATAAAACCAAATCTACTCTTACAATCTGAATAGTAATATATAACATAAAATACTACATAAGTGAAAATTCAATACATGCACTACCACTAAACGACGGTCACAGTAAATATGTAGATATTCCCTGTGACCTGTCATCTAACGAGTGCCCCCACACATGACGCAATTACTGACCGCCTACAACCGCACTGTGACCTCACTGTTACCGTTCAAATAAATGTGTATGGTCCTTAACAGTAGCATGCAGATTGGCCAATTCATTTCCTACTAAATAGTGGTGTAATTTAGTGCTTTGTTGATGCAATGAAAAAACTCAAATGAACGCCCTCGTTCAAAGCTTTTGACTCTCTTGCCTATTTAATTTGTGAATGTTGGTGTTTGAATGAGTGAAAGGTTCTTTGAAATGTTATTCATCAGAACTGAACAAAAGTATTTTACATAATAACATGGTATGCGTCAGAGACAGAGCCCTTTTACCAAAAAAATTGGATTGAATGGATGTCCCTACCCTGCTCGAGCTATTGTGTACACTCTTCAATCCATGTGTAAAAGCAATATCCTTTTCCTTCCATTACCTTCCCTGCTTAACTACCTTTCCCTTTCAATATACTCTCAATTTTCCCATTCCCATTTAATTCCCATAGTGCCCGGTTGACGACAATAGACTTGCCTCCTATTACGTGTGTGGGACCAAATTTTAGTTGATAAAATGTAGGTGTTTAATATACCTCTGCCTATACCTTCGTGGAGATAGGCGTGAATATATGTATGTAAAGCAGAGACCAGATAAACAGGTTGTATTGTATTGTTAGAACAAAATAAACTCTGACTTGGAAAATTTTGAACTTTTAAAAATTTGATTCGCAAATGTTATTTTTACATAAAAAATTTCATGTTATGTCTTTGTGAGCTAATTTATTTCTCATTGCGTGGCTCGTGTTAGAGGAAGGTGTCGTTGTATATTAGGAACGTTATGTATAGCGTTACGTAGTTGTGGTACACCCACTTTCTAAAAGGGTGATCTAAATATATTTCATTTATATGTAACAGAGCTATCAAGTTAGCAGTGGGATCAAATCAGGTCTAATTTCTGAAACGTTGATCAAAGAAAAATTTACTAATTTCATTGAACATTCGAATGGTATTTGACAAAAGATTTTGCAGTATAATACTTTTTAGGAATTTTTGGTTTATTAGTCTAATTTTAAGTTAAATTTGTCAGTTTCTGTGTTAAAGTCACAAAATTTCAAAAAATTATTAGCGCTTTACGTAATTCTATAGGACCCTAAAGATGACCTCTGTAAGATCTTGTATAAGTGTTATCGATGAGTCACACTTATATATTTAAGTATCGATGTGAGTTGCTAGCGCGGGACGGAATTATAAAGGATAGTAATTTTATACATCATGTTAGATGCAATTCTCACGAAATCGCGTATTAGCTATTTAGTTCAGCAACCTCTATCTCCTTATTCCTCTTATTTGTTCCGTCATTTGCAATATAATTTTAAGGCCCCAGTCTCTTGTCTGGGGCTTCTCAAGCTACTCTTGAACCATATTCGTTTTCATTATCACTTTCAATCAGGTGAGCTGGAAGACAAACGCTTATTCCATTACCCAATAAAAAAATATACCTAACAATAGACCTACAAATAAAAGGCGCGTAAAATGTTTAAAACGTCTATATCAATATCAATTTCTTAAAAAAAAGAGCATGTGAGTTAGAAGCATAAACCGCTGTATCAAGTAATATCAACTTTCTTCACAGTTCCAAACTCAATTCACTGAATTTCCATTTTGCCGCCAATGAGGCTTGAACTCTAAAACTTAGACGAGGTTCCAACAAAAAAGGTTAATATAATTCTATTCAACTCTCGTTGATACCCCAATAAACAGTTTACTTGAATACCATCGTAAAAATGAAGCACCGAGGTTGGGTAATAAAACTCTTTGTTAATATTTTTAATACATATTTTGTTCAGGGTCTACTAGTTACTTAGCACATAAAGTTGCCTTATTATATTCTAGAAGGTTTATCGCTTGGACATGTGGGTCATATCGCAGAAGTAGACGCTTTTGGTAAGGATATAAAGTGAAAGGACTATTATCGGTCCATAGCCTGCGGATGATAAATTATTATATTTTTAGGTACGCCTAAACAAATATTTTTGGTAGCCAAACACAATAGCGTCTGCTTTCATTTTACACAGAATATTGGTCACTGGACCAATCTGGAGGCTAAAATACATAGACTAAAGGTGACCTCCTCCACCCGACAGAACTGTGGTTAGACAACAAGTTGGTGTTGTGATGTCCTTATTTGCTCGTGAAAAGATTTACCAAACTACATAGGAGAAGGGACATTGTTGGCAAAGTACTTTGCCAACAATGTCCCTTACATTGTTGGCAAAGTAATGTGAAATTGGGAACAGTTAAAGTTTTTTTTATGGTATATTGGCAAACGAGCAGACGGGTCACCTGATGGTAAATGGCTATTGCCGCTCATGGACACCTGCAACTCAAGAGTCACACGTGCGTTGCCGGCCTTTAAAGTGAGAGTAAGAGAAGGGTGGAAGAAGAGGAGGGGGAGGAAGGGTTAGGGCCTCACTCACTCGGCGAACAGCAATGCAAGCATTGCTTCACTGCCGGTTTTCTGTTAGGCCGTGGTATCACCCACGGATGGTCTCCCACGATGAAGTTGTATGTAGAAGAAGTGCAGAAAGCTAAATTTTTTGATTAATATTGCATAGGCAGGCTTGCCTAGTGTAGGGCCATTGGACATTTTTACTTTGAACATGTACCTATAACTTTCTGGCAATAAACAGTTTATAAAACGGTTACGGTGCCGAATGCTGGGCAACATTGAAAAAGGACGAACAATAACTTCACACAGCGGATATTAAAATGCGGTGGCGCGACTCGCTTAGATAGGGTCCGAAACGAGCACATAAGAGGATCCTTCAAGGTAGCGCGAATTACCGACAAAATCAAAGAAAGCAGACTTAGATGGTATGGTCGAATGGTACAGAAGATACCTACTCCGTAACAACAGTGCTCAAAATCAACACCAACCAACGAACAAGGGCTGACCACCAGCCTCTTGGTGCACCACTATCGAGAGAGACCTGAAACAGCAGAACACACTATCAACGACATCCCAGGACAGACCATCCTGGCATAGACGCACAAGGAGGCCCGACCCCAAATAAATTGGGAAATGGGCAGGAAGGAGAAGAAGAATAAACAGTTTTTATTTTTATTTTTATGAATGTTTATTTACCACATTTTAAATGAACAAAACACTGTTAGAAACAATCTCACCACTACTGCTATAAACTATCGAAATTACTAAATAACAAGAATTGCTATGTTTTCACCTCCAACAGCACTCAAGTGATTGTTGTCAAATATATCTCAAATAACGCAGGCCTAGCCTTTCATAACCCTACTATTCGTCAATATTCCTCAACGACCAATAGCGTTGCATTATATAACTTAACTTTATAATTTGCCGGTATAACTAGTCATAATAATAATATCTATTAATAAAACTAAAGTCTATTATAGTTTGCCCTTATTTTTAATAAAATAAATAAGAGTTTTTGATGTGGCGACAACAATACAGCAACAATAAAGTAAGATTACAATTTGCCTCATTTTTATTTTAGAGGTACATTGACTTATTATAAACATGAATGTGAATAAATATTTAAATAACCATCATCCATTTTAAAGGTAATATTTCCTGAAACCAGCACCTTACATTTCCTATTATAAAATAACAATGTACGCAACTTACTTCGTAGTCGGTCTACGTCGCTACGCGACTACGGCGTAGCATTATTATAATATCATAAATCAGCTTTATAAAATCCTATTTGCACAAAACCCCAGGCGCTTAAAACTAACCTTATTGTTTTAAAGGGATATAGTTTTGCAATAAATTTGAACGAACATAAAATCCGAGAATCCTTGAGGTAAAATTTATTTGTGTACACTTGAAAAGTCAATTGGACATCAGCTGTGTTATTTTTTACAAATGGCCTGATGACCAAATTTTATGGACTATGTGTATACACACACAGTCCATTAAATTTGGTTAGCTATTTCAATATTTAGTGGTTTAAGGTTGATTACTATAAAAAAATAAACATTCTTTTCGGTCCTAGTAGCATAATGTGGTACTACCCCTAACCCTTACGATACCTCAGCAGACATTACGGACTTACCTGTAATAAGAGATATTAGATATTATTGTAACCAAAATGATATTGATTACATATTTTGCTTTCGGAATATTGGAAAAAACAAAACATTTTAAACTGAATTTACTAATCGTGATGAATGATAAAAGTTATCGTTAAATATTAATCTAAATTTATAACAAGATTGTTGTGAAAGAGAGTTCTAAACTTATTTAATTTCACCAGTTCATTTATCAAAACAAATCTAATTTTATATTAATTAGTCCAAATATTTTTAATGATTCATTTAAGAAATGGACCTATCCCATGTAAAAGTTTGTGTAGATTTAGTAAATTATCATAGTTTAATCACTTTATATTTTTAGCGCCTCTTTAGAGCCACTGTGGCTCTAAAACGAATGTACTTAAGAAGGATCGTCATTAACAAAGGCGAGGGAAAGTGGATAAGTTTAGCAACGAAAAATTAACACCACTTTACAACGCTAATAAGCATTGGTAACTACTTACGATTAAACTCAGTTAGATCTTGTTTTTCAATCTTGTTATATAAAATAATATAACAAAAATCAATATCTAAATATAACCAAATCAGAGCTAAAAAAACAAATGACAATTAGAAGTAATTACTTACTTATTTGTTTCAATGTAAAATTTTAACCCAACCTTAACATTTTCACGAAAGAAAGTTAAATTATATACACATGCTTGTACACAATTTCGACTCAAATATAATAATGTTTGGCCGATTTCCGAAACTCTGTAGCATGAAAGTGCCAAAGTTTAGTACCCGCTAAAACATCCTTTACCACGTCACACAAATCATTTCTCTTTTTAACTCTTGCTCAATGTTTGCCAAATGGGCGGACCAAATCGTCTATAGCATAAAGTTTTCCTTTTTCGGGTCTTGTATGCTAAAGAGAAATTCAATTTTGCTGATATGGAAAAAATGTAGTTCCACATTCTTATAAAGAAAAATTTTGTCCGATTTTTGAGAGCACTTCAACAATCTATAGATTTTACTTGACATCGGCGGGATCGTCTATTATTATCCAGGCGACAAGTCTACCAAGGCTCAAATGGCTTTCCTTTCTAAGCTACACCTGAGCTCTGCCATTAAGACTCCGCGATGGAGCACCGTGTGGTTTTAATCAGTGTTATCGTTTAGCCCTAGTGAGGTGAGGACCCATAGGGATCTCCACACGTCAAAAAAAAATACTTGAAATGCGTATACGCATAAAACAAATAATAGAAATATAAGCAAGCCACCGTCCGTATTATGATATACGCCTTGATCTTGTGTTTTATGTCAAATCATACAGCAAGAAATCTCATTCTTTTATAAAGATACGTCTTACCTTTATCCTTCTTATGTTGCGGCATAAGAAGGATAAGGAATTGTTAACGAATACGATGTTGTGGTATCTGTATATTGTGTGTGCTTGACAAAGATTACAATACAAATGACCCTCTAACCCCCTGATACATGATCACTTTAGTAAAAATTTTACTGCTTTTAAACTAAAGAAACAATCAACAGTGGTTCATATATTTAAAAATAGTAAATATTATAGTTTATTAAAACAAAAAAATATAAATACACATTATGTACAATAAAAATATTTACTTAACAATTTAAAATGATTTAACATTTTTAAAAATTATACATGGAATTAAGTTACATTAAAAGTCATTTTAGAAGCCCGAGTTCAGCAAAAGACGCAAGATAAAACGATGTTGGAAATGAAATACGATTTTTTATGGGCTTTTATTCATAGTCTTTATTCACTCATTGCAATAAACGGAATTTATTCTAATAATTGTAAATCTTACTTTTCACCGTTTTAAATTTTTCTGGACTTAAACGGCTTAAAGATATTGCCAGCCTTAGGACACATTTCACGTGATACAGAGTGGAAAGTTCCGAAATAAAAAAGGACGACTTAAAATCTTTAACTTTACACATTCAACCACACACATCTTTTTATCAGAAACGGTGGTAAAAATACCTGGAAATTCAAACTGTTTTTTTACATTTTTTTTCCTTTCAATGATTTCAGTAAGTTAACCATTGTCAAATATACCCTGTACATATATAATTATATCATGGGACGCGAAAGTTTAAAAGTAAGTATACACATTCAATTGGGTATTTCATGCTAATAGCCAATATGTAACATATTTAAATGTTGAATAACAATAAATATAACATGACTTGATTTAAGATTTTCACATCTAAGTTTTCGTTTTACAAAAATGGAAAATAAAACTACACGGCAAGCAAATACTAAAATTCGTGTCCTAATCTCGAGGTACCATTTCCACTTCTGAACAAAGTCAGCAAACTGCATTTGGTACCGATGTGTTCTATTTTACTTTCCTCAGTTTAAGCTTAAGATATGTGCTTGCCAAGAACCCGAGACTCATTAGTAAAACCAGCCCGGGTGTCGTAATTCGCCACAATTAACAACTGTTTGTTTGCTGTAATCTAGCTCATTTTAACTTACACAAAGGAGACGTAAAATTTGTGAATGTTATTTTATGTATGTTATTTAGGTTAAACATACGGTTCACTAAATGTGTCTAAAAAATTATTGCTATAAGTTTGCGTTTTGAGGTGCATCCGGGGTCAAGCTAATTTATTGGTGTGCTTTTTAGTTAAAACATTCTCGTGCAGCTACTACGTGCAACTTAAAACAAAACTAACCCAATATGGTTGTAGTAACTCATGCCTACTACTTCCGAGAAATTTAGAGGTGCAAGTATATTAAATAAAATTGTTCCCTAAGTTATTGTCATATTTTTAACTAAATAATTTAGTTTCCACTCAAAATATTTGTTTCAACTCGATGATCAAAATGCGTATTTACGCTATCAAATACTCACCATTTTACACAAGCTAAGATTAGTTCTAAGACTGTGTTACCCACAATCTTATGGTAAAGTCCTGATTTAGAATTTACTTACGAGAATAAGGTTTTGAGGACATATATAATGTCTAATATGTCTATACAAACAAACTCGATTAAAATATTGTTCTTTAAAAAAACATAACATGGTTCTCAATAGTGACAAGAAAGATACATTTGACTTATTGAAAATGTCAGTAGGATGTTAATTATATTTTTAGGAAACAAAAAATAATTAATTAGATATTCTAGAAATACGCGGCTAACAATTTGGTTAAAATTATAGCATCTCAAGCGTATTAGCTATTGAAATCGTATTTGCGAACATTAAACCAATGTTCCGACCATAGGCGATGAAATTTCAGTTTGCACTTATTAAGAATTTGATAATAATTGCAGGGAAGCATGGAACGAAATGGTTAAGGATTAAATTTAAACTATTTATTATAGTAATATATTACTTTTTTTTTATTTTGTCTCCAAATAGTTCTTTTTTAACCAATGAATGATTATTAGTTCGACGTTTGCCTTACGACGACGCCTACTTGAATGAGTTAGAGAAATAATAGCTTTTACCTTCTTTTTTTTGGGATGAAGGAAGGCGGAGGACAGGGGGCTGTGGCGCACATTAGGAGGCCTATGTCCAGCAGTGGTCTGCGATAGGTTAATTCATTATATTTATCTGCATTTCAGTCCCAATTAATTTAGAAAGGCTTTTAATTGACCGTCAATGCCATAATGATCATTAAAAAATTCAAGTAATTAAAATATTTAATTCTTCCTGATGATTTTGTTATTTCCGTTAATTTATGTTAGTTGTCAAGAGAGAAATAGAAGTTATGAACATCAAGGGAAGGAATACTATCTGACAATTTACCTGAACATTAGAAAATAGGTCGTTACAAAGAAATATATTTAAAAATAATCCTACTTTCACATTTTCAAAGAGTTACTTTTTCGCAAGCCTCTTCTAATTAGAGCTTAGCTTCAATTTGCCACTTTTCTAATGTTTTTAATCTACCCACTTCATCATACCTGTGACATAATTCCTTACAAGAAGCCAACTTTAACAATTATTTGTAATAACCGATTATAGTTACGCCTCGGGCGAGCTTGTCACACGTCACGTATTAATGATAATGTAATTTTGTAGAAGTTTGTCTTGTTCTCACAACTTTGTGCTAAGCTTGTTACAAGAATGGGATAGTTTAATATGCTTCTAATAAATGATTTCACCTATAACAGGCGATGTAATGTTTTGAAACTGTCATCTGTTTGGATCCGTTTTTATCTTCAGGTTTTTATTTATTTCATCATCATTAAATCATCGTAGTGATTTATTTGACAACGGTAAAGCAATGGGTACATTCACTAGGGGACATGTCGTGGAGGCACATTGCCCGACTTTCACGACATTATCGTTCGACATTTGCTCTGTCCATACTCTACCCAAGTGTCATTGAGATGTGGTTCGAGGAGTAAAGCACACGCATCACAAAACAACAAGTGTCCTCAATAATCAAAAGGCTGACTGGCAAGGAACACGAAAGTCGCGCGTGTCGACGATATCCCGCGCAACCGACATCGGGCGACTTCGTGTGTTACGTAACGCTACACGCATATGTACTTTGTGTCGGACGACAAAGTCACAGGACAATTGTCCCCTAGTGAATACGGGGCTTAAGGCGTGAAATCGCGCCTTGCCAACTTTTTTTCCCAAAACTGTACCGGCTCGATAGAATACAGGCCTTTTGTTTGGTAAAAAGATATTGAATGAACTTGACAGTAACATACCGTATTCGCGGTTAGCACATAATGTTGGGAAATTGAAACTTTTCCTCCTTTTGTTAAAAAGGTAGACAAAATCAACGTTTGATTGAAAACTGAGAACTTATATGGTTTTTTTTTTATTTTTTAAAAAGACAACTGCCGCATTAGGAATTACTCCTGGGTCGCAGGGGACTTTACAAACGTACAAACAACGGACACAAAGAACACCCAGACTCGGGTGGGAATCGAACCCACGACCTATGGCATAGCAGTCAGGGTCACTAATCACTAGGCCAACAGGCCAGTCAGTCATATGGTGATTAGAAAATTAGCTTCAAGTGACTAATATCAGAATACTCATTGACGACAAGTTATGTTAAGTATTGAAACTAAGTTACTTGACTTATCGGTAAATTCCTTTGCAAACAAATTTTCATTATCGTTTAATTTCAATTAATTTGAGCTAGACTACATAAGCTAGAATAAATAATGTTGTTTACTATTCAATGAGATTTCTTTGACCTTTAAACATTTTCAGTATATATAATTATTCTGGTCTCATGTTTATTGAAACCAATTGAAATAAATTCTTATTTCAATTAGTTTCAACAAACATGAGATTATGAATATTTATATTCATAAGGGAATAGAAAACTTTAGAAGAAACGTACTTAATCAATACAGGATTAGTTAATTAATATTATTTAAAGTTAGAGCAGATTAATGGTAAGGTGCTATTGTGTTCTGATGATCGTAATAAGATGTAGTAAGTTTTACAAAGAGTTTGGTGCTGGTACAAACGGGCGATGGTACTTACATACAGCCCATTATAATGGCTTTGTTAAGTGCTACTGTAGATGTAGTCACTGTTATATACTATACACATATTATATATATATATATATATTATACACTGTTATATAACAGAAAGTAGCTGACCTACTACATTACATATCCATCTAATAAGAAATTAGGGACTAAACACCTCGATTTCGAAAACGGATAATGGTTTCTAAGGCTTATTGAAGATAAGAACAAAGATTTCTATAAAGACAGCCGGTCTGGTCTCAGTATTCAATGAGGCACTCCGTGTGTGAAAATAGTATAACTGCTAAAGTAAATACATAAAATAATGCTTTAGAATATTTTTTTGTAAGAAAGTTTAATAGGAGTATCTATATTTCAGTGTAAAAACCTTTAAGATCGTATCAGAAGTTAACCAAGTGAACCAGACTAGTACTGTCCTAAACATATATATTCTACTTTTATATTTAACGAACATCTTTAAGAATAAGTTAGTTTTTTTAAGTAACAATCTAGTTTCAAGTTTCATTACTTAAGCAGAAACGTAATAGTCCGTCTTGTTCATGCTCCAAGTGTAAAAGTTTAGGTAAGGTTTCATTTTGTTCCCAAGAAAATGAGGCTTCCGTATTTTGGAGGGTACAGACGGTAATTTGTTATTTATTATGAAGGGCGCCGGTCTACGGATTTTCTGCTTGATGCCGGCAAAATTTGGATAATACGCTTGCTTTAATGTTAAGTGCAGTGGTTAGATATTAGAATAATTGTTCATGCTTGTTTTAATGTGTTGAGTTTCTTGAATGATATTAACCTCGTAAATTTTGACAGGCTTTTCTTGATATATGTATAATATATTATCAGGGGGAATGAAAGCCGTCAGCTTTTGTCTGCACAAATTTAATCAGAATCGCCATATATAGTGTATATATGAATTATCTTTTAAAAAGCACAACCGACTTCAATGCACCGGTATCATTTCATATTTATGTAAAAACATTATGTGGCACGCCCTTTGCATAAAAAAACGAAGAAAATAATAATAATATGAATTATCACTGAATATGTATAAAAAACATAAACATACGAATTATAACCCTTCTCCTTATTTGAAGGTTAAAATCACATCTAGTGAATCACATGGACTAGTCCTATTGGCCTACGGTTAACAACTAAGAGGTAACAAACAAGGAAACTATCATATTATAAACCATCGATTTCACAACACAATACGTCAAATCGAGCAGTTTTATGTACTATAAGAGATTGCCTTGTTCCAAATTGACCCTTTTTAGTTTGACAACTTTGAGTACTTATTACTATTACGAAATACGATCTCAATTTGCACCCATACCCCAATTTAAACACGCCAAAGACAACAAAATCCAATAAAATACACTTAGATGAATACACTATAATCATTTCACTATAAATTACCTGAGACAGGATTCCTATCTAGACAAAAGGTCAATCGAATTAACTCGTAAAGACCCCGCGGGTATCGCCTTGTCGGGAACAGGAAATGTCAAAAGTAGTAGCCACCGACAGGAGTTATGTCCATATTTGACGTCTTCGTCTATGTTCTCTTGGGTTTACATCGAGCTAGCTTTGTATAAGGCCAACAGACATGTAAATGTCACTGTATCGAACCTGCTATTGCTATAGTAACGGAGTGTCCGCCGCACTGAGGCCAGTGCTCACTGAAGCCGTAAATCAATGCATCTTACCAGCACTATTATGCTCTCTCAAAAACAGCCTGGGGCATGTTAATATTGTTGCATCTCACGTAAATCAGTGTTCAGCTGATTAACTTTCAGTTATTAACAGATGGAGAGGCCATTACAACCAAGTTCTATACGTAGTCAGCGCATACTCTATGTCAAACTAAGCTCTTCTAAGATGAAGGCCACAACAAGGGCGGAACTAGTACAACTATTTAAGTACTATGATATATAAACAAATATGATGTAAAAGAATACGCCATATACATTTATGTTGATCGAAGTATTTTTAAAACAGTATCGAAATGAATTGAGATTTTATATTCGTCACAAAGTCAAATCTGGTACGCTAATAAATATAGATATATCTTAAAATTAAAACAAATTTAAAAGGGTGGAATGTGGCTGACACGGAATTCCAACAGTATTGCGGAAGTGAGATAGTTCATTTGTTTGTTACGCCAAACGCATGAAAGTTTGATCCAATAAAAAGTACTGTTTTCGAGTTTCCTAATGTAAATTAACGCCAGCGAAGCCGCGGGTCAGAGCTAGTATATAATATTAATAATGGTATACTAAAACACTTTACAAGCGGAATTTGAATTCACGTAATACGTAAACTTGAAGCGATCAGAAGAAAAAAGTATTTGTCGAATTGCTTCAGGCAAGTTGTTACATAACCTGACCGCTTGCACCGAAAAGGACTTGTCTGTGAACTGGGTGGAATGTCTCGGCATTTTCAGCTTTAAATTCTCTGATGACCTCAGGTCCCTGCAATGTGTGTTGTGTAGGAACTCAAAACGTTCCTCAAGATAAGAGGGAGTGTGAGGATGGAACAGAGTACTGTACAAAAGAGAAAGAATATGAACATTCTGGCGAAAGCGTATAGGTAGCCACTTGAGCTTAGAACGATACTTAGAGACATGATCATATTTGCGTAATCCAAATATGAATCTAATGCAGACGTTTTGGAGCCGCTCAAGTTTGTTCAGCTGGTCTTCGGTGAGATCGAAATAGCTGACATCACCATAGTCAAGGATAGGAATAAGAAGAGACTGTGCGAGCCCAATTTTCGTGTTGGTAGGAAGGAATTTCCGAAGCCTTTGCAGATATCCCACTGTTGCAAATAATTTACGACTGATTTCTCCAATTTGAGGGTGCCAGGATAAGCACTCGTCCATATAGATTCCTAAGTTTTTAACCTTCTCGCTATATGGAATAACCGAACGATTGCAATAAATAGCTGGCATTTGCTGAAGGTCTATTCTGCAGTTCAGCCTAGGACTACCCACTACAATAACCTGTGTTTTTGATGGATTTAAAATTAGTCCATAATCCTTACTCCAGGTACATATTTGCGTTAGATCTTTGTTGATAACATCAACTGCTTGTGTTACATTATCAGGATCAGCTTTTGAGTAAAGTTGGAGATCATCTGCAAAAAGATGGTAGGAAGAAAGTAATCGATTTGTGATTGAGTTTATAAAAACTGCAAAAAGTAATGGGGATAAAACGCCACCCTGAGGTACGCCCGCAGATGTAGTGCACCAAGAGGAGTAAACATTGTCAATACGAGCACGCTGCTGGCGACCATACAGGTAACTATGAAACCAGTCAATTGCTGATGGAGATATGTTAAGAGAGCATAATATACTTAGCAAGACATCAAAGTCAACGGTATGGAAAGCATTACTAAAATCTAGTAAAGCGAGGACTGTCAGCTTTCCTTCCTCCATGCCCAACCTGATATGCTCCGTAATATGGACTAAAGCTGTGGTAGTACTGTGGCCGGGACGAAAACCTGATTGGAGAGGATTTAGGAGACAATTTTTTGAGAGGAACGAGCTTAACTGATTGTGGATGAGGCGTTCAAGGACTTTGGATAGAAAAGGAAGAATCGATATGGGACGTTAATCTGAAAAAGAGGATGGATTACAGTTTTTAGGGAGGGGAGTGATTTGAGCCATTTTCTACGCAGATGGAAAAACATTGGTGGATACAGAATAATTAAGGATGTGGCAAATCACAGGTAAGATTTCATCTAGGATAGGAAGTACCATATTACGGCTGATGTTGTCGCTTCCTACTGCATTAAAAGTTATTGACACTATATTCTTCTTAACATCACAAGCAGAAAATTGACTGAAAACGAATGGGGAACAGTCCGGGGTCGGAAGAGAAGAAAGATAGTTTAGCGGTCTTAGTAGTTCCCCCAAAATTGGAGGAAGAAGAAAAATGTGAGTTCAAGGTATCGAAATCAACGTCTTTTGAAGGAAAATTTGGATCTGATTTACCGACCCCTAATGACTTAAGAAATTTCCAGACTTTGACTGGATCACCATTTTCAACAGATTTGTGGATATATCGGCGTTGAGCATTCCTACACATCTTATTGCAGTGATTTCTAATAAGCACAAATTTTTCCCAATTTGCTGTAGTGGACTGACTCTTATACCTTGAATGTGCCCTTGCTTTCTTTCTCTGTATCGCCTTTATTTCTTCGGTAATCCAAGGTGCGGGCAGATGTCTTACCTTTATTTGACGAATTGGGGCATGTTTGTCATATAAACACATAAGGTGATTTGTGAAGTAGTCAATTTTTTCATCAACACATTGAGAGTTGAAAAGTGCACTCCAGTCTATGTTGTCTACATCTCTGCGAAGATCCTCAAGATTCATGTCACGAAAATTACGGTGTAGGAGTAATTTAGGTTTAGGTTTAGGAGTACGGATTTGATAGGAAAGAAAGAGAAGATCATGATAGGAAAACTAATCTACAGAGCATTGCCCATATTTAGCGACATGCTCTGCTGAGGAAGTAAGGATGAGATCAAGGAAGGAGGAATTACGGTTTGGCATATTGTGTGTAGGATTAAATGAAAGAATAGAAAGATTATTGGATTCCAGGACAGATCGAAGAGAAGCAGAACGAGAATCGTTTTTCAGTAAACAGGTGTTGAAATCACCCATGACTATGATATGACTGTACGAAGGGGTTAAGTTTTCTAAGAGCACTTCAAGTGAAGAAAAGTAGTCTACTCGTAGGGAGGGACTGTAATATACACCGAGAAGTATTTTTGTGTGTTGGTTGAGATGACATACTTACTATGGAGAAAGGAATGTGAGATCGAATATACATGGCAACACCACCGCCTCGGCCACAAACACGATCGTTCCGTATCAGCTGAAAGCCTGGTAACAAGTACGTTGTGGTAGATAGGCAGGGCTTTATCCAAGATTCTGACACTAGAATGGCATGGATATTCGTACAGTCAAAGGTTGTCAACAAATCAGAGAAGAGTGCCGGGGTATGCTTTGGGCATTGATGTGAACGACATTAAAGTTCCTAGGAACATCAGAAAATTGAGTCGAGATTGTATCAGCTAGTGAAGGAATACTAATAAAACTAGCGTCGTCACTGGATTTGACTTAGATAGTTTTCACATATATAAATATATCATATGTAAAAAAATACTAGAAGAACAAACAGTCTGACTGAAATTGATTTGATCGTTTTGAACAAATTAAAATTAAGCCTATATACAGGCAGGTATTTCTGTAAGGTAAACTCTGAAACTGCAAAAGATATATAAACATCTTGAAAAGATACAATGATGAAGAAACGGTAGCGTTATGGCTAAGGCGTCGGACTTGCGATCGAGTGGTTGCGGGTTCGAACCCCACCCTCTACCACACTATCGTGAACCCACTCCTAACACAAGTATTTACGTTATCTGAAGGGGTTAACAATAATACTACTAATGTGTGACCCACGTTGCTAGTATTCTTTTTTAAAAAAAAGTTAAGCATTATATTAGATCTAAACAAAAATGGCAGCTTGATAGATTTCTAGAGAAAACTCGCACTGCTACTTTTATGTATTCATAAAAGAACATATTTAATTATAAACAAATGAATTCGTTCAACAAACGAATAACTACAACATAGTAAATATTTTCACTGATACATTAAACTACTTTTAAATTACCGCTAACTTTGAGGCCTAGCGTAACATCGATCTAATCTCGTCGCCCACAGTCACGTATTACATTCGTACACTTTTCTGAACGAAATGGTGTCGAAAAATATCTTTATATCCGCCCCCTATATCAACACGGTGGAGGAAGAAAATTGTTTTTATAGATTCGATATGCCTCAATTTCAATTGGTCTTGGATCTCTTTCCATATTCGTAGCGGCGCCGCGGAGAAAGGAATCAATTTGCGTCTGAATGAAGCAAACGAACCTCATCTCTGTGGTTTTCTTAACGCCCATTTATTGAAATCAAAATACGTATAATGAACTGTTTGTCGTTAGATCGCTTGAGGATAAGAGCAGGGCAATTGGGGTCAGTTGTTGGGATAGATTTTACGAGTATTTGTTACCCAATGAGCTGATAAAAAACTTCACCTTTTACAATTTTAACTAAAATTTAGTTTTGTAACTAACCTCTTCAAAGACTATTAAGGAATTTGTGGGTATTATGGAATTATTTAGGTTTGGTAAATTCGAAATATTTTTAACAAAAACAAAACGATAACAAACAACTATGTAACTTATTATAAATATGGTATTGTTTGCTATTGGGATTAATAACAACAATTTCAAAGTATTCTTATGCATTATTAAAGGAGGCTTCCTTTTGAATTTGAATTGAATTTAAAGTGTTTTCTCTGTCTATAACTACTAGGTTTTTTCGAAACAAAATAGCAAACTCTCGGTGTAGTATAATAATATAATTTTTTCAATGGTGCGGTGGACGACATTATACATGTTACATTTTGAAGCTATAATATTTTATAGAATTTTTTGATAATATTTCTCAGTGTTGTATATTAATAGTCATGCTCTGCGAACAAAAAAAAACTTCTTTAACAGTAGTTAAGTAGCATCTTGAACGCTTAACTACAAACTAGTTAGTGATCAATTAGGACTTTGTTCCATGGTTAAGCGATCAGTAAAATAGCCAATTTTAAGTTGGACGTGGCACGGACCAGGTAGATGATGTTCATGGCTACTTTTATTACTATTATTCTCTATCTTATTACTGTAAACGAGCACTTTTACAAAAAAAGATTGCAAAAACCTACCGAGCCAAGCTTGGTCTCCCAGGTACTGTCCTTTCAAAGCAGGAATATTTGCAACTACTATTATAAACTAAATCTTAGTGTACAGTATATTTTAGCAGCTAACTAGCAATCAATTATTTGTTAGATTCAATTGGATTGGATTGCAAGGTAAACTTGAATGCACGTCTTCAACAATCGACTCAATAATCGACTAAAACAAGAATGTGAGTAACAGTTTTTTTTTAAATTATAATATTGCTGTCATATATAAATAACATTTTTAAATTAATTAAGTAAATGCGTTGTTATTGCCGCTATTAAATTTTGACGGTAGGCCTATTTACTTTGCGTGCTTATCACCAAACAATGTCAATTCAATTAACACAGTAGAAGCTCCAGCTACCAAATCACTTACGAGCAGAGTACTAATACATATACGTATATACATAATTAATAACATAGTGTAAAAGGCACTCAGTAAAGCCAACACATAATTGAAATACAATAAACATCGCGTCCTTATGACGTCACAAGTGAGAACGTCACAAGTTGTTTATCGCGGTTAACTACATTAAATAGTTGAAGGTATAATAGTAATGTTACAACGATAATAAGTAGCCACAAAGCATTAGGATAGGGTGACATCACGTCTATCCCCAGGACAAGCCGAGGGATAACTTCCGCCAAGTTCTCTGACTAAATTGTCCATTTATTTGCTAAATTAGTACGAACTTGGGCTCGCACCCACCGACTACGCTCCGGGTGGAATTACGACTGTCCTAACTATTTTATAATTATGTCTCTTGGTCATAAAATGTATAATATACGAGCGAAGTAGAACTACTCAAGCTAAGGATAAAATCCATTCAATTATATGTCGACGTTATATTATAGTAATTACGTTTATAAACGATTTTTCAGACATAAGTAATCCAATAAAATGTTATGAGGTGAGCGTTCAAATTTTTATTAAAATATAATTTAAAACTCAACAAAAGGCCATAAAGGTCTTGAGTATTGAGCTTATTTACATAAACTACCAAATTTTATATAAACTAATTTTGAGTCGGCGCCAAAGTCCATGACGGGCTATCTCGTGTCCCGGGACTCTGAGACTGTCGAGATTTCGAAAACCCTAGTTTTAAACAGTATGTACACATAATATACAAACATATGTTAGTAATACCTCTGATGAATTCTGCGTCTATAGGCACAAGTTACGTGTTTAATCAGCTCAAATACACGAAGGATAAATATCATACCATCAAAGGGTTCAGATAAGCGACATTAATTGCCATCAAGTCAAACACACACTAATCACATTTAATTGGATACTTGCCCTTTATACGACTCATCAATTTCTTGTTTATTGAACTGTTAAATTTTCGTTTACTTTGTACGATCTCGAATGCTTTGACGTATACAAGTATACATGTTCTAAAACAAGTGATTAATGTTGCATTTTTCATAATGTCCAGACGATTTGCAAAATACCCAATATGTTAGGCAATATAATATCAACTTGAAATAATTTGCAATTGATTGAAGTAAGCAAATTGACGGGGTGTATGAATAATATCCCCTACCTACATTATATACCAGAGTAATCAAAATATATGTTTTATTCAATTGTTTTCATGATAACATACCTTAATACTATAAAATCAATACGGTAGGTAAGAACGAATACTATTTTTGTTAAAAATCATAAAAGCAATTATTAGTTTTTAGGTAGGTAGGTAGGTTAGGGATTTACGAATGAAAAAAAAAACCGGACAATTGCGAGTCTGACTCGCGCACCGAGGATTCCGTAACCTAACAAACTTGTATGTAGATAGTACAAACTTGCAGTTCTAAAACTACTCTCCCATACATCAATTTACGACAAAGTCAACTTTCCAACCGCAAAATATAAGTTATAATCACAAAAAACTACTTTTGTATGTCATATAATAACAAATTAACGACTTTCGGATTTTTTCCTTTACTTCTTATACCGGCCGCAACGTTTCGCCATCGTTCAACGCGACAATACTTTCATCCCCTTCACCTGGATACCCGTCTGCTCGTTTGCCCCCTATAATATAAAAAAAAAACTTGTACTGTGAGATCTTACTTTTCACCAAATTTCATTATTCTAAGGCAATGGGAAGTACCCTATAGGTTTTGATTTAACTGCGAAATGTTCAACTTATTAAAATCTAAGGCTTAATGGCCGTATCTTTTGAATGCGTTGAAGTTGGAAGTTAGGAGCTTGAATTTTTGTTGAGCTTCAAGGGATCGCAGACATAAGTATCTGATATTAATTTGAACTTGATGCGTTCACCTGTTCCTGAGAAGAAGGGTCTTGACAGATAGACAGACAGACGGACAACAAAGTGATCCTATAAGGGTTCCTTTTTTCCTTTTGAGGAACGGAACCCTAAAATAGTTTTTGTGATTACAAACTTATATTTTGCGGTGCTATTATAAATAATTTAATCAATTGACCCTTGATATATGAACACTAGGCTCATATTTGGATTGTCACACATATCCTTTGAAATAATTTTGTTGATGCCATGGTATTCCTATCAATCTATACCGTCTTTTATGGTTTGATTCCTTGAGTTTATGAGTATTTGTGTAATTTTAGAGAGAAAGGTGGTAGAATTGGCAAAGGTTGAGCAACACGGCTTGTACTAAAAGTGTTTAAAGACATAAGTTTAGGCGCTCCATGTGATCCTTTGTCAGTTTAGTTATATAAAAAAAAGACAAGGTCTTCTTTATCTAAGCTTTCGTTTAAGTAATGCCGTGTGAACTAAATTAGTACTACTTTAGTAGTACTAACGTTTAATTTATTTATTTACACTTTATGCACATTTGGTACATAGGCGGACTTAATGCCTAAGGCATTCGCTACCAGTCAAGGTGATGCAGAGAAAACAGGAAGTAATTTATAAAACAAAATATTATCTAAACTTTTGCGTTCCATGATATAACACCTTAGTAGATATAATAGGTTAGTAAAATACTTTAGAAGTAGTTCCTAAAGTATAAAAATGAAATACAGGTGGTAACTGACTTGAAAGAAATACCACTAAAAAATACTTTCAGTAAATATATATAGACAGAGTGAGCGGTAATGTATTACTTTAAAGCTCAAATGATTAATTTCCTTTTCTGCTTTATAACTACTAGTTACGTTGGTTGCACATTTTTAAGCGGCTTTATTTAGCCTGACCTTTTCGTTTCTTGTTTAGGTCAAATTTAGTACTTGAAATTTTACTCTCTTCCTGTTGACAGATTGATCTGATATTTGCTACACATTTTTGCTTGTGATGACAATACGATTTAATTATCAATGCCCTAAATTGATGAGGAGAGTGGTGTGAGGATTGTTACCTAGGACCTACCGAATAATGTTTTAGCTTTTAAGTCATTATCTACACTACTATTATTTTTATTTTTAATAAAACCGTATAACTTAAAAACGTTTTTTTATTTATTTTATTTTAGTATTTTAGGCGTCATCGTTTTTTGGATGTAGGCTCACTTTTTTAGTTTACTGTATGTGGTCCGAACCCGCAACCTCTCGATCGCAAGTCAATGAGCCTTAGCTAGTACGCTACCGGCACCGCTTGCATATAAATTATTCAATTCCCCATTTTTAACTCCCGACGCAAAAAGAGGGGTGTTATAAGTTTGACGTCGATGTCTGTGTTTGTGTGTGTGTGTCTGTCTGTGGCATCGTAGCTCTCAAACGGATGGACCGATTTCGATGCAGTTTTTTTATTTAAAAGCCAGTTTCCTTGCCGTGGTTCTTAGCTATGTTTAGTTAATATCGGTCCAGCAGTGTAAGAGTATCAGCTCTTTTCCAAAATTAAGTAAGGCATTTTGTGATCGTTGAAGGGATTTTCGAGTCGGCGGTGTTTTAAATTTTAAATTTATACCTAAATAGTAAACGAAAGTTAAAAAATATTTTTTTAAAGTTTAGTTAATTTAAAGTAACTAGTTTAGATACCCTTTAGCCTTAAAGTCTAGAGAAATAAACAAGTTTGGCTTAAAAGTTCTTTTGGTCTTGCACTCATACGTTTTATTTGATAGTCAGCGTACACTGAGATCAACATTCTACAAATGGTGTGTAATGGTACGTGGTATTGCAACAGACAACAGCAGCAGCTTACGTCAGTTGATCATTATACTTAGTACCACAATATTGTTCAGTGAATCCCGGTGAGAAATATTTCGTGACGGAAAAAGCATTTATTGTCACGAACAATGATTCTGATACTGAAATGAACAAAACAAACAACAAATATTTGGTTCTAACAAATGGCTCGAAATGTGTTTAATTACAAATTTAACATAAAAGCGATACAATGACCCGTGGAAAGTATCATGTATTTTAAAGCGTTTTATATACAAATACCTATTATTTGTATAGTAAACTGACTCACAGCACTCGATTTTGTTTTTTATTTATTTTTATTTCTTTAAAAAAATATTCGAAGTCAAACATCATGTATGTATGTTTTAGACATTTGTAACTAAATAAGAAAAAACAACTTTTCAATCTTTATAAATTATTTCTGCAATTATATATATTTCAAAGAATGAAAAGTCAGTTATAATAAAGAAGAAACGGACGCAGTGTACGCTGTACGTAAGGGTATTCCAAAACTTTTCTAAAGTTGGTCTCACTACATGAAAAATGCATTTAGTTCTAGCTACAAACTCGTGCAAGCCGCCCATTGGAGAATGCCATCGCTCTGTAATTCAAACATCAATACTAGGAACATTTCTTTTTAGTAAAGACATGGAAATAACAAAATGGGGACTAATGACACTTGTCTTTATGTTTTTATTATTGTTATTTTTATGTAACTGGAGGTATTGTCATTTTGACTAAGCCTTGAGGTCATCACACACTATACGGTCACGGTAACGGCACGGCTAAAACCTAGTAATTAACTTGTAATTCAAATCTGAGCATTAAAACGTGGTCGTTTAATATATTTCATAATGTCAATATGAAAAAGCCAACGGTGGGTAGTAAGTGCGCTTGCTGCAACCATACAACTCAACTCGCAGTCGCAATCGAGCGGACCGCGCGCTATAAGCGAGCTGACTGCGAACCGCCAGCGAAAAAACTTTGCGTCGTGTCGCACATAAAAACAAGCGAGTTCTAAGTGCGTTCAGTCACAAATGCGTGTTCGCGGTGATCGCAAGCTTAAAATTAGCTTGCACTTCGCGGGCGGCGCGCGGACTGCGAGCTTGCACCTCGCCGGCGACGCGTGGTAAAACACGCTGACGAGCGGCGGCTAACGGTAGCCTCAATTTCAGGCGGCGCCGTGCTGCAGCTGTGCCGTTGCAGCGTCGTTATAGTGTGTGATGACCTTTATAGTACGTCCACTCTTCACCATGATCGGTGCAAACGGCGACTAGTCGAAAAAGGTGTGGTACCTTGCAAATATTATCGCAATTATGCCCTAATTAACACATCTAAAGTGACACTTGTATAATGCAAACCCGGTATCGTTTTTAATCAGCAGAAAGATTACATTATGCTTATACTGTTTTTTAATGCAATCATATGTATGGAGAAGGCATTTCATGGTCGGGTAGGACATATTTCTGTAAATTGCTTTAAATATGATCGGTCAAATAAAAAAGCTAAAGAATTATCATGTTTAATAATTAGCTATGTGAATTCATGGTGTCACAGTATTACCAGCATCGTATTGTCAAAACAGAGATCCATCTTAACAAAACTTAAACAGAGATTACGTAATAAACCAGAACAAAATATAATACAACATTGAGAAACTTTCATTTTACAGATACAACTTTCAACCTATATAAACTATATCTGCTTTAATACGAGTTTTTGTGACTCAATATAAAACAATATTTAGGAAACAGACTAGCCAATAAAAATGTGACTAGCAAAACGATTTATTGTTATTCACAAAATTGCTACTGACAATATTAATGTGCTAGGAATAAAAAAAAATGAATTATTGTTTTTTGTATTCTTGGGCAAATTGAATTACTCTGACAGGTTCATAAGGGAAGATAAACGACCTATATTATCATAGGGCCTTAGAAATCAACATATAATTTTGTATAAACATACCACACTGCCTTTACCTAAAGGGTTAATATAACATAACATTACATTTTGACAGTTATGATAAGATGTTATGCTTGACGGTGTCAAATAATTACTAGCTAGATAGATAGAATATTCTTTATTGTACACCATTAATAACATACAGTTGAAACATAATTATCTCATATAAAATATTATAGTACAATGGGCGGTCTTATTCGCTAATAGCTATCTCTACCAGACAACCTTTAGATGGAGATAATTACAGAAATATTTACACTTATGAATTGAATATACAGACAATAATTTACACACATAGTATACATATATTATAATTTTTTTTTTAAAAGACAACTCCCGCATTAGGAATGACTCCTGTGTCACGGGGGACTTTACAAAAATACAAACAACGGACACAAAGAACACCCAGACTCGGGTGGGAGTCGAACTCACGTCCTATGACGTAGCAGTCAGGGTCACTAACCACTAGGCTAACAGGCCAGTCAAATAAATGAGAAAATGGTAACAAGATTGCTTCGGGACATTTATTTTATTGAATGAAACAAAATAACCCAAAGATGTTGTGTATCTACCTAATTTTGTTGGCATTTATTATACCAGGTCACTTTTAACCAGTCAGGTTTTTTAACTTGTGGTTTTATTGATTATGACTACTATTCAACTTTAAAGTTGCGAAATCCTTAAATAGAGCTAGAGCTAGGTATAGGTGAAGCCTGTAAAGTTTGTCAAAGAAAGATCATATTAATTTTCAGAGATCTATTTATCACTTAATATATAAAAACCCATCAAGACATTTCTTGAAGTATACAAAGAAATATCACAGAGACACGTGAAAAAAAAGTATAACTTGTGTGTTGCGCGGTCGAGTGTAAAGAAGAGTCTATGAGTCATCTAAACGACATTTTAAGTTTTGTGTTACGGTTTTTGGCCTTAGCTTCTCGTTCTGTGCGTCACTTGGGGTTAATACGGAAGACCAGCGCTATGCTGTGGCCTGCGTCACAGCCAGCATTAAGCTGAGTATTAACCTCGTTGCCACACCTGCGGGCGTGCAATGGCAATGCAACGTATTTGTGTGTAACCGTGTTGCTAGATTTAAATAACATTTTATTTTAATTGCTCATTGCGCGGCTGTATTGTGAGGCAACAAATGGTTCTTTCTTTCTTTCAATCAATTTTATTTTAATAAAATTCTTTTTCAATACAAATACAAGGACGAACTTTTCTGCATAGACTTTCAGTTTACTTCGCTTCGCGTGTATATTTGTTATGCACCTAGACTAGGCCGTTAGCACGCTGTTGTACTGTAGAGTAAAAAATGACGCTGGATTCAATTTGGCACACCCGTTGCTACCGTCTCGTTTCTGTTATGGCCGTCATATTTTTGAATGGAGTTACTTTACATACAAAATTGTACGACCTTAAAAGTTGACTGCCTACTATATTTAAATGTTTACTCAGGTTATTCTTTACTTCTAACAAATTCAAAACACTTTTCCACTTTAAGTTTAATATACGTACGACAAATCGTCTAAAATATAAAACAGTGAGCCTTATGCATGATAACATGGTTCTGACCACGAGGTTGTTCTTTGTGCTCTTCGGTTGATCCTTATGGGGTCACCATGCCACACAATTTCATCAATACCATTTATCACAGTACCAATATTGTTCACTAGCAGTGCCCGCGCGGAGTCGCTCGCGTATATTTATATATTTTGCGCGGAACCCTAGTTCTTTTTCCAAAATAAAAGTAACCTTAGTTACTCTTTATAACTCAGCTATCTGCCAGTGAAAGTCCCGTGGAAATCAGTCCATCCGTGCAGGAGATTAGCTGGAACAAACAGACAGACAGACAAAAATTTTAAAACTTAGTTTTAGGTATAGTTATCGTGCGAATAAATGTATGTGCTTAAAAAAACTATTATTTTGACATTACAAACAGATACTTCAATTTTATTTATTTGTATTGATGATATATAATTGATGAAAATTACAACCGTCTCTGTAATTTAAATTCTTGAAACTTAAGGACCACTCTGAAGATAACCTTTTGCATTTTTGAAGTTTGAAACTGTTTGGCAGCCTTTATTATAATACGATCAATAATTATTTATAGAAAATAGTCTACCTACGGTCATAAACAAGTTTTAGAAACCTAAAGGAGATTTACCATTACCAAATTTTAATAATGAAATACGTAGAACTCTTTGATTATTAAATCCTTAAATATTGGTACTAGGAATAAACGATTGAACGACCCCACTTGAGTGGGTTCTCTCTCTAATAAAGTTACTGCTACTTATACCCATTATACTGTTGAAGTAATCACTGTTTTATCAGAAGCTGCCTTATTTTAGAAAGCACTCACAACACGCTCTTTGCTAAGCTTAAGAAATCGATACATGAACTTTTTCATCTATCTATCAGCGGACAAACAAATATAGTTTTGAAACATTACGTACTTCCTAAAATAAGACGTAGAGGAACAAGTTACTAATTAAAAAAAAAATACGACTGCCATGTCAAGAAAACGCATTGAAGAGTTTTTTTTTCTTGAAGTGCAAACTTCTTTAGGCACCTTTGCGCACTTTTGCTATGAAAAAAAAAACTCTGAACTCGTTACCGTCACGTTAATAATACATATATAAATCCACTAGAGGGCGCTAATCTAAACATTGAGTTTTGTCAGCTCCTTATTATACATATATATGTGTGTATGTGTTTTCACTTCTGACGTGCAGTTCTACGACTGACAGTTTTTTTAAAGGGCGCAAATCAGCCGCCATATTTAATTTTTGAAAATAATTATAGCCAGTGTTACTAGGAATGATGTAAGGATTCTAACAATACCCCATACATCTAATTCTGTTCAGACGTTTAGTTCAAGTTCAAGTTATGGTAGAATAAAGAAACTCATATATGAACATACATGAACCCTGAAAACATTACTCTTCATTTTTGGGCCGTTCGTGTAAAAATCCTTTAATCTCCCCGAGGTTCTAATCAAATTCCACCGATTGTATTTATGAAAGGCTATTAGAACTTAGCTTATCAAGTTTTAACATTGAAGTTTAAGGTACACATCATAGGAACTAATATATAATATACCTCTATATATATAATATATCTTACTCTTATATAATTGTAGTTTTTTTTAATACGGTGTCTATAAACAATCAAAACACCATTGGCATCACATTTTTTATAGATTATAATGATGTATTTTTCTGATAGGTATCATTTATTTGACCTTTAACAATTACAAATATATATGTATATTTACAACATAATAAATGTTATATCGTAGGAGAGCCATGCTTCGGCCGGAGTGATACCACGGCCTCTCAGAAAACCGGCAGTGAAGCAATGCTTTCTTTGCTTTTCACCGAATGAGTGAGGTCTCCGGAGGCCATAACCCTTCCCTTCCCCCATCTCCTCCTCTTCAACTCTTCCCCTACTCCCACCTTAAAGGCCGGTAACGCACTTGTGACTTTTGAGTTGCAGGTGCCCATGGGCGGCGGTAGTCATTTACCATCAGGTGACCCGTCTGCTCATTTAAACCATAAAAAAAACAAATTATAATAATAATTAGCCAACCATCTAAACGTAAAACAAGACCGTAGTAATTGCGCGAGTGAGGAAATCCCAAAACACCTTTACTATTTAGCACGGGAACGTTTCGATCGAATTGCAAACCGATGTTGTGGTTTTATTCGACTAATGTAACTGTAACTGGATTGCACAAAATAGTTTAACATGTTTTCAGGTGTCCTTGTTGGTTTTTGTTAATCACTCTACACGCTACAGCAAAGGTATATTGCTCGTGTGTTGTGTGTAATTATTTTAATAATATTTAAAGAATTATAAGCAAAAAGACAGAATTCTTATGACAGAAATTCTTATGCGTATACTTTGTTCTTTTTTTCGTTCTTTCTACAGGGCGTACAATTCGAAATAAATGTTAAGTTGATTTGTGTCTTTTCAAGGTTTTGTGCGTCTGAATGAAAAAAGAGAACCGTTAGTTAATTCTCTTAGACAGATCCTACTGTACTTTAAATAAAAAATAAGATTAGATATTTACTAAAACAAAAATACAAAAGTTGCAACTTCAAACTTCCCTGCACATTTTATTACGAACTAAGTATCGTGTCTCATTGAGAAAAGGATCTAATGATGATATTTTACGATTTCAAATATGGCCTAAAACCAGAAGAATCATTTGATAGAACTTCAAATTATATTTGTAAACGAAGGCGAAGGGCCTTCGTTTACAAAAAGCAACTGTGTACCGATTTTTCAGTGAATTTAAGAGAGGCTGGCAAACTTTAACTGATGAAGAAAGATGCTGAGGCCCGTTGACGGGTATTACGGAACAAAAGTATCAGGAATTGAAAATTTCATAAGAGAATTGCCGAAGCACGTATGAATGTTCAATAAGCGTTAACGATTTACATGAGCACTGTCGCTTGAAGAGCACAACCTCACCAATGATCAGATCAGCTCACGTATAATGGTGACATGATTGATTATGACCTGTCATACTCGCCTTATGAAGCGATCGGAAAGCGCAGAGAAGATTTTGACCGCTAGTTTTATTTACTATACAGAATATTTGGTTCATGGTATGGATGGTAGCATATTAAAAGTAAATTGGGAGTATATTAAACGGGAAAGGACCTACCTTTCCCCTTTCAGGGAGAAAAGGTAATGGATGAAGAGGGATATCACATATGTGAGTCAACAATTTCCTGGATTGCTTCACTACTGTTTGCTTAGAAAGTGCAGCAGAATAATGAAAAAAAACCTGCAAACCTTAGAGTTTTACATAATGTTCCCGAAAGATTTTTTTTACTCCCATTAAGAATCATTACTTTTTGTTATTATAAACTAGATGTGCCCGACGTGCATTAGAATATCACGTAAAGTAAAAAAGTGTGTAGTGGTAAAAAAGTTTGATCACAAAGGAAAAACAGACAAATATTTTTTTATATTCATGTAGACTTTTTGCGCCAAGTCCCTCGCGAGCGTCCTCCCAAACCCAACCAAAGTTTCATCACAATCTGATTAATGGTTTAGGAACATTAATTTTTATTTATAAAGATAGTCGTAAGATCGTATAGTAGTCAGCAAACTTTAATTTTTCTAGAATAATTCTGTGGTATCAACTCCTTATGAATCCTAACACGAGTGTTCTAGATTACTTGGCAACGCAACCGGTACGTGACGTATTTTTAATAGAAGATTAGTCGATGTCTGTGGCAAGCTTTGGGCTTCCTTGTCAGAGTTGACTTGGCTGAAAAACGACTAAGCATTGTGTTCTGAATATAAGTGATGCTAATTCAGGAACGATATATTTTGTCTCCGAAACACCGAGTCACCGAGTCTTTTGTTGAGTTTTGACAGTTTAATTGTAAGATAAAAGTCGTCGATTCTGTCCAAATACTTGCTAATGGCGCTCCTGGCAGTAACAGTGGTAAATAAAGTATAATATAAGCACATACCATAATTTATTAATTTTGTTAAGTTAATAAGATTCTCCGTATGAATGTATGAATGCAGCTCTAAGCACCTTCTCGAACTCGTCCAGCTGTTCAATTTTCTATGAGATCAGAAAAGCTGCATTTGCCTAACTCCGCTGGGTGATGCGCTTCTTATCTTAAATCAAATAGACTTCAGAAATTTGGTTTTCGTTTATATCGTATAGTCCAATCTAAAATACGCAATCCCAAGTTTGTACAATTCGTAGTGCGACCATCATCTTTAAACCGACAATCTAATTCGACAAAATAAATAATTGTCCCAACTAATTCAGAATCCAATATTATGCGGTAAGTAAAGTGTTTAAGGTACGTTTGCCATTTGACCTTTGCTCTCCAACTTGTGGCAATACCCATTTAAAGGTTAATTACATTTTGGCCCGAGAATAGTACGATGAAATAATAATAATCACTAATCTAAGAACTACTGCTTGCTTTGTTATAAACCATGTTACACAATTGAAGTGTATTTAGAATGATTAACCGTTATTGCTTATTGATATGAAAATGAACTGGGGGTTTTTCTGTCCGTAATGCCAACGAATTATTAAAAAAAAAAAACAAAACAAAAAAAAATATGAATAAGTATATAATATGCATATAATAATACCATAAATTTGTCCATAACTACAACTACCTAATCTTAGGCTACATTTTTTAGGTTACGAGACTAAACTACTAAACCTGATGGGACCGGGGGACTTTGTTTTATAATATGTGGTGAAAATTAATTTCGTGATGTAATAAAACGACATCTGTTGGCCCTAAGTATAACTCCTATACTTTATAATAATAATATAATATGCATATTTAATCATTGACTGGACGCCATTTTGAGATTTTTTTTTAAATTTTGATATAAACATGTTAGATAATACATATGGGTAAGTATTTGTACTGCAATATTAATCATAATTAAATAGAAAATAACACATAAAAATTACAAAACAAACGTGCAAAAAAGATTTTTAATCGCATCAAATAGGATCGCTGTCACGTGAGTCCGAGACTTATCCGAAGTCACACCTAAGAATATACATAAAGCATTCGGATAGTAACATTGCGCTCTCAAGAAAGTGTTGAGAAACGCAAAGCGGGGTTAACTAACTGGGAGTACCGAAATACAGTGCACTAATAGCACAAGGCCCATTTACGTTCGGTTATAAACATATGAAATCAGTTACTCCGTGACTTCTAAACAAAGCTCAAAGCCACACATTATTTGTTGCGGGGTGGATTTTACTATCGGCTATGAGTTATCTATTATACCGATGACATGTTTTTAAGCCCTATGGGGCCCATAGTTTCGAAAAAGCGGCACTGACTGACTACTGCGAGTTTCCCAATTAGTCGGACGAATCAAGGCGTGAGGTCGCCATAGCTGTTTTATCACAACCGCGATCTTCTGTGAGAATAACGTCTTGCGAAAGGAAGTGGCGGTGCGGAACCAGGAGGAAGACGTCCAAGCTGAACCGATTCATCACTGATGTCCTGATGTTCGTACCCTAAGAGTGGCCGCAGGATCAGACGGGTTTTATATTCTGTAGAGTCTCCCATGAGGAGTGTGTCTGGACATGGTCTAGATAGTAGACGGAGCCCGCTTGCCACTCACGGACTGGCGCTGGGTGGACCATTGGAGGCACAACGTTGCATAACCGATGGTCCACTCATTGCAGGCGCTGTACGACCTCACCAATGGCCTGGTGATGTACCCATGAAAGTTTCCACTCGAAAAAAATGGTTGCTTTTCACACGGTCAAATTTAGATAATTATGTTGTTATTTTAAGCAATCAAAACAATATTTTGTTATACACTCCAGGCAATTTTACCGTTAATACAGTATAAGAAATCCTGCCTGGAGGATTCCCCCTTTCAGAAAGAGGTGCTACGCCTATTATAAGCATGATATCACAGCTAGCATATATATTTATATTATCCGGCTAAAACTTAAATCTTTTGCTATTTTTATCACTGAATTCACCCAAACATAATCTGATAGAACGTAGGTAGAACGTATACCTATATGAAAAAGAAATAGAAAAATTTTGTTTTATTGTTCCTCCAGAGAAATCCTATATATTTTTGTGTCAGATTTAGTAGATCATATTTTACGCGCGTCCCGTTTAGGGGTGCGACATAAAATTACATTGCAGAGGTTTCAGCATTGATTTATACACAGAACAGATCAACCGAACTGGGTTTTACGGAACTAACAAGTTGATAAATCATACCTTTTATCAACAATCGTCGGACATGATGAGAATTATATCAATAGACAATTCCTTATAAGCCCAAAATAATAGCTAGGGTACAAATCAAATTACAGTAACAAGTAGGTATTACTATTCACAAGAAACATTCAAAGCGTGACTAGATATTGTATAAAAACATATACAGTTTAAAATTTAAACCAGTTTCTATTCATTACAGATCTAATTTTTTTTTTTTTTTTATATGTAAGGCAAACGAGCAGACGGGTCACCTGATGGTAAATGACTACCACCGCCCATGGGCACCTACATTAAGAGTCACAAGTGCTTTGCCAGCCTTTAAGGTGGGAGTAGGGTTAGGGTGGGAGAGGGGGGGGGGAAGGGAAAAGCAGTGCAAGTGCCGTGCTGTAGCATGGCTCTCCCACGATAAGAAAAAAATACGTTAAAATTACTTAGAACCAAATCAAAATCATTTATTCCAAAAAAATCAATTATGATTATTTTTGAATTGTCAGGAGTAGGGGTCAGTCAGTAGTGAAGTTTGTCTTTCATTACGATGCTATGAAGAAGAACAGGTAAGAAACTCCAAGGACACTCTTTTTCGACATGTTTTATTCTACAATTTTTGGTACATTTCGGGACTTTCACTGGCAGATAGCTGGTATTATAAGGAGTAACTTAAGCTTTTATTTATCAAATTATTTAAAAATATATACGTGACCGAAGCCGCGCGGGAACGACTAGTTATCTACTAATAAAAATTCAACTCTTTAAGGTTTCGTTAACATGCACTCAAAGGCTTATTGTTGTTATCATTTAATTATTTATATAAACAGATACATTATTAAACAGTAAAACTTTAAAATGAAAGTAAACATTTTCATTTTAGTAAAATTAAAACGCTCATTGTTATTCTATTAAATTAGAGTCTCCTATTTAGCTCGGAGCATTGTGTACTTTGATTTGTGTACCATAATTATTTATCAATAGAGTATTTCATTTTAATTTATAACTACAATGTTAAAAAACGTTGTATAATATTATATAATATATGGCTATTTGGAGAGCCGTAGTCATATGGTGGACAAATAAAACAGATAATTCTATGACGATGATAAGCCACTTTATATGTGTAAAAATCCTTGCTTTAAAATCAAACGAAAAATAATTACCTTGTATGCATATCAGATGTGTACTGTAAATCTGGTTTATAAACCGCCTTACCTTCATCTTTAAAGAAGTTTCAACTCATTGATTTATGGAATAGACTTTCTGTGGGTTTTAAATTATACTATCGTTAAATATAGACATGAATATTTTCGTTGGAATTAGGGAGGACATAAGATAAAACAAGATACAAATGTGACAGGCCTGATCATATCAGACCGGCTCAAACCGATGCTGTATGTGCATTACGGATGCCGCATGCATGTACGGATGCCGCTGGCTGATCTTCCACGTTTCAACCTCTCTCACAGAAAAGAAAGTCATCATACTATTTGTATAGTTTTTTTGCAAAATTTTGTCTAGTAATAGCAATGGACGGCGATAGACATATACATATTTTTTATTGCATAAAACTGTGTGACATTAGATGTTTTGCTTAAATAGATTCAACAGTTACGTAATTTCGGGTGTTGCAACATTTCATTAGTATTTAATGACAACATCAGATACAGTTTAAAATTAAGCTAACATACCACTTAAGAAGTAAGAAAGTAAAAAGTAAGATAGGCTGATGATGAATAATACCAAATGGTGGCAAAGGCGGTATTAAATTGAAGTTGATATACTTTTTAAAGGAGTTAGGAAAACTAATGATTTAAAAAAACGTTTGACAGGATGAAAGTTTTCATAACGAATTAGTTAACTTTAAGGAAAGTTTCGTTGCTCTGCCTACATCACTACATATTATAAAACGAAGTCCCCCGCCGCATCTGGCTGTCTATCTGTCTGTTCGCGATAAACGGAAAAAACCACTGAACGGATTTTCATGCGGTTTTCACTAATAGAGAGAGTGATTTATGAGGAATTGTCAGGTGTATAATTTGTACCTGTGCGAAGCCGGATCGGGTTGCTAGTGTATTATAAAATCAAATAAAATATGATTTTCTAAAACAAATAATATAAGGGTCACCTTTTAGGATGAGAACCCTTTCAATATTAAATAGAAGAGGTAGTTTAAAATTGTACAAATGAATTTAAAGGTCTTAGGCAATTCGATTTTCATCGTAAGTGTCTTAGTTACCTAGCGTTCGTGAAAATATTTATTTAAATGGCTGCCAATAGAAGGTATTTCATTGTATTCTTACTACTAGATGGATCCTTCAGTGCTTCTTGTACCTTCAAATCAAAGATTGACTTTCGTAATCAAATTGAAAATATTGAATTAATATGAACCATTACGATTCTTATCAGAGATCACGTATTAATGCGAAAACAGTTATAACTAATGACGTTGAATTGCCAGACGTTTCAGTCAACCTATGACCACGGCCAATGTAACCTGGTCGAAACCTTAGGCAACGCGAAATGTTAAAAGTTGCTTATACCGACTTCTGGAATCTTCTTGAGTTGACTCTTTGGATCTGAGAACTTTGATTTTGTTTTTTGGAGCTAAGCCAAAAAAAACACAACACACGTTCTTTTATGTATCTATATATTTTTGACAGTCTTTTGTATATATTTTTGACAGTGATTCACAAGTTAATATTCAAGTATTTTATCTTGAGAAATATGTTTTCCTGCGATAGAGTTCGAAGAAATTTGCACACTGACTCACTAAAGCTCCAAAACAAAGAATTTTAAAACAAGGTACGAGAGCAAACAAACAGTAATATTATTTTATTGTTTAGGTTTTAATTTAACGTACTAGGTTTTAGTATATTTTCTTTTAAATTTCAATCTACTAATCAGTCATTTGACTATTCCGAAAATACCGTAATTTTCCGGGAAAAAAGCATGTCAATGTTAGGACATCATGATGTAAGGACAATGCAAGTGCATAATATCATTTAACCTTTTCCACACCAACACAGTGGTCCTAACTTTAAAGGTAAGAAGTTAATAATAATAATCATAGATATAAATAAAAGCCAAACTTTTGCTTTTTTCAGTTTTTCAGGAAAGTGTTAAAAATTAACCGTAGCTAATAATTATGGCAACTGCTTATTTTTCACTAATAATGATTTTATATGTGACAAACAACGTTTTTAATTGTTTTTTTTTAATGCCTTGAAAAATTTGCAAAAAATCACTTCTTTGTGACACTGCTCATATAGACCCCACTATTCGTTTACGTGATGTTCATTAAGTAATGGACTGATTAAAAAGTTAAGATTTCATTTATTAAAATAAAAACAGATAATTAATTTTAAAAAAGTACCATCGTAAAAGTATAATCCACTTCAATGCGTCTAAATCACGATAAAAAATTAACTCATCACCAGATCTTCACGAAATTTTAATCCGATAATTTCTGAATAAATCTCTTTCGAACACTAAAATAATTTTTCAAATTCGTACACATATGACGGAGTTATGCCCGAACATTAAAAAAAAAAGATCCAAATTGAGATCTAACAGTTTAAACAGTTATTTCACACATATATTGCTTAAATGGTGGTTCTGTTTATTTGGTTATATTTATTATTTGTTTATGCCCTTTTATTTATATTTCTAATCGGCATCATCTTTCATCAAATTCTACTAATCTTTACGCAATATTTTATAATATCACAATAAACGACTCCCTAATGTTTTAATTATCAATCCTTAACCCCGCTATCCAATCCTCCTTCCATATAACCAAGCCAAACAAATTAACGAAATTACCCGACCGATCTATCCATCGTAGGTACAAAGCGAATCGTCAGTTACCGTCGCGTCGCACCCTATTGGAGGGGTGCAGAATTAGCTATAGCATTTAAATTGAAATACTGGCAGGCTAACTCAATTTCTGGGGGACGGATCGAGGCGGGATGCCGTGTCAACCGGTGTAGACGTACCCTGACGTGTAGATACAGTTTTATATGACTTACTTACGATATCGCATATGTAACTAGCTTTTCGTTAATGTAAATTTTGACATGGAACTCGGGTATTCCTCGGGAATAGTAATTGTTGAAGTGAAAACTTCTTTAGGCACGTTGTGCACTTTTGCTATGGGGAAAAGCACTGAAGTCGTGACCGTCACGCTAATAATACATATATAGATCCACTAGAGGGCGCTAATCTAAACATTGAGGTCTGACAGCTCCTTATTAATTAATCTTTAAAAATAAAATTAGTTCAATAAAGTACTTATTGTGTGCGCAACTCATATGGTAAAATAAACAAAAACATAATTTGTAAGGTGAAAATTTATAACGCCTATAGCGCTCAATAGCGAAAACCTTTATTCAAAACTAGCTGACCCGCGCAACTTGGTCTGCCTCAGTTCAATCTGTTAAGTGTATTTATTTAAGATACAAATAAAAATAAAACCTACATAAATTAAGAAGCGATATTAAATTAAACACTGCAATACATCCGTAAATTTAAAAACCTGCAGTACAAAATTAGATTTAACAATTTAAACAGAATAAGATAAGAAAACAACATAGAATAAAACGCGCTTACGTTGGACAATTGCAGTGTTATTAAGGACAACACTCTTTGCCAATCCAATCTCGGTCATCTTAAGTGAAGACTGGCCGAAGTCTTACGTGTAATACGTGACTTAACTAACGAATAACCCGCGCGACAACATTGAGAACGGCCTTAAGTACCAGTCTTGTGTTACTCCTTTAGCAAATGTCCGATTAAAAGATTCGATTAAATCGGCGAAACTATTAGAGGCTAGCTAAGAAAACACGGTTACAGTTCGAGTTATTTGTTATTTTTATACAGCGTGATTTTAAATCGGTTTTAGAAAAAAAATTAAACTCTACCAGCAACCCGCCGTGGCTTTGCACGGGTAGCAATGACATCTTCAATAATCATTATCATATTTCAACCAATTTACACAAAACCTTAACAAATTATATACCTAAACCTTTCTCATGAATCGCTCTATCTATTAGTGAAAACCGCATTAAAATCCATTCAGTAGTTTTTGAGTTTATCGCGAATAGACAGACAGACGCGGCGTTGGAATTTGTTTTATAATATGTAGTGATAAAGTCCGTTCAAGCTGTATTTAGTTTTATGAATAACATAATGAAATCTTAAAATATTGTTGAAATTAATGACGGTCCTAACTAGTTCTAAGGCCTTGTAAAGTCGATATCAGCTGACAGGTCACACCGTGGTGCGTACCAAAGCGTGGATGGCTTCTGAATGAACTATGCCGCATTCCAATAAACAAGAAACGATTCGATTTGCTTACGGACGGTAAAATTTTCATTGAAAATTCAACGAAATTTTACCGTCCGTAAGCAAAACGAACGATTCTTGTATATTGGAACGCGGCATACGAGATTTTTTTTTCTGTAGAATTCACAGAAAGAAACTATTGTTAGCCAAAAAGAAAGAGCGGGGTACCCTCTTCTTCGCCAACTTTATGTTGTAGAAATACAGGTATGCGAACGCTTTCTGCATTATTTCTGTGTTCTATCGTCGCCGAGGAAACGCGTGAGATATATTAACATCTACCGAATTTTATTATTTATTAAATAATTTCCACTTCCTTATATTATGATAACGTATTCTCAAACGGTACCACGCAACTATATCACATCGGTCGTTGCAAACTGTACCGTGTAGCGCTGAGCGTGTCATTAAATATGGCTGTGTTACTCAACTTGTTTTTTTTTTCCAGGAAGTCTCCCCTTTTTCTGGTGATTTTGTTGTGTATAATCAAGTGTTATAGAAGCCGTTAAGGATTTATAACATTCTACAACATGTTGAAATCACTTGAGTATACCATAACAACAGCTGTTCTGTTCAACATAGCTATCCAATCACGATTGACGAAACAAACGAAAGTGGCATATTTATGTAAGTGTGAAAACGAGCACCACTGTAATTGACGTTGAAAAAATATGAGTATATTCTTTTTTATACATTATTATTTCCTTCTCTGTATTAACGGATCCAATATTGTGACATGAGGCAGTGAGTGGAAATACAAATAACTCTACTATCCTATTTTACGAATTCACACCAACGTCGTAATATTTATGTACATAAGTTACCGAGCTTTAAAATAATAAATAACCTAGTGGCCAGACTACACATTCGATTTTGATTCGATTGAGCTTTGCTTGTGCTGTGGACAGATTTTCACACGTTTTTAGGGTTCCGTTCCTAAAAAGGAAAAAAGGAACCCTTAGGGATAGGATCACTTTGTCGTCCGTCTGTCTATCTTTCTGCCAAAACTCTTTTTCGCAGGATCCTGTCAACGCATCAAGTTGAAATTAATACCAAATACTTGTCTGCGGTCCCTTGGAGCCGTAAAATACAATCAAACTGTTAAGTCAACGCAATCAAAAGACACGGCCTTAAGCCTTAGATTTGACCAAATTTGAACATTTGGCACTTAAATCAAAACTTTTACCTCCCATTGACCTAAAATTATGAAATTTGATAAGAAGCGAGGTCTCACAGCACAAATACAGGAAAAAATCCGAAAGTTCTTAATGTATTGTAATATCAAATAAAAATAGATATAGTTTTTGTGATTACAAACTTATATTTTGCGGTTGGAAATTTGACTTTGTCGTAAATCGATGTGTGGGAGAGTATTTTTAAAACTGCAAAGTTACGTTTGTCTTTCGGAAAAGACGGGCAAAAATCCTCGATAATTGATTCCCGAGATGGATGTACTGTTTGTTTTGTTGCTTACGGAACCTTCGGTGCGCAAGTTAGACTCGCACTTGTCCGGTTTTTTTTATTAATGGACATCAAAACAGAATAAAGTTCTCAATTCCTCTTGACCGCATTCAACAGAGAGCGACTCGAATTGTCGATTGCCAGGATATTTCAGATCGGCTTGACCCCTTGACGATGCATGGAGATGTAGCTTTACTCTGCATTCTCTATCGCCTGTATCATGGGGAGTGCTCCGAGGAATTGTTCGGACTTATACCAGCCGCAGCATTTCGCCATCGTTCAACGCAACAAAACTTTCCTGCCATCACCTGGATAATTGGCAATCCACCACTGTGCGGTTCTCCAGAATTTTTTTGCCTCGCACAATCAACCTCTGTAACAAATTGGTATTTCCGGACCGATACGACCTTCAAGAAAAGAGTGTACTCCCATCTCAAAGGCAACGCACTTGTAACTCTTGAATTGCGGGTGTCCATGGGCGGCGGTAGTCACTTACCATCAGGTGACACGTCTGCTCGTTTGCCCCCTATAATATAAAAAAAAACAATCCACTGTATTTTTTATGTGTATTCGTTTGTTATGCGTATTTTTTGTAATTTGTGAACAAATTGCGATATCTTTTTTAATATTTTGTATCTATCGCTAGGCAATAAAACAATTGTAAAAGAAAGTCTCAATTCAAGTAATGTAGTTCGTAATAGTGGCAACTGTTATAATTTAGACACATTAAAACATGTGGCGGGATGAAAAAAAAAATGGTATATCATGGCCTCTACAAAATACTGTGCATTTACTCCTTGGGAGTGAAACTTATAAAAAAAACATGAATATACAATTTCCATTCATTGTTGACATACAAACGAAAAAACAGATTTTATCGATTCATGCTCCTATCCATAGCCTATTCTTATATGAAATGACGATTATCCGTTGCTCAATTTCTTTCGCTTCTCAAATAAATGCACTTTCACTCTTATAGTTGATAAAGTAGAATAAAAAGTACCTAATGTTTTGTGACATACGTAGCATGAATGCTAAGATTCCTTTTACCAAAGTTATCAATAATGTTACTCTCAAATCAACGTTATATCTTATGTATGTGCACATATTCAATACATTCCGTAAAGAAGGTACAGTCAACGATAAAATTTCCTCCTGAAAATGTACGAAATTTTCAACCTACTTATTGACATTTTTAGACAGTCTTATTGGAAGTATTATAGTAATTAGATCGTGTGGATAGCGTCGGGGTTTAACGAAGTGATACACTGCGTCTAGTCATGTTACTATTTTTCTAACTATAGAACTTCAGTGGTAAACAAGCACACGGCTTTCGATAATACCATCTCCATCCCCGCTTATCCGCACTTATTAACGTAAAAACAACAGTTTGTAGCGCTGGTTTACCTCTGTTGGATGGACGTACTTTCTCATTCGAGCAGCTCTAATATAAGCAGAAATCTGATGTGGTGCTATCTCTACAGATATTTATTTTAAGTCTCAACACTAAGAGAGAATTTACAGTCAATTTACAAGCAAACACGCAATAATTTATGACCATTACAATACCTATAATAATTAACAGACACATAATACTGGCTTTTACTATTAAAATATCTGGATTTTCGATTATGTTCAGTAACTTTTGTTGACGACTGTACGACTCGTTGCGTCGAAGAGAAAATATGACATTATTAAAACCAATTTTTATGTCCTTACATAAAAATTTATTCACATCGTTCAATTTGGCTGAAGTCCCGGCAATCACTGTGAATGCTCTAATATATATGAGTGTAATCAAAGAAGCTTAGCGCTTGCCTCTCAGAAATCTGTGGTATTCAATGAAGTACTTCAAATACACTGCTACGAAAATGATATTATGTGAGAACTGATTTTTAGCCAAGATATGATATCTCTTATATTTTTATATTATATTTTAGCTCTAAGCTAAGTATTTATTTAAGTGGTATTGAATTTAGTCTTGTATTCTGTACGTATATATATTTAAGTGTAAAACTTAGGCCTTTACCCCTAAATGTTCCATCGTTCCCTCTTAGGTGGAATAAGATTATTTGTTTTTGATTTTCTCTATTGCATGTATCGCTAGCCTTATCTTCCCAAAAATGATTTCAAGTATAAATGAAGGATCAGTATTTAAAACCTCGTATACACCCAAAATTGTGATTCTCTAAAATGCTAAATGATGCATTGTGTACATTTAAAACATTAGCAAGGTTGAATTAAAGATAGTTCAAAAT
This sequence comes from Euplagia quadripunctaria, assembly GCA_963859945.1. Taxonomy (NCBI): domain Eukaryota; kingdom Metazoa; phylum Arthropoda; class Insecta; order Lepidoptera; family Erebidae; genus Euplagia; species Euplagia quadripunctaria. The sequence goes on along the minus strand of OY982576.1, from coordinate 11,199,433 downwards.
TTCAAGTAATTTTCGTATGCATTTTGATGATACGACAAAGCGTCAATGAGGACGCTTTAAACGTAGTTAAAGGATTTTTTAATTCTAATTTATCATCTTGAAACAAATAAACACTATAAAAGATACTTATAAAAAGAAAAAAGAAAACAAAAAAATTAAGAGACATCATTAAGATTAATGTTGAAGAGAAAAATCTCGAATGTTGGAACGGGGCGCCGTGGCCTCTTGACACATGCGAAGAGTACACTCCAATTTGTTGCGAACTTGGTACCTACAACTTATTGGATATTTGTGTATCAGACGACTGAAACTTTAGTAACATTTACAAGTACATTTTGCTAAATCATTAAAACTCTTCTATATTTGATATGATTTCAACTACAACATTTTTTTTTATGAAAAAAGATCCAAATAGTAACTTTTCTTTTATTATCAGTAGACTCACTAGAATTTTTTAACAAGATAAAGTTGGCAACGATGGAATAAATACCAGTGTTGCTACTAGAGTTGTCGAAATAAATACTAATGTTTAAAGGCACCGGAAATTTCTGCCTATTAAACGGGCCAAAAACTTGTTTTCAAAGTAGAGTAATAAAATCTGAAATGCAATTTTTTTACACAAACGATTGCGTTCATGGAGTTAAAATAATATATTTCGAGTAAATCCAGATTTTAAAATTTTCAATGTGTAATGAAATAAAATGTATACTAAATTGTGTGTTGTAACGAAATAAAATGAATACTAAAGTGATAAATCTCGAATTTTATCTTTCTCTCTCTCTTTCTCTCTCTCTTTCTCTCTCTCTTTCTCTCTCTCTTTAACATATCTTTGCACCTACCACTCTTTATTTCTGCATCAACCCAAGGTTGACTGGCAGAGAAAGCCTTAGGTATTAAGTTCGCCTTTGTACAATATGTGCATGAAGTTTTAATAAATAAACAAAGTGTGAAAATAACTATATATTGAGTTTTCAATCGCACGGTGTAACTTAATACACCTAATAAAATATTTTTTAAATTATTTTTTTTAGTTTTGTGAAAACTTCCTCCTCGTGTACATCGACGAATTCATTATGTCTGAGTCAAACCACACTGCTCTCTGACATTTTGATAAGAGATGATTTATCTTTAACAGCCTTTAACCAACATTTTATCAACATAGTCTGTACTTCCTAGAATCGGAGGTTATCTTACTCATCTCATCAAAGATCCGTCGTTTCTGTTCGTTGCCTGCACGGTTAGGATTCCATTTCTGTTTTCTTTGCCTCCCAACGAATCTATAGACAACTTATATGAAAACTACATCGCCAAGGTGTCTCATTTTTCGTGCGATTTTTTTTCTATACGGCCCCAAGGAGTCATCGTTTTGGCCCGTAAGGATCAACTCAGTAGAAGTATTATTTCTGTTTCTATAAACGTAAACGCCGTTTGCTTACCCTTTTCAACTGAGAACAAAAACATAATGCTGAACTGGTCGGTGTTTAATACACCCATGTCTACCCTTTCCAGAATATACACAAGCGTGAATATACGAGTATAATATATTTTCGATTTAATTTTAGTAAGTGCAGTTCAAGTTATTTCATTAATATCAGAATTGGGACTGATAAAAAAAACTAAAAATGAATTGTCTCAAGTCAGTTTTAACTAGCCTGTTGGTCTAGTGGTTATTGATCCTGACTGCTGAGACAGAGGTCGTAGGTTCGATTCCCATCTAGGACAAATATTTGTGTGATGAACACGATCGTTTTTTCTGTGTTTGGGTGTAATTTATCTATAATAGGTATGTATTTAGAAATAAATAAGTATGTTTATCAGCAGTCTGGTTACTATAGTACAGGCTCTGCCTAGTTTGGGATCAGACGGCCCTGTGTGAGATATTGTGTCAAATTTTAAATTTCTTCACTTTAAATATTAAAAAAAAAAGGTCCAAACCCGCCTAATACCAAAACATGACGAACTCTATAAAGGTTTAGATTCTTTGAAACTTACCGATCCCATTGTAATCAAGGAAAGATATTTTCGAAGTTCTCAACATACTATAAGGTAACGCAATGCCGAAGTGATTTGAGAGTCTCTAACCTAATAAATTAGATTTCCATAGAATATTAATTTAGGCCAACACTCAACATTACGAAATTTATTGTATCTCGCAGACACCTACTCGTAGGTTGATTAATAGTCGTGCGAGATAAATTACTGTCAGGCGCTGTCATGTGCGGTGTTAATTGTGGAACCAACTCGGAAACACTAATTAATTCACATATCCTTCAACTGAAAGATACATAAAATAATTACTGAAACTAGAGTATTACTGTACTAGTTACTGCACATACCATGTACCATGATGTTGTTTTTCATTGTTTGGAACATCCCTAGTAATAATATTAGTGACTAAATAAAACGTTGCAAGTTTTGATCCAACTTAGTATTAGCCACTTAATTACCTGCAACATTCAAGTAATCTTGTTTAGATCACTACATATTATAAAACAAAGTCCCCCGCCGCGTCTGTCTGTCTGTTCACGATATACTGAAAAACTACTGAAAGGATTTTGATGCGGTTTTCACTAATAGACAGAGTGATTCATGAAGAAGGTTTAGGTGTATAATTAGTTAAGATTTTGTGTAAATTGATTGAAATATGTTTATGATTGTTGAAGATGTCTCTGCTACCCGTGCGAAGCCGGGACGGGTTGCTGGTTTAATAATAATTAAAATCTTACAAAAAGATAAGCACAATCACTAGAAACTTGGCAGAGCAAAGGCCCAAGAGCAAGAGGCCTTCAAGAGTAGGTATATGTATAAGCAGGTATCTTCAGCGAGTGATGGAGCCCTCATAATGGTTGTTTACTGTGCTATGATAAAACGAGCCATGAAATATGGTATTACTCATGATGTCTATATTATAATGCTGAGAGGCTACTAACTCCAATGCCAAATCTCATTATTTGATGTGAAAGTGCAAGACAATTTTGAATTTAGTAACTAATCTAAAGCTAAAAATAGGAAGTTAACTATTGAGTACTTTATTTTATAAGTCTGCTTTTATGCCTTTGCTAAGGACTTCTCATGCTGTGATGACTATGTTACAACTTATTATTACCTGACACTATTCAGTGATTAGTTATGTATATTTATTTATTTATAACACTTCCTGCAGATAAATTGCATGAGGCGGACTTAATGCCGTAGGCATTTTCTACCAGTCAACCTTTATCATATGTAAACGTAAAAATAACCCTGTCCATCTGTCGATTACCTTTGCAAAAAAAAAATAGATTTAGTCAAGAACACGTAATTGACATCCAAGCGGGAATAGTTAAAGAAAAAGTTAGACTAAAATAACTAACGATACGAGTACATGTACAAGCAAGTTTAAATAATGAAAACTCTGTAATTGCCCTTATGCAAAACAATAGTATTAATGATACTACTCCTCACAAAGAAAAAGTGCCAACGGAATTCTAAAGAAATTTAACAGCGAACTTGCGGATTTTCCTCTGCAGTAGTGGGAAGATATAACTATGCATCTTCGCTCGCTCCGGACACAATCGTAAACATAAAATGTAATACAGGTACAGCAATACCGTGTGGTCCAAGTTGCGAGCGATTGTGTGTTCATAAAACCTTATTTGAAACCATCATGCTCTATGTTACAACAATATTTATTTATAATAGAACTGTAACATTTTGCATTCGTAAACGTAACCTTTCAACATCATCGCTGTACAATTATTTAGGTATATATGTCTGTACCTTTTGAATAATTTATAACACGTGGTATAAAAATGCTCCTCAGTTTACTTTGACGCATGAACGTTGTCCTACATGTATATTTATAAAAATTAATCCAAATTTTCCTTGGTCACAACATCACGCGTGAACGGCTGCACCGACTTCGCAAATTCTTTTTCTTGTGAATGTCAGGAGTCTTATGAAAGAAAAGTTAAGAAGTGAGCGGAAAATAGAAAATTTAAGATAACTTAACGACCATATTAACTCTTTTAATGTAACCTTAGCGCTTTTGACATAATTGTCAGTTGTTTGACAGTTGGCGGACACCTGGATTTACACATAGGCTACTTTTTATCCCGATATTGCCACGGCATCGGGGCTTGCAAGGATGAAACTGCGGGGCGAAGCTAGTAATATTTTAAAGCGAAAGTGTTCAAAGTGTGCGAAGTTTTCTTTGTTTGTTTGTTACAATTTCCCGCTTTAACTACTCAGCCGATCATCATGAAATTTTGCACACACGCTCTCAGGTATACAAACAAAAGGCACACCTACCTTTTTTCCTGAAACAAAAGTACTGTTTCAGAGAGATAGCAAAATAAACGTCTCATAGGCAGAAACCGCGGGAGAAAGCTAGTAATTTATAATATATGCAATCGTTACACTTCGCCTGATTGATGATAATGTATATAATGATGCATAATATAAAGAAAGTAAATAAACTGTACAGGTATGGTTGTTATGCGGCAAAAGTGTCTAGAAACAATTCCACAACTTGAAACAAAAATATACTAGTAATTTGCAATTTTACTAAATTGTCAATTATTATTAATAATTTCTGCCATAGCAAAATAAATCACACTTTAACGGTTGCCGAAAAACTTACCAAAGAAAATTCTGAACTGTGAAAAAAGAATTAAGAATTCCCTTTGTTAACTTTTGTAAGGAAATCCTTTTTATATTTTACCTGGCGTTTCATCTTGCGCCAAAGCATTTGTGTGCAGGTGTTGGGCAGAGTTTTACGTGAGTAGTTTACTGAAGAAATCACGCCGCGCTGGCCACGGACAGCGCCCATTTAAACACAACACTTGTCGTCCACTGCGCTCTAAACGACAACCTCTCCTAAATATAAAAATTATAGAAATTTGCCTACAAGCTTAGCGTATCACTATGCTGCTTGTTTTCTAGGTATTAAGACTATGTCTCACTCACGATATTCAGGGGATATAATGGGATTTACAGATATTTATTTATATTTTCATTGCACACCTCTACGAAAGGAGAACGTTTGCCCTCAAAACCTTAAAGGGATAAAAACGCAAGCATTGAACATATTGTAGGACCTCGCTCAGGCTGAGAGGATTTTGGGGATCAGGTGTTTCAGAGGAGATGGTGGAATTGAAAGAAGCTAAGGGAAGAATTATTATTTATATTAAGAACTGAACTAGTTACAATTACATACATTAACTTTGTAATGGCTTCAAAGATGGGGCCCAGCAACTACAACAGCAGCCGTCCACTCTGACTGCACGCTGAACTGCTTCTCGCCTTTGTTCTATCAATTATACATTTTAAATAATTATTCTAATCGAATTCAGTGCGGACTTCTCACACACCAGTACTAACTTATATTACAGAGGTTTATAATCGCTCAACCAAATAATATTTAAATAGGTGACTCATAATTTTTCAGCGCGTTTTTAAGTCACTTTAACCAATTATCTTATCTGTGCTATAACTGGCTTACTCACCGCAAAAAAAAATACAGAATACCTATTTGCTATCCACTACTAACTATTAAGCCTAAAAATAAACGAAATACTTAAAGTGAGTTTATATTTTGGCAATGATACAATTTCCAAGAGCCGAATTGGCTATACATTAGTAAACGTGGTGCAACGTGGGCTCTTTATTAGAATAGAAACCCACTTCTGCTGCACTCCGCTTTTCAGTTTTTCTCGAGGGGACACTTAGAGCTTAACCGTTCCGCTCCTAGTGGCTTGGTGCTTCCTACTATATAAATCAACTGATTGTTATCTATTATTAGATATATTATTAGTAGTAGTCAAAAGCCACCTAAGCTTTTGTTTCTTTTTTATTTTTCTTATTCCATACGCTGTTTTGCAGTCTCAATTAAGAATAGACAACGGCCGTCCATTTGTTCTTATATAATATTTAGTCTTCTCTCATAAACGTATACACCTACACTTCGGTTCCCGTCTACATATTTGTTAATCCGGGATATAATCTATTATTGGATCTAATTTCATACAAATCCGTTCGTATTTATTTATTTACTTTAATTAAAACGGCTTTACCAATTACAAGAATTAAAGACATGTATACATCAATACACAAAAAGAACACAAATAAAAACAAAGATACGTAAATAAATATAAATCAAAATTTTATATTATATATATTTATTACAATATTAGACAAAATAACAATCTAATCATTTGTTTCAAATATGAATTGTCACGAGTTCGTTAATTTGGTACTTAACCTTTGAAAGAATGAGTTTAATGATTTAGAAAATCAAAGATAAAAGATGGAATGTTCACCTAGCAGATGCACACCAACTCTTTCGTTAAAATATATTTGAATCAATAGTAGTATTATGATTTATTGCGAAGTAATAGTTGAAATTAATAGATACGAGTACCTCAGACCTCCTATAAATTATTGGCAGGTCTGCATGAATGTGCAAAAGGAAATGGAGCGAAGTAACCTGTCTGAAGCTTTCTCAGAAGATTGACGTCCCTGAAAGCCTATTGTAAATCGATTCACACCTTCGTCGTGCCAGGAACCGACAATGCACTTACAGTTACGGTAACTTGTTTAAGACATTGTAGACTCGGTGCAGTTAGGTGAGGTTCGCTATATTTTAGATATTATTGACAAGCATAACATGTGAGATTATTATTTAACTTATAACTGTATAATACAGCGCATTTTTATGACAATGTATGAAAAAACAGAAATTGATTATTAATTTTTTTATGGTATAGGGTGCAAACGAGAAGACGGGTCACCTGATGGTAAATGACTACCGCCGCCCATGGGTACCTGCGACTCAAGAGTCTCAAGTGCGTTGCCGGCCTTTAAGGTAGGGGTAGGGGAAGGGTGGTAGAGGGGGAGCAGGGGAGGGGGTTAGGGCCTCCGGTAATCTCACTCACTTGGCGAAAAGCAATGCAAGCATTGCTGCACTGACGGTTTTCTGCGAGGCCGTGGTAACAATCCGGCCCATACGTGCCGAAGCATGGCTCTCCCACGATTGAGAAATTATTGACAACATTTTCTTAGGAACAATATTTTTTGGTATAATTTATTTTAAGATGATGCCATGGATGAAATCAGCAGTCACTAAATAAAGTAACATGCATAAATAAAAAATTAAGAATTCCTTCAACGATTAGAAAAGAAATGATGATCTTGGAACGTCTGAACAGATTTACTTGAATTATAGTTACGAACACTCTGGAATAAGTCACCTTTAAAACAAACAAAAAAACTAAATCAATATCGATCCGTCCGTTTAGGAGCAGATACACAGACGCACACATACATATGTTAAACTTATAACCTCCTTTTTGCGTCGGGGGTTAAAAAATAATGTTGTTTAGATTCCAGATTTATTTATTTTTTATTCTCATAACGCATCTAGCGTTATGAGAATAAAAAATAAATATGCTATGGCCATAAATAAAGGGCTATAAAGGCTATGGAGATAAATAAAGGGGTACCAATTAGACTATAAAACTATTTCTATTGCCAAGTGAAGTACTTCGCTATATTATTACACTTACAAACCGTTATTAAAAAATGGTACAACGTAATCGAACCTTATAAAAACATTTAAATATCTACATACAAATGTAGGCGAATTTCCCAAGGACTCTTCAATTAGAATGATTCACAAACTCCTCAAAAACTGGCGAATTTCTTCAGAATTAAAAACATCCAAAAAAGTTCGCCTCAATCGTGCTGTTTGATCATTCCGAAGTAAAATCAACAAACGATCTTTTTCCGTACACTTAGAAATGGGATTTTTTGAGTAACGAACTTCTTAAGAATTTTTGTTTGCTTCAGCCGTGAGTGTAACACAAAAGGCGACTTCATACGCCTAATGAACAATACTGAGTACTCTGAGTGATGACAATACAATATGATTAGGTATTTTGAGATACATACTTGCTAATCTTGCTTATATAAATATCTATACATATAAGACTGGGTTATGCATTAAGGGTATTCTAGTTAACTTACTACGTCTTTCGACAAAATAACTGATGGAGAGTACGTGTGTTTCACTTCGACATATTAAGTACTTTGTCGTGCCTTTGATGACGTAACTCGCTATATTAGTTGAGTACACGCTATAAAATGGATAAATTGATCATGTTACGTTGCTTAGGGCTTGCTTGTCACAAATTTATATTCACAAGAAAAATACAGAATTGTGCTCAAAAATCTCTACAACACAGCTAAACAGTCTGACAGCAAAATCTCTTAATACCGATAAAAAAGGCGAATCTACGCTGAAATACATACATTCCCGACAAGAAATTCTCAACAAGAAACAGTCCACCTTCCATTTAACCGTTCAGACGTGTACAAAACAATTCGGTAAACCTGAGCAGGTGACATTACGTATGACACGAGGCCCGTATTTACCGCGACGTAAGCAAGCGCCGTGATTTTCATAATAAAAACGGTACGAACACGGACAAAGGACGGCTGACTGCCGACGCGGAGAAACCTCTCCTAGAATACGTAACCAGAAAATCCTTTATACCTTCAAAATGATGTTTTGTCTGAATATACACATATAAACGGTTAAATAACGGTTTGAATGTTCAAGTCAAGCTAATCTTGGGGTCTTAATACAAAGTAATTTTTTGAGTTTAAACAGATGCGGTCTTCTATATGATGGACTGTTGAACTCGTTTTGTAAAGATACGCTACACCATGAGTATAATTGGTATGATTTTGAGTGATGAGTATAATGAGTAATCTCTCAACATGCGTTGACCACACGATATTTTAAGTGAAAACCGCAACAGTTGAGACCGTTAAGTATTATAGTTTAAATCCCAAGTGGCAATTTATGTCCGTAAATTTTACATTTAGTTTAAAGACTCTGATACAGGGATAAAGAAGTTATATAAAAAAAACATCGTGACCAGTATTTTATTGTTACTTAATATATATAAATTAAAAAGGTCAAATTTAATAATATTTTTAAATATAATAATTGCTGAGATGTTTTTCCAATAAAAAGGGCAAATCGGCTGAACAAGATAAATATACCGATCTGCTTTGAAGTCATTGAGGGAGGCCTATATCCATCAGTGGACGTTATGGCTAAAATGACGATGGTGATATTTAGCGCACTAATCACTAACTAGCCACATAATGGTATAACAGTTAGCACAATTTAACGTGACATTTAGATAAGTGGCCTGATTATCGTTGAATAAATTTTGATAATAATTATGAACATTATTGATGTGCAGATGCACAGTAGTGTATATCTTGTTTGTAAACATACATCTGCTATTGACCGTAATAGTTATCGTTTGGCAAACTTCTCTCAGTTCTTGTAAAAAATCTGTTAACAAACATTATAAGAACGACTCTTATCTATCTATTTACACATTATTATGTTTTGTTTAGTATTGACATAGTGAGTCATTCGCGCTAGTGTGCGGAAGCGCCAAACTTGTGTACAGCTCGTGTGATCAAGTGGATCATTGAATATATTAGAGTTCGTTCATTTTAAAGATGAATGTGAAATGAGCTGTCATAAACATAACAGCGTAAGACGTCACATATTCGATTTGCGTATAAACGTGTTTACTGAACGTTATATCCAATTAATTCTCCCACTACTACCAACCCGACTAGGTTATAACTAAACTCTTTTGTGATTTTTATCGTTTTAGTCATAAAATAGATAAAAAATGCACAGAATGGTAGTATTAAACAGGTTAAAACTTCGACGTAACATGTCCATAATTTAGTTTAAGTAGTCATCCTAGAAACTGCTGTTGCATGGTATTGCTGTGTGAGTTCCCACTTAGGACAACTTAATACACATATATTTTTGGATAGCTGGCTGGCTTTGGATCTGGATGTACTTGTACTATATGTAATTATAGGTACGTCTGTGACAAAGTACTCTCCGCGACACATGAATGATTTCTTTTCATGGGACTTTTTCTTACGTAGATGGTATGTAGGAAATACCGTCTATGTATTATAAAGTAGTAAGAATTCATTTACATGATACTCTAGGTCATGTCAGACCGCTCTAAGGATTTTTTTAGAGGAAGTAATATATATAATAAGTTAAAATATCTGGAATCGCACTCTGGCTGCAAAAATTAAATAGTTGTGATTTAAAGTGATAAGAAGATCATTTTAAGAAGCTATTCTTAGTAGTTAGTGTGTGTGCAGTGCGCAAAACTCTAACAGTTAGAAAGTATTGGTGAAAATAAATAAAGTGTCCCTCCCGATCACGAGGAACAATATTACACGACAGAAACAATATTTTTTTGCGGGGAAAGATACGCATGACTTATTTCTTAGCTTTGCTGTTTTTCTCGTAGATCTGGCATTCGTCTTTTATATACAGTGTTATATCCCCCTTTACTATGGGGAAAAAAAACTTTACGGCCTCACTGTCTATTGTCATATCCAATGGCTACGTTAATTATATTATTATACCTATGTGATATTATAAACTCATTCTAACCCATTTAAGATTATTATTTGGCAAGTGATGATGACCGCGTTGTAGGAAATTATTTGGCATAACAAATAATTTCCCACTACAATTCATGCATTTTTTAGAAATACAAACTACCGTATGCAAAAAGTTAGATCCATCCGCTGCACTGTTGTTCCGTAATATAGGAAATGTATAGCAACTGTTTACAGGAAAAATTCATACGGGTATACGTCTATTGGATTTTTTCCTGTAAACTATATTGCAGCGTATTTCTTATTTACAATATCGTTTCGAGCTAGAGGGTTTTTATTATTTTTAGAAACCTGAAGTTACGATATTTCAGCTGCCTGTGACAGGAGGTAATATCGACTACAAGAGTTAAAACACAACCAAAGTAAGTTAGTATTCTTGCAGCTAGTCTTAATTATTTGAAGCAGGCGATATCTATTGTGCCTGACGATAATCATGAGGTTAACATAAATTTTCCTGACATATAAATACGGATACTGGATCACGGTTTTGTTTCTGACCCTTTATGTCCAACTGATGCATTTCTTCAAAGTTTAACTTTATAAAAAGTTACATACACATAATAAGCACAAGAAGTACAAAACAAAGGCTAGAAAAGATACAAACCTATTAATAATTCCAATATAAAAAGAAAGCAAGTTCTTATTGACATGGATAATAATTTAGTAACTTTTAAACTTTCGCGTTCGCATGTAAGCATGATATAATGGTTGCACTGGCCGTAGTCACACTGACTGGCTCAGCGATGCGCGCCCTCCATCGTCAGTCACTTAGAGGTATGTAATACCTTTTCGTGATCGAGTTAGTGCCCGTAAATACGTAAATAATATTATATGAATAATACTTTATTTGTATCATACATTGTTTCTTCGGCAAATACATTGTTGATCGATGTATTCCAGTGACCATTATAAAGTTTCTAGCTAAATAGGAACCGCAACACTTTATAGTATGCTAACTAAAATGTTGCTCTTGTTTGTTTCGTAGTTATGAAGCTAGTTTCTGACATTTTTCGTACTAAATATTCCGTTCACAATAATGTAATATATAATAATATGATGATGGACAACACGCTAATGATCGCCTTCTAGCCATCGACAAAAAGTATTGCTCCGCCATTGCCCCCTTCTCGCTTTCACCCTGCCGGTGCCAGTGCCGTCGCTGTGGTCCAGTATGCGACGTAATCGTTTACCACATGGATGCTTATTTTGTACCTTACTAGCAACCCGCCCCGGCTTCACACGGGCAGCAGAGACATCTTCAACAATCATCAACATATTTCAATCAATTTACACAAAATCTTAACAAATTATTTATCTAACCTTTCTCATGAATCACTCTCAGTTTATCGCCAACAGACAGACAGACGTTTAAGCGGGGGACTTTAGTTTATAATATGTAGTAAAACAGAAAAGAGAAACAAAATGATAAAGCAAACCTTGTAATGAAATGATAAAGGTGACTTGGAATAAACTTGAAAGTTTGCCTTTGTGACAAAAGCAATACTAACTTTATCAAGTACTTGAATTAAAACTACAGCCAGATTAAATACAACAAACATCTGTCTGTTCCCTTGAGAAATGAACTCTAAAAAAGACAGAAAAACTTTTTCAAAGCTTGTTTTAACCGCAAAACGGTATGCTGTTGAAAGTGAAATAGAAAATAAAATTTCTTGTTATTAAGGTATACTCTGATTGCTTACTTTAACTTTAGAACTTATGAGTTGGTGTTTGGATAGGCTACGGTAACGTCATTGGATAACCTTTTATTTTACGTAGCTCTGAGAAAGATACTAGACTATACTGTTATTACACGGTTGCTACTTGGTCCTACTCGTGGTGACTGACTAAGTTCACACTTACAAAAATTAAGAAAGGTAGTGTAGCAATATAATTTATGGGATCAAAAGGATCAGTCAACCAGGAAAGCCAATTCCCCACTGTAACTTTTGGAATATTATCCATATTATGTTAATCAGCTTGAGAATATTCATATCGCGATCTAGGATTATTGGTTAGGGAAAAGTTTTGCTCGTCTTCTTTAAATGAAGCTGGCTGTGTCACCAGAGCTCTTGCATTCATAATTATTCTTTCTAATGTTTATATGCTCATATTATACTGTAAGAGTGGAGATGATCATAAGAGTACAATTTAATTTTACATTTAAGTACTTGGTGAAAATCGAGTAACGTTATCACCAAGTACTTAAATTATTTAACGTTAATTTTAACAACTACATTTTAATTTTGTAGATTATTTTCTCAAAGGCTCTAAAGGGTAAAAATCTTTTTGATTCTAGAAGATTTTTGCTCGTCTTTTCCAAAAGACAAACTTTACTTTGCAGTTCTAAAAATACTCTCCCATACATCGATTTACGACAAAGGCAACTTTCCAACCGCAAAATATAAGTTTGTAATCACAAAAACATTTTTCATTTAATATAACAACAAATTAATGACTATCGGATTTTTTTTCCTTTGCTTCTTATCAAATTTCATGATTCTAGGTAAATGGAAAGTATCCTTTAGGTTTTGATTTACCTGCAAAATGATCAATTTTGGTAAAATTTAAGGTAGCCGTATCTTTTGATTGCGTTGACTATTTACATTTAGTTGATTATTTAAAACTTTGAGAGACTGCAGATATATGTATTTGGTATTAATTTCAACTTAATACGTCCACGGGTTCCTGCGAAAAAGGGTCTTGACCGACAGACTGACGGACAACAAAGTGATCCCATAAGGGTTGTTTTTTTCCTTTTTTAGGAACGGAACCCTAAAAACTTATATGCTTCTACTATACGACTTATCACAATTAATGCATATTTTTTTATTTTAGTAGCTTCTATTCGACTTTACATTGTTAGCCTTATTGCTGCTTATAGCTGTTACCCTGTTAACTTCGTTTGCGTGGAAGTTTTGGTCAAATCTATCACACGGAAACCGTATATTTTTCCCGGATAAAAAGTAGCCTATGACTATAATCTATCTCTGTGCCAAATTTTATCTAGATCCGTTTAGCCTTTTTGCGTGAAAGAGTAAGAAACATCCATCCATCCATCCTCACAAACTTTCGCCTTTATCACTACATACTCGTATTATAAAACAAATCAGTCTATCTGTCTGTCTATTCCCAATAAACTGAAAAACTACTGAACGGATTTTCATGCGGTTTTCACTAATATACAGAGTGATTCTTCAGGAAGGTTTAGTTGTATAGCTTGTTAAGATTTTGTGTAAATTGATTGAAATACATCTAATGATTGTTGAAGATGTCTCTGCTACCCGTGCGAAGCTGGGGCGGGTTGCTAGTAATATTAATAAGATATTATTGATCGAAAAACAATAACAAATTAAAACGAAGAAATATAAAAAAAATAACACAAATTTGATCAAATTATGAAAATTTTAAAATGTAATATGTATTGCAAAATCAAATCAAAATCGTAGAACCAGTTCATCGGCCTGTATTCAGAGAATTCTACAGTCGCATTATAACTATAATAGCTTTTTATACCGAGTCAAATAATACTTGCTGGGAAACTCTAACGTTTTGTATTGCTTTAGTTCTAATAAATGCTCTCAGCGGATACGACATTAGACGATATTTGGCGGGGACCGCGGCGAGAATCGTAACCACAATTCCGTAACTTTGTCGTACAATTCAGTGATCCCTTGTCGACTGTCAGCCTCCGCTTTGAATGGCCAAGTGTGTACAAATATTTCTTTGTGTTCGTTCTTGTTTTGAGAAGCAATAAAAGCGAAGTATCATCCCTTGAAGTTTGAGGGTAACAGTAATATTAACTTATTCATTGTAGTTATCGTTATGTCATAAATGGCAATAATACCGACGTAACATTTTCGAATGAAATGCAATGCCTACTCAATATGACAGTTTTGTCATGCAAGTGCTCAAATCCATCTTTCTTGGCACTTAGCCCATGTGTAAATTTCAGGCCTAAATTTTATCAACCAACTCTAAGGTAATATTAATATTACCTTATACAGTATTAGGTATATACATTTCTCTTTGCACTTTATTCTGTTTTTTATCCTAAATTGGAGACCTTTGTACAGTTAAGACGGCCAGAATTCATGCTAAATCTACCATTAGATATCTCCTTACTCAGGCACGTACATGGTGTTGTTCTTTTAAATTAAATAAAAAATACACCAATATATCATAAATATTATCACTACAGATCACACAAGCAAAGGCGTCCGATACAATTTTGAAAATACTTTTCAATTATAAGAAATGGGAGCAATGGCAATACCTGAAAATTCATGACCACAAATTTTATGCTACGAGTATTGCACGCTCAAATACCAAATAGTTAACTCAAAGTTATAAATTATTTTATAAAACCTTACTACTTGACAAAACTCGTAGATGATCTTTAGCTAAGCAAAAGGTAGTTATGGTGAGAGATAAAAAACGCCTATCACACTGTTCTAAGTAATCCAAAGATTAAAAAAATAGCACTATCTAATTTCGTTAAATTGTCTGGTTTGTGGTGTAATCTCTTCATCATTTATTTTTTTAATACTATCAAATTATTCTTACGATACGCTAGTGAACATGACAGTCTTAATTTTAAGCTTGAGAAGGTTTCTCAGAGGCACAAAATGGCTCCTATATTTCTTCCTTTCGAGTAAAGAGATGCCTATTAAGTTTGTCATGTGAGCTGATGTTATTAATAACTTTATTTGCAAGAATATAGATAAGACTTTTTGTTTCATATTGTAGGTTTAACCACGTCTACAGTAGATATTGTGAGGCAATTTTACTGCACTGTAGTGAATTTAAAAAAAAATGTCATAAACGCTATGTTTGATCACATTTAGACTATGT
Source organism: Euplagia quadripunctaria (assembly GCA_963859945.1). Lineage (NCBI taxonomy): Eukaryota > Metazoa > Arthropoda > Insecta > Lepidoptera > Erebidae > Euplagia > Euplagia quadripunctaria. Next base: position 11,184,079 of record OY982576.1, on the reverse strand, counting down.
TCAGATGACGGGCATAGGCCGCCCGTTAAACGCGCGTTGGGTTTTTGTATACCTAGTGTTCACATGACCTGCGTTTTTCGAGCGCTGAACGCGTGTTGTCACAGTTCAGTCCGTGTTCTGTATTTTTATTTTTTTCTCTCTATCAATTGTGGTAAATTCTTCGTATTTTATATTTTTATTTTATACAAAAATTAAATACGTGAAATGTATGAAAAAAGTGTTACCGAACTCATGCTATATGAAAAGTTATAATTATTATTCTGGTAGCAATTAAAAAAAAGAGGATTGATATACTTTAAAAAAAACACCAGCAAATAACTCGCCGTTTAGGCTATAATATTGTGTTCGATAGCACCAAATTCGTATTTAAATTTTCGATTTTTTATCGAATGAATAAATATGTAAAGATTACATTTTTATATCATCAGATTCTTGCATTTGACATAGGTATGTTGTATCATTGATAACTAGTGTATTCGGTCTATAGACACAAGAGGGCAGATCTTACAAAATTGTAGAGGAACTTATCTAATTAAAACCTTTAAAAGTGAAATAGAAAATTATAAACTTCTAATAACTTAACTCACAATAAAGTCTGCTTTGCCCCTCGTTGGATAAATAATCAAGTATCTAGTAATTAGATCCTTTTAAGAAAATTTTACACAAAGTAAATACTATACCTACAGCGTTGAAAATACAAAAAATACGTCTTTAAGAAAAGGTTCAGTTCCATAGACAAAAACGTAATTAAGTGCCTCAAATTACTGTGAACAAACTTTTTTATTTTCTACCGAGACGGCTAAAGTAATCATACTTTATATTATAACGATGTAATTTTCGCTTAGGGTTCGTATTAAACATTTAGGGCTGTCACAAACGATGTCGCACACCGCTGCGGTTTTGCGGCGAAGCACGGTGTGTACATATTTTTCACAATATGAAACGTAATAAGCAACGCGATTACCTTATAAAATAATTAAAATTTTAGTCTTCATTTGTCTTAAACACACACCTATTCACATCTTTGAATAATTTAGATTCTATTACCGACCTGAATTATTATTTAAACTATAAAATAGCGATACTTCTAAAACACTTACATACAAATCTAAAACGACTTACGTGATATAAAACCTAGAACTTCTGCTGCTTTAATACTCGTTACAAACATATAGAATAAAAAGGCAGGTTTAAATTGTTTAAGATTTCCTTGCTTCGATAAACCTATTCCTTTCGTTAGGTACTTCGTACTTTTCATTATAAGGTAGCTTGCAATGAGTTTAGAGATCTAAGATAGACTTTATAAAAGATTATGTTATATAATTGTTATCGAGTTTTTTTTTTATAAAGGGCAGGCTTAAGCCCTAACTCATAGTGCTCACTTAAACTCAACTCACTTAAAATAGAGTCATGTGATTTTCAACTTTGTTGCAAAATCGCGCTTCATACATTGTCGTGTAGGCTAAGCGATGAAGTGGTCACAAACCTCCATGGAAGTATGAAATGAATAGACGTCATTCATCTCTATCTCAGCCAGCCTCTTTAATCCTGTTCAACGAGCGTTGGTCCGCGATTGCACATATTTCTTGGAAACGTATCTCTATTACAGACGACAGACTTAACATTATTTTTCTATATAAAAAATTTAAAGGAAAATATTTCTGATTAAACAGAATATATTTTACGAAAATCTCCTGCAGATTAAAGAAGTAATTAACACTCACTTATAAATTCGTGTTTATGACAAAATAAACCGAGCAGAGAAATTGTTACTAATATTGTTAGAAACTTCATAATTAATCTAAAAACTAACTGGTTGTTTGATGGTTATCTGAGTAATGAGTAATTTTGTAGCTACAAATGGATCCCACCTTACATGCGATTTTAACTATTTTTGCCGTTAATATTGTTAAATTCGTAAAGGTGGCCAACAAGAAGAAATGAAAATACTATACCGAAGAACTCACAATGTCCATTATAATTTCTAAAAATATTGACTATAGTGTACTTCAATGTATGTACATTACATTTTCGGTATTTCCTCCTCTTCATGTTTAATAGCAGTCCCAAAACAGTAGTGATGTCACTTGGATTCTACAACCCAAACTCGCTTTACAAACCTGTCTGCACAGTCCTCTTACCCACTGCATTTAGAATCTTTGCGAAAGATATGTGCAACCGCATCAATACCTTCTGCGAAAAATATAAAATATACAACGAATGCCAAAACGGGTACCGGAAATACGATAGGACACGACACGTTTACCAGTTTACAAATACATTCAAGAAGCATTAAATATGATAAACAACAAATCCTATTTGGTCGCTATTTTACAGGATATTTGAAATGCAATATAAAATAGGTATTGTTTGTTGTGTAAGGCTCACGGTTGACACACAATCTTATCTCAAAAACAGAGAACAATAATTAAGAACAAGAATAGAATATTTTAGCCGTAACACTCACAAAATTAAATATGAGATCAGATCCCCAAAACATAAACGCAACTATTCAACAAAGAAGCGTAAATTTATATATCAATGACTTACCTAACATCATAGAAAGGCCATGAGTACTGTTCGCAGACGATGTTTCCTTGCTAGTTCCATGCCAAAACACCTCAAATTTAAATAAAATCTTTACAAAAACAACCAACTGGATGCAGGAAAACCAGCTAGAGATGAATTTTTCGAACACCAAATTAACGACTTTTCACCCTCACCCACACATAAAAATCACAACTACAAATAAATGTTAGTTGTAATAACATTAAATTAGAAGTCGTTACAGAAGTTACAATTCTTGGTTTCAATATAGACCCACATAAATTGGAAATCTCATATAAATGAAATATAATCTGAAATATCTAAATTTTCATACGCTCTTCGAGAAATTAAAAAAACCACCGACGTGCTAACTACCTTCACAACCTACTACTATTCATGGCTTACTTACGGCATCATTCTTTGAGGAAATAACACAGATACACCAAAACTCTTCACCCTTAAAAAAAGATAATTAGAATACTAGTAGTAGTAGTAGTAACCTACTCATTTACAGAAACACAACATCCGAAACCTATATTTTATGTATGTTTCAGAAATTTGCCCACAAATACCCATTTTTTTATGAATGATTTTTGAAAAGGTGTTACGTTCTATTACGTACTGATGTATGTATGTACGTAGTAATGAGAAGAAATGTTTCTGCTGTATATTTATAAATTGATATTAACTATTTTTAAACCAATATAAAATCTTTTCGCCAAACAATTATAAATAGTTGTATTAATTTATATTTGCAATAAATAACATCAAATCAGAACAAATTAAAGATGATACTCACTAGATTCCTCTGTTGATTTCTCAGTAACATTAATAAATTCTTATCTATAATACATTAAACGAGTTTGGTTTTATTAACTAAAATAAACATTTACTTTTATGTAAATCGATTGTTATTTTTAATCGATTCGGCAAAGTGTTTGGTCATCACTAATTTACCTACCTATGGAACTGTCAAAAACAAAATAAATTAATGGCCAGGGTATAAATGATAATAACGTGACCTTAGCTAACAAGTAAAATGTTAACGTGTAATTAAATTTAATTAAATAATAATACTTTTAGGTAACTAGTAATAAAGAACAACCTTAATTACACAATAAGATAAATAATTATAAAAAAAAAAAAAACTGTTTAGTAATTAAATTTAAGTTCAATATTAATGGTTTTTTTTCGATAATAAGACTAATACCTTATAATAATTTTATCCTCTCTCCTACATTGTCATGCCCGACAGAGTGCATAATAAACGGTAAAATCTACATAATAGCAACTTTGTAACAAATGATATACGTTTATTGCACATAAACGTATTGCATATGTTATCACTACATCAAAAACTCGTATTTAATTTATTAAAAATAGGGGCAAACTATAATAGATGATAGAGCAGTTCACTCTATAATCAAAATCAGTTAATAGATATTATTATGACTAGTTATACCGATAGTGCTACGCTATTGGTCGGTTAACAATGGTACGGAAATAAAAAGCTAGGCAAGCATTATAAGTTGATAACAATCACTTGAACGCTGATTGAGGTACAAACAACATAGAAGTTACTTTTATTTTGTGATTTTGATAGATTATAGCAATAGTTGTGAGATTGTGTCTAACATATATTTGCATTGTAAAATCTACCAACTTACTTACTTTGAAGTCGAGTCCATTGAAAAAAGGTTGATGTTTACTTTATTGTACCAAAAATAAATGACGACTCAGTACTAAGAAGAGCCCAGGGGGCGCAACGCGTACTAGATTTGACTACCATTTGTAAGCACTTTAAAAAGGGGTAAAAAAACTAGTAAAATCAAACATATTTGAAATGTGTTTACATATGATAAAATGTTCCCTATATATTTTTTTCTTTTGAATGAAAGTAAAAATAGCGTTCTTACGCGTTCAAGTAGCGGCAGTAGGTACTTCGTCAATTGAAGCACTTTCAAACCGACTTCAAAAAGAAGAACGCTTTCTCGTAATTATGTTTTGTGTAAAGGAGCACGAACATCTTAAACAAGTAGCACCTTTAATTACAACTCATTTTCATTAAGTTACTGATGTGACTACCAAAATATATTGTAATTAAGTTTGAGTTTAAAATTCATAATAGTATATAACTAACTGTAGGAAAAATAAATACTACCCATACACAACAATAGCATTGATCTTAAGTTTTGCTTGAGTTTTCTCAGAGAAACTGAGTTGCTCAAGTAGCTGCCGATTCGCCTTGTACGGGATACTCGCATCCTTTCCCTACCTTATAATATACTGTTTAATCCACTCACTCTCTCTCATCCCAAAGATAATTTTAGGTTCCTAAGTGACACATATTCGAAGTTGTTAAAATCATTCGAAAATCTGCAACTGTAAATTCCAGTGCATTCAACAAAGTTTACCGATAAATCGTTCACAGTAGAAGCAGTATGTCTCTGGAATGGTCTCCCAGTCACTATCATATGAGCTCACTCCCAGGCATCCTTGCAAAAAATGTAAAAAGATTACTATTTGTTAAATTAATAATATTAAAATGTATTATGGCTAAATTTGTTATTGACGATTGACGTATCAAGTATGTTCTATTTATTTATTATACATAACAATAATGTATGTAGGCATGCATGTAATACACTTTTTTGTCGTGCGATAACCCCACGGGTTATCACCTCACCGGGGCTAATGGTGAAGTGGTATGTCGAATCGAACCGACTAAAACCACAGTGTTTCGTCACAAGTGAGTCTATTTCAAGGGACTGGAGTATACCCTAGAAAGGAAGTTCCCGAGAATCCCGGCAGCCACACTTTGCGCGCGGAGGGCCTTCCCTCCGGTTTAGAGAGGCGTGCGCGGTCACCGTCTCAGACCTGCTTCTGCTAGCGTAATGGGCAGCCTCACCCGTTACTTCCAAGCCAGCGCTCATGGAGGCCGGAGATCATTCTGCGCTCTCCAGCGCCTGGTGCCTCTTCTTCGGGACGGGAAAGTACTAGCTCTCTCCTCGACATCCATCCTAAGAGTAAGCCATTATGGTGTTTTTGTTGTTTGTGTTTTTTTTAATTATTATTATTGTACATGATAAATATGTTTATCCATACCAAATTATAGCATTCTAAGCCACAGACAGACGGGTGCTATAAGAGTTTCTTATTGATTCTGAAACCTTAAAAAGGGTCTGAAACATTTTCTCGCTATCTGTAATACTGAGTTAAACAATATTCTTAATAACATAAAATACTTTTTCTGCAAAAAATTCTTATTAAAATTATTAAGTTTTTGTCAGCTTGGACAAAGGAGCCTCCTACTTTGTTTACCATACAGTAGGATCTATCCCATCAAAAACATAAATGTGAAAAGGGGAGCCAAGTTCAATATTAAGAATATACATGGTTATCGACTACGCTAACAAAATAATTGAGATCTAAATGATTGCCAAGTTCTGTAGATAATCCTGAAGATTTGACTTAGACTTATTTATATTAAAAGGCTTTTGAGTTATTAAGCGGTCAAAATTGGCTCCAAATGGTTCATGTAATATAACACACGGCTGCTGCATCGCCAGTTCCTCTTGAACTGGGATTGACACACTGCTGTGTGTTTAGACCTCTATTAAAAACACACAAACACAAACGTTACTGCATATTTTTTGAAATTGATATTGAAAATGAACATGATTTTGCAATACCCAAAACTCACGTATCTGTAATATCTACTGAATTCTTATTAACCAATACTGTTATAAACAAATAGACTATACTCTTTTTCTATAAATAAATCTTATTAAAATTAAAAAAAATATTAAAATGAATAAGATTGTCGCTACTTATAATATACTTATTATTATGTACATATGTATAGATATAAGTCAAACATCGTAATTTTAAGGAAGCTAAGACAAAAAAGAAGGAGCTCTTCACCGCGCAGTAGGATCTACCTCTTTAAAAAACTCTCATTACAAACGTTTTGTATTTTTTCAAATTGAAATTAAAATGAATTTGGTAATACTCAAAACAAGTCTTCCAATATAAATTTTCCAAAGCAAATTTATCTATAAAGAGTACTAGTCAATTGTTTACGACATCGATACTGTATGAAGCCCAGAGATATTGAAAAATATATGAGATCGCCGTCACTACTCATTTCTATGTATCGTTCATGACTTCCAAAATCCAGATTTTTGGCATTTTTGGCGATGCATTCAATGTAATGGAAACTTGACCAGCATAATATATTATGACATATATTAAGCTTCTCTATACATATGTAAGTAATAGTATGAATCCCGTGTATTATATGTATATCAATTTGTATTCACTATTTTAACTTCTATATATAAATAACTCCAAATAGATCAATCGAAAATTCAACATATCTTTGCACCTACCGTATAACATTTCTACATCACCCCAAGGTTGACTGGTAGAGAATGCCCGGGCATTAAGTCCACCTTTGTACAAATGTGCATGAAGTTTTAAATAAATTAATAAATATTTGGATACTGCAGCTTTTTATCTAACATATTGACATGTTTGTTGGCATGCGCTCATAGGATGTACCAGTGATTGCGTAAGTCGTAAATAGTACTGAATTTATAATAATGAGGTTATAAATTAATCTCTACAGGACACAAATCCATTGTGATATAATATAATTGAAGAGGGAAACTCATCATTCACCCTCGATTTATCAATGCCAAAGACGGCAAAAGCCAATAATAAAACTTATCGAGTTGTGATAGACAGCGTTGCCGAAATTAACTCGCTCAAAGCAGAATTGTGTCAATGTTTTCAACTGAAAATTTTCATTTTATTTTTTTCAAAGTATTATCTGAGAGAAGAAAGTTTTTTAAACAATACAGTGTAATGTTAACATAAAAGTATAAATAGATATAAACGAGAAAAAAATATTCTCTGAAATGCTCAATTTAATCCGAAAATTTAGTCGAATGTGAAACTCATACCTGCTGTATGTGGAATTTGAAAAAGGTGTAAGACTTAGAGCGATCTCCGAGCGTACGAATATATCGTACAGAACAACGTTGAATTCTTTGAGTCTGCTATGTACCTACCTATTTCAAATGGTAGCTAAACGGGTCGTTACCATACATTAACTATCTTAAGTTCTGCAATAATATAACATATTCAAAATAGACTTTAATACCTTATGACTTATTATAGTTTGCGTTATAGCTCCGGTGACACAAGTTTGCTATTATGTTTACATACGATCATAAGATCATAGTTTCAAATCATGGGTCGGGCAAAACGGCAAACTGAAACGTGCCCACTAAATGACAAAAGACTCACTTCCAGTTACGTGTAAATTAAAGCTAGTAAAATTTAAATATAATAGGTACACTCCACTCTGCCACACGCTCCGGGAATATGGGCTTGAATACATAGCAAAAAATTTTTATGTTTTGGTCAGACTCGACAGAGAGCGGAGAAGTGACGTAATATGAGAATTTTATGAATTTATGTTATTCGGATCTATTTAATGTCATCATCAAAACAATTTCTTCTGCTACAAGTTAAAAAATATTGCTGATAACCAATTCTACATAAAATACAATAACAACTAGTGTTGAAAGGATATTTTTGTTATCTCAATAGTATATTAGGATCCTTAAGATTTAATATTTTATTTTTGAGATACGTATCGGCACGTCTCGCTTCGGATACGTTGGCATTGTATAGTTGCCAGAGACGTGATGGCCTCGACGTAAACTTCGAGAACTTTATAAAGATATTTGACAAAATTGTTGTTGGGAAAACTTAATAAAATCCTTACTTTTCATAAAGTAAAACATAACTAGACGAGCTATGATTATGGCTAGAAAAAACTTTATTTACATGAAGACTACTGGAATATCGAGTGTGTTTTTTGAGCCAACATTACCTTATCATATTCTGTGCTGAAATTTAACGATCCCTTGTTTTATACTATTTTATATGAATAATTTTTTCTTGTGTAATCTCTTGCATACTCGTCGGACACGCGTACATCGGTAACAACTTAAGTCCTATGAAATGGGAGTCAACGATTATGGAGGCTTTCATGAGGACACTTCACTCCATACTTCCCCTTACTTTTAGGTCGTACCTGTGACAAAACTCTGTGATTTTCGTCGAGTTGAATTCGACATAGCACGTCACTGTCTTCAGTGAGATAAGGCCGCCTATGACCTTTGAAGGATTCCTAACGGAAAAAAATTATCGACATATTCCATATATCCTGTCACAGTTGTAAAGAACTCACATCTATTTTATTTTATTTTGATTAAAACGCATCATAAGTTTTAATCTATACCTACCAAATAAAATTTATAAATCATTGAAACCCACTTTGTCACGATTGACGGCACTACATATGTATAAAAATACCCCACGGACACAGTCAAAGGTCACAAAGGACACAGACATGAGGAGAAGGAACCTAAACTTGTCGGGTACCCTAACATCGATGTCTGTTATCATTTGCAAGTTGAGTGAGTTCATATCGTATCAAATGTGTAATAGACTTTAGCTAAGAAATGTTCACATCTGAGAGTTTTATTTTCAGATGAGACCAGAACTTAGTTATCCTTAAATGCCTTAAAAACCAATGCTCACGCCCTGTAAACGAGTGTACAAGCATGCGAGTATGTCGGCGGCATCTCACCTATTACTCGACAAGCACTTCAGTATTCACTGTGTCTGATGTGGAAATGCATTGGTGACATCTTATACACGTTCCATTGCGTAAAGACTTTACAAACATCTAGTGAGTTTTTATGTCTTCCAAATACTGACAGTATTATTTAAAGAAATAAAAATTATAACTCTATCGTTCGTTTGATGTACTTAAGATCGGTTCACGAATACTTATATATATTCGTATATTAACATATGAGCGTACCCAATTCCATCTCAATCTGTTGATCGATTAACGACGGTTTGAATAAAAAAACTGACTGGCCTGTTGGTCTAGTGGTTAGTGACCCTGACCGCTATGCTTAGAAGTCGTGGGTGAATATATAAATATTCTCACCTGAGTCGGGGTGTTCTTTGTGTCCGTTGTTGTCTATGTTTGTAAAGTCCCTCGCGATACAGGAGTAATTCCTAATGCGGGAGTTGTCTATTTTCTAAATAAAAAAAAATAAAAACTTTCCCTATGCTTGTGCTTTCTCTATGCTTGCGCTTTCTCTTTGCTACTTTGTTGTTAGAATGCAAGCTATCATCAAAATCAATCAAATCAAAGTCACACTTGAAATCTTGAGCATTTATAATATGAGATTAAGTATACTCATCACAGTGTTTAAAAAGCAGAAGTAAACAGAAAAACGTTTTTAAAGGCAGAAAATATTTTATTAAATTAAATTTAATTATTTTAAAGAGCAACTCCAGCCCGCGTATATGATCAATGCTCCGCTTCAAAGAATCGCAGCATGATATTGAATAACCTCTTCAATAAAGCAATATATATATAATTATGTCTAGAACACCGTTTGCAGTATACCGAGCCCACATTATTTAAAGTACATTCAGACTCAGAAGAATTATTTATAAATCAAACAAATAACTGTCATATATAATGGTCGAACCCACAAAACTCAGTATAATAGCAGTTAGCAAGGCGTCGACGTAAACCATAAACATAACCGTACAGTCAACTACGATATTATATCGTTTTAGAATTCTATTCCGCGCTCAAACTACAACTGCAACGTACATCCAGACCGTTGCAAAGTTTTAAAACTGGAAGAAATAATCTTTTACGCCAGTTTCTGCAATGTTCAAGGCGAGTATGAGTTTATAGAAAGTAGCAGCCACAAAATGAAACTGCAGCGTACTACATTGCCTGAGCTGACTTAGCCAAACATATTTGTTAGTAGTTGCAGTTCAAAGTGTTTGTGAAGTAGATAGAGTAATACAACAAGTTGAATTTGTTACGTAAATACTAGTACACACTTTATGCTTGAATAAAAACTTTCGTGAGTGGTATTCATATTAGTTAAGATATACGGTTTTACTCAAGTGTATATTTCGGGGATACCCGACTAGTTTCGGACCCGACGGAGGCCCTTTATCAAGGGGTGAGGCGTCCTGCCGCGCCGGTTGCAGATGCCAGTCGGTGGGCACCTGCAACCCCGAAATATACACGTGAGTAAAACCGTATATCTTAACTAATCTATATGTTTACACTTTATGTTTACAGTACTATATGAAATTTACTTGCTTTGTCAAAGATTATATTGCATTTGAGCATACTGAGAGAAGGCACATGCTAGCAGTGGAGCAGTTTAGAATTAGAAACAAAGCCCGCATGGTAATTAAATTGTGACATTCCTATTTCCTAGTGATGAGTAGGTAGAGTCACCAGTGTTTCTAGAGGAGGTTCATATGGCCTCCAAAGCACGAATATCACCTCAGTCTTACGAGTATTTATTGACATTAGTAACTGCGTGTCACGGCGGCAGTTGTTTACTTATTTAACTTACATCTAAGGAAGTTCTTATGGTAGATGTACGTTGAGGTAGCGTAATTTAACGAAAATAAGCTAAACTGAACAGCAACTACTGTTCCTACATCGCGCATAGAAGTTTTGAAACCAATAAGTATGTATACAACTTTCCAACATTCATTTTAAGGTCATCACCTAGCCCTGGTCGGAGAGTCTTCCATAAGTGTTGGAGGTTTTGGACGTTCCTTTAGTACATTAACAAACAGACAACAGATGACAAACATTAACACTAAATTATGTATTTAAACGGGAATTAACGTGATCACGAAAATTTTCGTGATTGCGTTAATTCCCGTTTAAATCCATAATTATATCATGGAACGCGAAAGTTTAAAAGTTAGTATTAACACTAAAATTTGCTACTTAGTGTAGTGTTTCTTCTGTTTAGCTGTTTTTTTAGAACCCCTTCCGCATTAGGAATGACTCCTGTGTCGCGGGGGACTTTACAAATATACAAACAACGGACACGAAGAACAGCCAGACTCGGGTGGGAATCGAACCCACGATCTATGGCGTAGCAATCAGAGTCACTAACCACTAGTCCAACAGGTCAGTCAGCATTGAAGGGCTGTTTCTATTCAAATATACAAATAAATAAACGGTCGTATTGACTTTTACCTTATACATCATTTAACCGTTTTTGAGAAACAACTAAATAAACTAAACAGTTTTAAATAAATAATATGTGCATAACTACTGTGTAGATTTGTGTACAAGTACACAGCAAAATTATACAATGGTTCCATTAAAATATGTTAACACTAACACGTCGAGTACATTCATATATGATTACGTTTAAAATAAAACTTGTGCATAGTTATTACGGCGCAGTGCAGAGTTTGGGCGCCCGGTGGTGCATTTGACAACAAAATGAAATTAAACAGTTCCACCTTGTACTCTCGTGAAGAGCGACGTGGACTTTTATTGCAAGAAGTGGGTCACGTGAAGATTGCAATATTCGCTTTGTAATCACATTTTATACATAGAGTTAATTAAGGTCTGCTAAACGTGTTTATGTTTTTTAACCCACGAAAAAACGGAGGAGGTTCTCGAGTCAACACGTTGGGACGAATGATTGTTCACCCATTGACTTTACACCTGTCAACCAATTTTGTTCAAACTTAGCCCACATATGTAGTTCTAATGACTTTACAATATGACGGAGACCTGTAGTTAATTTAATGATCTATGCGGAATCAAGTCCAGAGAACTCTCCAACGGTTTACAGCATTTATTTTGTTTGTTCTTGTTAATTCATCTTAATGAGAACTTGACACCTAGCGCATTCCAGCAAAGGAAGAAGGAACATAAAAATAAGAAAAATGTCGCGGTGTGAGCCGCGATAGCCGAATAGCCCTACGCTTTGTCTATTAGTTATCTCCTAAAGTTTTTTTTTGTAAACTAGAAACAATCAAATAGTAGTTTGTAGGTACATTAAAATATTTTACGATATATTTACCACTCTAAATTGTACCCGTGTGGAGCCGAAGGGGGTCGCTAGTTTTTTAGTTTAATGGAAAATTTAATAATTGAAGGTCAACAATAATTCTTCTAAAAAAAACCGACTTAAAAAAAACTATTCCATAAAAGACTTATAAGGTTTTCTCATGGATGCCATTGTCAGAACTGAACGAAAAAAAAAAAGAATCGGTTCACCCAGTCGAAAGTTCAGAGGTAACAAATATAAAAAAATCGAATTTCGAATTTAGAGCCTCCTTCTTTTTTGAAGTCGGTTAAAAATAGCACATACGATCTCTCTTCTTTTGATCCGTTTGGATTATTGTTGTCTATGTTTCGAGTTTCAAACTAAAACAAAATTATGCAAAATTGGGTTACTTCATTTGTTCATTTTCTGCTCGGGAGATAGAAATTACCTCTGTCCAATTATACTGACACAATTAGTTGAACTAATAGACATAATGTTGTTTAATAAATGTTCGAATGAAAAAGTAAGTTGCTTTTTATTTTATTTCTGTTCACTAACATTATTCATATGTTAAAATATGTGTTTATATTAACAAACTAATTCTTAATTTATCGAAATTTAATGCCGTTTTTTACTTCAAGTGTTGAGCGTCGTATTTCTGAGGTGAACTCATTGGCAAACTAATCGGTTTCAGTTCGAGTAATACACGCCCGAGAGTAATGCGCTTTGTAAATCGGTCTTTTTCGGGAACTAATATCAGTTCCTGTGATTATAAAGCGCAAATCACATAGTACATAGAGTTTCTAACACATAAGGTTTATGCATGGGCAAACTGTATACGTATACAAAAAGAGTGGACCAATATACTCAGAATCGTTATTCCAAAGGTACGAGAGGTGGGTTTATAGGAGTATATAAATATAGTATACAACGTACACAAATACGTACATAGGGTGATTGGATGCGAGAAGAGGAACGACCGTGTGAGTCGATTGATACCATGGAGCCAATATCAATATCCAACATTGATACAGCTTGTGCAGTTCGTTCGCTACCGAATTGGTAATCAGCGGGACCAGACAGACTGCATAAGTTTTAGGTAAAATGGCTCCATAACTCACATGTTCGTTTGGCATCTCGCTTCCGACTTTTATAAGCACAAGCGTGATTCACCTACTCTATAACTTTGGTAGAGAGCTCCTTATACTTGATACAATCATTAACGAACAAGTACATCGTAACTGAAAGGATTTGGTGACATTTTGGATAGATAACATATATAAATAGGCCTATGACTCTTTGCTGCATACGTGGCTCTTGAGGGTGATGGAGTTGTACAAGATCCAGCTCTACGCACTTTCTTGAAGGCATGTATGCGGCAATGGAGAACGGTCGTTTGCTATCCAGGATATCAGCAGTCTCAAGGAGATGGCAAGGATATTAATATCACGGGGGGTACGTTTCAGGATGACATTTTGAATTCCATGTGGTTTTGGAAGGGTTCAGGACTAGGCTGTCGGCTTGCGGAGACAAAGTCCGATTATATTCCACCTCCTTTTTATCGATGATTTGACACTCTTTGACTGCAGCAATTTCCAATTGATAAGACTACTAGAAGTAACTGAAACCTTTAGAAAAAAGTAACAGGACGGAACAGGTGTCGATAAATGTACAGTCATGCACATAAAAACAGGCAGGATTGTGTAATCTGAAGGAATGGAACTCTCAGATTCTACGTGCCTTATAAGTCTTTCCGCAAACGAAACTTAAAAGTATATATGTATATCACAGGCGTTAGGTATGAACGAATTAACTATGAAGCAATCGTTACAGGGACACTTCTTTGGCCGAATGAAAAAAGTATTAAAAAAGTTCTTTTGTCAGGTGGTAATGAGGTGCGGGCTTATGATGATTGGGCATACCGATCTTAACCTACTCCTTTGGTATACTTAGATGGACTCTAACGAACTGGATGTCCTGGATAGAACAGTTCGTTCACTGCTAACTACGTATCGTATTTATTAGCATCTGTATCCTGGCTACGACTGGGTAACCTTTTTGGAAAATCTGAAGATTTTGTCAGTGCAATTATATTTATGAAATTGTTATGACGAATAACTATCGGAAGTACATCCTGATAGACATTTGTCGGGCTTGTCATCGTCCCGGAGATAGTCTCAAGCATATAATTACCGGTTGTTCTCGTCTTGCCAACGGCGAGTTTTAGTATAGACATAACCGAATTCCCATAATAGTCCATCAGCTACTTGCTCTTATATAACCTTGTAATTGTCAACTTCACAGTTACAATGTGCCCGGCCCAGTTCTTAAAAATGGAAGCGCAACGTTGCACTGGGATCGATCTTTCTTCACTGAAAAGACTATTGTTGCCAATAAGCCTGATATAGAGGTGATAGACCGATTAAAGTGCCAAGCAATGATTGTTGACATTACCATTCCCTTGACGACAGTCTCCTAAAATCTCATAAAATCTCATAAAATATTTGGACTTAGCCCACGAACTAAGGAAGTGAGATGTATGTTGATTCTGCAATCGTTATGCCGATAGTCATTTCGGCCCATGGGTTAATTGCATAGAGCCTCAACCAACACCTTCAAAGGCTCACGTTAGGCGGCTGGATTTAAAGCCTCATGCAGAAGGCAGTTCACCTCGATACGGCATGCATAGTGAGGAGGTTTCTGTCTCTGAAACCCTAACCATCGGTAGCTTGGTGTGTTAACCTAATACTGGTGGGACACTTTTTCTTAATATTTTTACATATATCTAAATGTATTTAAAAATGTGATTTAAATGTTTATTTAAAAAAAAACTGTCAGTCGTAGGACTGCACGTCAGAAGTGAAAACATAACTAACACATCTGTCATCTGAGCGTGACGGTCACGCGAGTTCAGTTTTTTTCCTTATACCAAAAGAGCCCAATGTGCCTAAAAAATTTTGAACTTTAAAAATTGTTAATAAGTAATTGTGAGTTGCCGATCAGAAGTGTTCATTTTTGAAGAAAGTGATGCCATCTGCTAGTGACATCCATCAAACTGACGTACGTTCTGACGAAAATTTGAATAAAGGTTTTTGCTAATGAGCACTATAGGCGTTATAAATTTTCACCTTAATTACAATTATGTTTTTGTTTATTTTACCATATGAATAAGTACTTTATTGAAGTAATTATATTTTTAAAGATTAAATAATAAGGAGCTAATAGAACTTAATGTTTTGATTAGCACTCTCTAGTGAATCTATATTTGTATCATTGCGTGACGGTGCGAGTTCAGTGCTAAACACAACGTGCCTAAAGAAGTTTTCACTTCAAAAACAAAGATAATAATAGTAATAATCTTTAGAATAGAATAAAAATACAAGAAATACATCAGGTGAATATGTACAAAGGGCGCCTTATTGCTGAAAGCAATTTCTTCCAGGCAACCTTTGAATGGACAAATAGATAATAAATAGATTAAATCATTGGTGGTTTTCGTGTGAAGTGCTGATATTGGAGATATTTTAATTTTTTGAAACAATCATAACTCTTTCTTTATTCAATAAAAGAAGTGACAATGACTATACATACTCGTAGTTTACTACTACTACTACTACTACCATATCATTTGGGAGATAGAATCAGTCAGTCGTGAAACTAGTTGCCAATACGTCGATCCTATTTAGAAAAACAGGTAAGAAACTCCAAGGAAAGTCTTTTTCAACAATAATGTAAACCTAACAATAATGCAATTATTATTATCATATATATGAAAATATGCTACGGTCAGTGCACACCGATGCGATGCGGTGAAAGTTGTCTCTCTGAGTGATGTCTAGGAAGGTAGTGTGAGTGAGCAAACAGCCAAGAATAAACATTTAGGAATTGGCATGCACAAATTCATTGGGCAAGCAAGAGATCTGCTTGCTTTTCTAAAGATGCCTTGTGTAGTTGTATCACTTCCAGTCCACGGAAGGTTATACCGTACCGTTAGGACCTTGGTCATTCTGGCGAAAGCTTGTAGTTGAGGTCTTCTTGTTAAGAATTTCAGTACTACTGAATTCTTAGTACTATTGAGTGAAGTGAACGGCGTGTTTTAAAGTCCTTTTCAGAAATATTAAGGAAAAAATATTATGTTATATAATTACAAGAAATTGTATACTCTGTCTACGATTTGATATATTTTATTTGTATTGTAGAGTCTAGTACAAATATAACCCCAAAAAGTTATAATAATTATATGTAAACAATGTTGTACATACATGTTTTGACATGTGTGTCAAAACCCTAAATTTATTGCTTTCCCGGCGACAAAACTTTATTGACATATTTATATACAAGAGGCAAAAAAAATATTTTTCTCTCAATTTTTGTTTAGTTTCTGCGTTGGACAGTGATAGATGGTCTGCCAAAATAACGGGTTACCATACAAATATTTACAAAAGTTCCGGAAGATGCGGCGTTCCCACCGACGGACAATGATCCATCGTTTCTTAAATATAATATATAAGAGACATGCAAAGATCTCAATACTCAAGCAGAGAGAAAATTTGTTGTAAGTATTATAAGTTCCTCTACGATCTGGAAATCGAAATATTTTGAATGATAATAAAATAGAAATAAATCTGAATTTAGGTTTAGTGTAAAAATATAAATAATTATTAGTACTTCATAATACAATCAATTACTTTCCAATCGTAACTCCCGTAGTTTTGAGATCAACGGTTGTCCAGCGTGTTGACGAGCATCATTACGAAGAAGGAGAGTATTAGATCAATTGACAAGTCTCGATTATTTGACAGCGAGGTTGTTCATCATCGAATGCAATTCTTCATAGTACACAACGGAGATAGATTCAGTGCCAGGTCATAAGAAGCTATAACGAAAAATGCTACAACGGGTCTACCATACGCATGCAAGCAACTTCTTTTGGTCAATTTGCGTTAAGGACAAGTTTAGTCACCTCTCCTGTTCGCTATCGGACAGGAATGTCGTTAAAAATGATGAAATCTTACGCATGTTCGTAAAACTTGTAGCTGAAAATAAGAAACTGAAATTATGCAATTTAAATTAAATGTGAAACAAAAAATTAAACTTTACAATATAACACCACAAAACGTTTTGTGTCAGCTAGCTACCAATTTTTCCTATCACATGAGATGTTAACACATGAGTACCTTAATTTTTTAACTTTGTCAAAATACCTTGAAATTAAAATATATAAATCGTAAACCATATCCAACCTCGTCAGAGCAGCATTCCCAAAATATTTCCATGGTTCGCAATCATATACAATAACATGTCAATATACGCGTATGCAAGCCTGTTCCCTACAATCAAAAGTTATTGTGAACTGACAAAGCGTGTGCTGTTTCACTAAAATTAATATCTGCACATACTACTAAGAAATCTATAAACCCGATTTTTTAATTAAATCTTTTCAAATGACTCTCCACTATTATTCATGCATCTCAGACACTTCCTTCGCTTAGCCTGCTAGATCGCAGATAGCTCATCTTCTGGCAATTAAAACTGTATTGCTTTAAGTATTTTTTTTTTATTTTAGGAAATATAAAGAAGTCACACGCTGTCAAACCAGGATTGTATTCTTACAATCCTGGATTGACAGCGTGTGACTTCCTTCCTTCTGGATGACATAGAAGTTTGACCAGTGCTGTTCAGGAAGTGCCTCGTTTTGATGAAGTATTCGTTGTCGTGATGAAGCACCAGCTCGCGGCGTCCCATATTCGGTCGCTTGCTACTGACAGCAGTGAACCCTTCTGGCAAGCATTTGGTAGTATACCAATTGGTATTAATGCTAATTTGATCCTGTAAAGGTATTGACACCAATATGTGTTGAAAACATTCAGCTTTAGTCAAATTCATTGACATGCAAAATAATATATAACAATTATTAATACAAATAGTAACATATTATACAATACAATAATGTCCAATGTCTGTAACATTTGTTATCATGTCAAAATTTTACATAGTTTTATTAATGTGAAAGTTTTAATTGTGTTCAGGAATTATCATTTATAATATGTTTTAAATTACAGAACATTACAAGTAAATCTTGTAATGTTCTGTAATTTAAAACATCATGCCTAATTAGTTTTCTGAATGGTGAAGGTACATCCCTTATTTACTTAAACACTTTATAAGAAATTCACTCGAGAAATCCTGTACTTAAAGTTTAAAACAATTTTAAAGGGTATATTTTCCTGTAATATATTGTGATTAGAAAGCAAGAAAGCATACTAAACATCTGTCAAGCTGAGCATGCTACTTCCTCCCTCCCCCATACCCCTAAGAATTTATAATTTTTTTTAATACAATAATTCTTAACCACTAAAGTCTGAAAATTTTATTGAACTTTGTTACTTCTAACCACGTAAACAGCACAAATTTAAGTAAAATTCCTTGCTGGAATAATATAATCGAAAGATTTTTTCATAATAGTAGTACTTAATCTATTTTAAACACAATTAAAATTAATTGTTCCTTTTCTAAGTTATTAAAACCCAAATATTACAAACCTATATATTACAAATGTATAATTGGATTGTCACCGCATATTGTTACTGGATGCTCGGAATTGAACAATAGTTAGCCGCAGCCGGACACAGTCGGATCAGGGTTGGAAAGCAAATAAGGTTAATGCAGCTCGAATTTCCATTCGGAGAACCTAATTGGATGCTGGACCTTGTTTGCGAGCGCGCGCCGAATGAGTTGATTTTCATGACACCAAGCCACCGCGGCATGGTTTAATAGATTCAGTGATTATTGTTTGCTTGCACTAACTAACCTAACACGGGATTTACACTGATTTGGCTAATTTAGAAGCTATTGTTTTCCTGACGAAGTATTTTTAAATTCAAATAGCTCACATAAACTCCAAACTATTTTTAAGCGGTTTCGGTCACATTCACAAAAAACTAAATTGTCAGGTCCATGTACAGTGCGATGTCCACTCTTAGTAAGACATTCTAACCAATATTGTAAGTTTTAATATGATAAATATAATTTATTACCATGAGTTTGTTTCTTTGTTAAGCTTTCAGGCCTTAGCCGATCATCATGAAAAGAACTGTTCCCAAAGGATAGAAAACATTTTTTACCGCGAGCAAAAGCAAGTTGTTTACATAAATTTCTCATAAAAACAGTATAATCTGTATCGTAGCAGTTTTGTATCTGTATTTTATAAACGCTTTCTAGCTTAAGTGTAATAAAACTAATCAAAATAATATTCAATTGAGACAAGTCTAACGAGTGTAAGTTAAAGTATATTTGCAAATGACGCTGATAGAATATGCTGCCTTATAGCCTTATGTGGTCAGATAAATTTTCATAACATCAGATTTATATACCAGAAAGTATAAGTGCAGTCTGACCACCGAATAAAAGAATTATTCTGAAAAGTAGGCTGAAACTGGTTTACCAAATTAAATGGCGGAAGATTGCAATGGCGATTCCCGCTTCCCTGATCATAGGCAAGCAGCGAAAACCGGGGTGGTTTTCAGTCGGTAAGAGCCAACAAACCCCTCCGCAGCTCAGGGCGGAGGACATCCATTAGCATCTTCTACCCGTCAAAAAAAAGACAATGCCATAACTAAAACATAATATTGTTCTCTTATATTATTACTGATAGAATACATATAATAATAGTTATTGATTACTATGGATAGAAAGAAAGTTCTTTACTGTACATCAACGTGAGCCAGACTTAGGAACATGGACGGTCTATAGATACACAGTCAAAAGACTGAATACCTTCACAATAAATTGTGTCTCGGAGAAAGTACTATTATAATACTATATACGGAGATGTTTTGAAGTTATTACTTTGGAAATACTATAAAACTTTCTAAATATATTGCTTACTAAAGCAATAGCCGTTTAAATTCCACAAATTAACTCGCATTTCAAAATGTAATCCAGTGTGGCTATATCACTATATAATGAGAGTTGAGTGGATTATAGACAAACATGACAAAATCACCATAGCATTTCAGTTTTATTTGATTAACCGTATGCGTTTCGGTGTATATACCGAAAACGAACTTCGTCACTAAAATTTTAAAGCAAATAAACACACACAAAACCCGCAAATAAAATAAACTGTTTGGACGATCCAAACTCTATTGGTTTATTGTTCCATTTGCGTAATTGAAATTATGAAGTTAACGATATCCAAACTCATATGTTGGCTCATACGGTGATCCGCTTAAAAATTTTCGTCATTAATTGGACAGTACCAGTCTAATTTAAGGAGAGTGTTATTAACGATATTACCGACGAAGCTAATTACGGACATCAGACTTCATACTAAGTTTTAACAGCGCACGCCGAGTTACTGAGTAAAGAGCTTCAAATTAAAATATCTCAATTTCTCACTTTAAAGTTGTTGCTCGTATGAAGATCTCGGTTTAAAGTCTTCATTAACTTCTGTCGTTGCCACTTCGCAGGGAATGGCGCCTATTTAGTTAAGTCGACTTTTTAAATATTTGAACGGAGTTTTAGCGTTTGTACTAAAATTAAGGCCTTGAAATGTTTTTGATCTAAGTAACGAATACTTTTATTTTATTGTTTGTATATTATGTAGTAGCAGTATATTTACGTCAGTATGAGAAAAGAAGTAGCGTATTAATTATTAACTTTTGTTTCTAGTATCATGTAAATGTAATTTATGTATCTGAGAACGTTGATATATTCATAATATAAATTCACCTCGCCATTGCTTGTCCACGGCTGACGTCTGCAGGCTGTCAACAAGTTATTTCGTGATGGCGATCGCGAATCTTCCACGACCGATCTCACTGGTTCAGTGAGATTTTATTAGTGGTAGTAAGTACTAAAAACATGCTTTAGGATGTCTTCAAAATCTATTGTGAAGTATTGTAACGACATCCCGATCTAGATCTTAACGTTATTTGTTGAGAGGAAAAAAAGGGAACTCAGATATTAACGTTTTACACCCAAAAGCTTTTAGCCTGTAAATATTTTCTGTACAAACCTCATACGGTTTCATGTCGCATACAATTTTAGGCTACGTACTGTGATATACGTCTATTGTTCATATTTTGCTACTCTCTTGAATGAATGTTGAATTAATTGGATTTATCTTTGTTTCTGTTGCGGTTTATAAAGCTTTGTTCTATGAATATTAATGAATACAACTGATTTTTTTTGTTGATTGGTTTGTCGTAAGTTAACTAACTTTTGTTATTGTGGACAGATAAATATTATTACATTGCGAATCAAAGCTATAACTATAATTGCAAAGTTTTTAAACTGCAATCTTTATGCTTTAGGTAGATACAATTGAAAATATTGTAAATCAATTTAGCTTTATCTAATCAGAAGCGTTAATAAACTAAATGCAGTTAGGTTATGGTTGTGTATACACAACCTAAGATTATAGTGAATATTCTCAATGGTGATAAACATATTACAATTCAGAGATACAACTTTACGCAACATGAACACCCAGTTATTTCGGGAAAGAAGAAGAGCAGAGCGAAGCCTAAACGCTGTAACTAAAGTGAACGTTTTGTATATTTTTATTATTATATTTAATTGTTGTGCACCGTGAGTTACCTACTTCCATACAGTAAAGTCCATCCTGAGGTTGTCTGTAAGAGATCGCAGACTGCGATAAGACCGCCCATTGTACTGCAACTTTATATTAATTTCCTAGATTGTATAATACTTTTTTTGGTGTGCAATAAAGAGTACCTATCTATCTATCTAACATTTTCGATAGGGAAAGGTCAGGTTAAATCATTTTATACAAAATGCCAATTTGGTTAATGACTGTTCATTAAAATATGTGGATTAAATATTGTGACAGTTGTGTCTAATATCGCGTAGTACATCTATTGCAAGATGGTCAATCAGCTCATTCCCAGACTCACCGATATGAGAATGTATGCAATGAAGAAATATATCGATGTTTCTATCTAACTAAATGCAGAAATATAATTAATAATATTAAATATAGTTTTATAGACCATAAAAAAGCCTTTGACTCTACATCACACGAAAGTATCTGGAAGGCGCTAGAAACGCAAAAGCAAAAAAATAAAGCTTAATGGAGGTGTAAGACAAGGTGACCCGCTTTCCCCAAAACTTTTTATTGCAGTCCTACAACATATAATGCAAGACTTACCATGGTCTACACAAGGCATCAACTTAAATGAGAATTTTTAAGTCACCTCGAGTTCGCTGACGACATTATTCTATTCTCGGAAAGTCCACAACGCTTGAACATCATGATAAACGACCTTCACCAGGCCAGTATAAAAGTAGGACTGGAAATGAACATTGACAAAACAAAAGTCATGACTAATTGCCACATGTCACCCATTCCAGTAAATAACAACCCTCGTATAGGTACAAAAGTGCGTTTATCTAGGCAAAGAGATCTCCTTCAACAAGGACAGAAATAAATAATTTTCACCCAGGGTAACAATTATAACAAATAGTAAATAAAGTACCATTGCAGAAAACGACAAACCCATACCTTGCATGCATTTAAAAGACAAGTGAAGAATTATTACTTGTGATTAGAAATACTTTGTACGCTTTACAGTAGATACATTTTTAAGCAACGCCCTTTGGGATTTGCTGGTACCCTTTTTAGCTTTATCTCCATATCTTCACATAGTATTCGCAGTTCGTTGAGCATAAAAAGTTAGAATTTGTTATAAGAGAAACTATAATATTTTGAATAAGTCAGTAAAGGCTTCATAAAAACCTTGACAGCAACTTCAGTGAAATGGAAAGAGAAGATAATAAAAAATCAAACCCGCCGTTACGAAGAAAATCATTAAGTTTTGGGTAGGGGAAGGCAACTCACATACATTCGAGTGGAAAAATTGCCAAAGTAAAACTACCTTAATGGTGAATGTGGACTTTGTAGCACTATAATTTACTGAAGGTGGCGAACGTGCCGATTTATATGGAGACAGAATTTCACTAAAGCTACCTTTAGTGACAAACCATACTATAACATAGCATTTGTTGTGACAGTGAATTTGAATAAATTGTTCTCAAAATATAACTAAAAATTTTAAGCATTTTAAGCATAAGGTTAAACGCTGATATTATAAGACATAACACGTTTGTAGCTTCTCGAATGCCGACGGTGGACTGATGGCCGGTTCCTATAATCAAGAAACGATTCGTTTTGCTTACGGACGGTAAAATTTTCGTTGATTATAGGAACCGGGCATGACTGTCTAAATGCTGTTTTAAGAAACTTTGGCATTTGTGCTGTGACGTTAGTTGAAAAGAACGAATGGTAGTTATAATAGATAAACTTATCGATTACCAAAGCATAACCACAGACCGTAAGCAAATCAACTAACAAATGACTTTTGTATAAAAAAAAATAAAGGTAGAAAGTAATGCATGTTAAACGTAATTTTTTTATCCCTTTTCAATTGTACTTTTTTTCTGGACGAAAGCTACCCTATGCCCTTCCTTTGAACAATTGAGAACGTGTATGCAAAATTTCACGATGATCAGTGGAGCAGTTAAGGCGTAACAAACAAATAAACTCGCTTTCGTATTTATAATAATAGTTAGGGTTTTCTAATAACCTCGAAAAAAGTGAACGAAACAACGTCCCTTTACACATTTGTTACACATTATGACAATGCTAGTTTTTAAGTACTAATTTACTTAGTAAAAAATGTAATCATATGGAGCTGAAGTCAATTTTGAAATTATTATCCATATGTATAATGGTGAGCGTTCAAGAGCCAAACGTGCCTTCGTCTTTACGTTTTTTTTAAACTACTATGTTTTAATACCTAATACCTCAGGCAAACTGATAACTAAACTCGAAACTGTTTCGCAATTTTAATTAATCTCACTTGTAAGCGTGGAGTCTTGTACAAATTATATTTAAGACGTACGTTATCCGACATTTTCAGTTTCATAAATCTCCATTTGGAGGCGCTGCGCCCCTGAATAGGCTCGTTAGTCATAAATA
Source organism: Euplagia quadripunctaria (assembly GCA_963859945.1). Lineage (NCBI taxonomy): Eukaryota > Metazoa > Arthropoda > Insecta > Lepidoptera > Erebidae > Euplagia > Euplagia quadripunctaria. The sequence goes on along the minus strand of OY982576.1, from coordinate 11,159,593 downwards.
ACCGAACTCTGGTCGTTATCTCTCATTCAACCGTCCATAAGGTGTGCACACTCGCCTCTCGTATTTTTTTCTGAACAAACTTTAAATTTCTGTTTGCTTTTCTTTTTTGATATTTACTTTATGATACGTAAATGTATTTCTTTGTTTATCTGATGAAATGTTTATCTTAAGATGTGTACTTATGTACGTTTACAAATAGATTTATAAATTTGATAAAAGAGGATCTTCTGTTAAAAGAAAATTTGATCCTTTAAGTCTTAGCAGAGATTTTCCTTATTGATATGAACTACCGTTGACAAGGTCAGTTCTCAGAATAAACTCTAGTTGTACAAACAACAACTTTACAACACGTTACGGCGTATGTGTTGTATTTAATATATGCATATATACATTAAAAAAAATAAAGTATGCATTAGATTTAAAAAATTAGTAACCACTAAGTACCCACTCCACCTTAGTAAAGTCTGTTTTTTTGGCATTAAGAAATCATGGATATTGAAACGCGGATATGAAGTCATTTGTTAACGCTAATCCCTCTAATAGCATAAAAAGTGGAGCCTGAAAGTCGGTAGTTGTCAGTCTATCCAGGAAAATATTTTTCAATTTTATTTCTTATTATTATATATTTTATTTCATATAATCCGATCGATAAATCACAAATACACACAAACAATAAAAGTTTTGTTTTGTCACTATTGCAGTAGTACAAGACAGACAAAATTATATAGTGTTGTTTGTATATCTAATATACGTTAAAAAACTTACTAAATATAGACTTTTAACAAAAGCTTAATTTAAAATAATATATTAACCTTCGACAATATACTGATTATTTTATAAAAAATAATAAAGTATGGTGGTGTACTAGTAACGATTTATAGCTCAAGGCTCAAAGCAAACAGTTACAATCAAAGAGTATGTCACTACCACGGTTGATATTTTAAGCAAATAAATGAGTTTGATTTCGTATGGTTCCGAACTCGTATGGTTGGGAAAATAGTTACTGATTTCCATTGTTTCAAAAATTCTATAATATTACAATTTTTTTAAACAGTGTTTCTGGTTGGAGGTAAGGGCTGCCAGAGCTTCATTAGTTGGGAAGCTACAGTGCAAAAGGGACCCTGGTGATGCTACGAGCATCAACAACCACTTACAATGAAGCCCGCTGAATGCTTGTGTGCTACCTTCTTTTTTTATGAGCTAAATTATAACAAACAATCCCACCAATATTATCAGTTTGAAAGTTTGGACTGATGGATGGATGGACGAATGAATGTTTGTTACTCTTTCAAGCAAAAACCACTGAACCGATTGCGATGAAACTTGGTATGTAGATAGCTGGAGATCTGGATTAACGCATTTTTCGGCTACTTTTTATCCCAATATGCCGACGGGATCGGGACTTACTCGTTTGAAACCGCGGGGCGCTGCTAGTATTATCATAAACTAGATGTATTTGTTCCCCGAATTCTCGAGACAAGTAGACAAGAAAGTTATATCAGAATGTGGTAGTATGACAACGATTTCTTAAGATGGGTGTACGTGGCTGCTTCGACAACAACTTTAATATGCTGATGACATGGTCCCAAATCGCTAATAATATGTACCTGTCTTTACAATTCATACTTTGATACTTCTTTTGATTTACATTATTTTATCAAATTAATACGTAAGTCTGTCATTTCAAAACTGTTAGAAGTTACTAGCAGTTTTAGTTTTACTAGTATGTGGCCAAAAAGAGTAAAGGAATGAAGTGGACTATGGATCACAATAGCAATTTATATTTCTCTTTGCTGACGTTACCAATTAGTGTGTTGTATTTTTCAAAGCTTATTTTCAGGCCATTCAAATTGGTTATCCGAGACCATTAAAAATAAAATTAAATTCCCAACAACTGCGAGTCTGACTCACGAACCGAGGGTTTCGTACAAACTTGTATGTAGATAGATCATCCAATCTCGGGAATCGATTATCGAAGATTTTTTTTCCATTATTTATCCGAGTATGTTTGAAAGATAAACTTAACTTTTCCATTATAACAAATTAACGACTTTAGGATTGATTTACTTGTTCTGCGAGACCTTGCTTCTCACCAAAATTAATAATTCCAGTAATCAAAATGAGAAGTATAAAAATTGGTTAAAATATTATGCTTAAATGCGTTGACTTAGAAGCTTGACTTGTTTACAGCTGCAGACTGGACTGAAGGCACAACTATTTGATTTTAATTTCAACTTGATACCTCCACGCGTTCCTGAGAAAAAGAGTTCTGATAGACAAATAGACAGTCAGACGTACGGACAACGAAGGGTTCCTTTTTTCCTTCAAATACAATAAAGGCGTATTTTAATCGTATAAACTTTAAACCCTGTGTAAGTTGTCTACCTGCAGATATCAATGGTATTCCTTTTCATTTTACAGTGTTTTATCTGTTATTTTTGTAACGTATATCTGTTATTTTGCCAACGTATAAATCGAATGTAAAATAAATCGGTGTTTCAAATTTTGTCTAAAACCGTGCACGGATAGGATGGAATATATTAACAAACTCACAAACATATTGACAAACTAGTACGTTTATATCTTGGAGTATAGGACTACTCCATACCTAATGTGATGTAAGCTTGTTTGGTTGTTTGTAGAAAGCTAGTGATGAATAAACCTAAAACTATAAAAAGAAAAATATTAATTAAGGATATTTCCTTTGATTTGAGTGTACGGGACAATTATATTTGGTCTGCGATGACGTTGCCGCTTCACATATGTCGTGGTTACTACATATTATGATCGTTACTAGAATACGCGTGACCTTAATCAGTCAAGTCTTTCAGAATTTACACAAAGCATAAGACGATTATTTATCAATCATTTCATCTCATTTATGATTATCCTAAAAAAAACAATGGGATAATGCCAATGCCAAGCCTATTTCGTAAGAGGGCTGGTGTTGCCAAACTCACAAAGTTGCTAATGGATTAGTGTCATTCATATACAAAAACAAAAATTGACGCTTTCAGTCGTGATACAACGATTTCTATGAGTCGTGCTGTAAGAGATCAGGCGTATCTCCGCATAATTGTAACACACGTGCTATCTTATTCTACCATGGGAGCTACGTACGTTCGCATTTAGCTTGAGGCAACCGATTATGATCCGACATATATCGTCGAAAGTAGCATAGATATATATAAATTACTGAAGATATTGTATAATTTCGTGTGCCCAAATAATCTTCTTCGTATAATATAGATGTGATTTACCAAGTTATTTAATTAGACTGTATGATCAAGAATGTGGTTCTAAAATATGTCTATAATCAAGTTCCCTGTAATTTAAACCGATCAGATAATTTAATAAATGCTGGCGTGTTTCCTCAAAATATGCCATTATATTGATAAATAAGGCACCAGCCTATATATTCCAGACAGTTACACATTTATTTTCCAGAACATAAAACTAAGAGAACGGTCGTGGAAGACATCATAAAAAACATTCAGAATTATATTTAAAATTCAATTTTCTGCGGCACTTAGTACTGAAATGAAGTAGTATTTTATACTTATGAGCGAGTGTTACTTGTAATGACTGGTTAGCCTTGTATGTAATTGTAGGATTATTTATTCTTAGTTTGTTATCTTGTTCAACTATAATTTAAACACGTTTTACTTCTCTATTCTTATTAGATTTCCATCGATGTTTCGCTACGTTGTTCTAACTTCTAGTCTCGTCTGAGCCTTATGCCTTTTTACTTATTATTAATGCACTTTCCAGCCCATAAATTATCTCTATACATAATAAGGGGCTCGATTGGCAAACCCTGAAAAATACTTTCATTATCTTTCGTTTTCTCTTACGTCCTTATGAGCTAACAAATATGCTTTCATATCGTTCCTTCCAACATTAACCCATTTGACTTAAACGAGTTGTGATATCTCACTCTCGATAATATTTAAGATAGGTATCCCTACCCATGTATTCTCCGATTCTCCTGCACTGTAAATCACACAACCGGACCACCGAAGTCGGCTTATAAATAGTGGACAACTTATGAGCTAAGTAAAGATCTTTCTCAAATTTTTATTGAAGTTATAGATAAAATTGACAGTTTTTATATGTAGGCAAACGAGCAGACGGGTCACTTGATGGTAAATGACTACCGCCACCTATGGGCACTTGCTATTCAAGAGTCACAAGTGCTTTGCCAAGCCGGCCCATCAATTGAAACTATCAATATGAAGAATTTAGATGGAAACACTTTTGTTTGCAAATAAATTCGAATGATTGAATGATGATGGGCCGTTTAGGCGCTTCCAATTACATATATTACTACATCAAAATCCATATTGAACTATTGAACAGTGTAACTACCTTAACTGGGATAAAGGTGCGAGCCATTATTTTAAATTCAAAAATATGAAAAAATCATAACGTACAATTATTATTTTACCATTTTCACCCGCTTCCGCAACCTTGCTCTGCGAATATCGCGTCACTAATGAACACAGTGTTTTATTTCTTTTTTCCTGTGATTAATTGATACAAACATGTGTCGGACATCAAAATTATAACATCCACGGTCCAATAAGTATTACAAATACGTCCGACAACGTCCAGCAATTAAGGAAATCAAATAAAATTCAATAGGAAACATTTGTTGGAAATTGCTAACCCCTAAGCCGAAAGGGCCCGATTTGCATTTTATTAGCATGAGATCGGAATAAAAATGTGTTTATTCTGGAATGAATGCGAGATGGTTTCGACATAATGAGATCGAGTGGATACGAACATAAAAACAATGTTGTGGAATCAGAGCGTTTCTTAAACGAAAACAATACTGGGTTTGGACAAACTATCAGAATCTGCTTTTATCAGTGTTTGATGAAGATTGTTTTCATTGAACCTACGCAATTTAGTCACAATTGACTTTATGATATTTGGATATTTCCAGTAGGTATTTAGTGTATAATGTCCATAAAGTTAGGTAGTGTCATATTTTCCATTAATTTTTTTTAGATTATGACTGTGGAAACTTTTTCAACTCATACAGACTTAAAAAAGAAGTTGAAAGATCGATAAGACAAATCAATAGTGAATCAACTCGCCGCGTAGTGTTTCCTGAAGCAAAGTGAACTTAAAAATGTTTTTAAATGGTCGACAACACGCAATTCAATGCCTGATCACGAAAGCAGGTATATACGATAGCCGCTTACCAAAGCGGCCTATAAGACCTCGTTGCATAAAACATTTTATATAAAAATTTAGAACATGACATAAATTACCAATATTTTATTGTATGATATCATTTCAGTTACAGTATTTATATTTTTTTTCCTTTCGTTCCTCTAAGTAATTGCCTAACTCAAAACCTAAGGACTTGAAATTATAAATCAGGTAAAATGGACTAATAAAAATTTATATTTAATAAAAAAATAGTAATAAATATCTATTTCTTTAAATATGTGTACCACTGATATTTTGTTTGATGAAGTGTATCATGTTAGATAGATAGATAGATACTCTTTATTGCACACCATAAATAGGATACAAATTAAAAGTTTGCAATCAATCAATGCCGTCTTATCGCAGTCTGCAATCTCTTACAGGCAACCTTTAGATGGACTACTAGGAACAGGTTAGTTTTATGAAATGGTTTCGATAGCGCAAAAGAATTTTTTCTATAATGAAAGGTATTTCATCCAAAAAATAATTCCGAGGTGCCTCCTATGTTCTTTAGTTTCTTGTATCCCTGGAAACGTGTAAGCAAAAATTCATGATGATCGGATTAATGGTACAGCAGCGCATAAAATACGTACAAACACTGATATTTATATATAAGAAGATAGTAGCCTAGTAGTAGTAGCCTATTTTACACTACTAAGGTGGCACAAAAGAGCTTATAGCGGCCTATATGCTTTTTTGTCCTAAGCACTTAAGGGCGTTTACACACACACATCTCACATGTGTTGACGGCTCCGTAAAAACTTTTGTACCTATTAACACCAAAGTGACTTATGTCGTAATTATGCTACTAAAGCGGCTATTTTATCTATTGAAGGCGACAGTGTCCCTCTACACCCATGGAAATTAAACATATTTGCATTACTTAAAGTAACGAACACCTTTTGTGTCGTTTCTTATTAATTAAAGTAAATATGGAGCTGCTTACTTTGACATCGCTCATAAAACATCACAAATTATGTTAACTCGCTATACCTGTTAAATTTATTTACGCCGTCAAAATTATCATTACAAACCTTTTGATTACAATTCTACCCTAAGGCATTTGAACAATATACCGACAATTTAATTAACCTTTGTTCTCTTTAAATATAAGGCAGGAAATGTTTATTTCCATTCTATACGTTCCTATTATTTCTAAATTCTTTGTTAGCAGATTAGCTGGTTTTTGGTTATTAAGATATTATTCGGGGTTATTGTTTAGGTACCTATAATAAAAAGGTATAAATGCTCCCTAAATTTAAATAATACGATGGGGAAATAACATTTATTCTTCGAAACATAGCATCCAAAATGGTTAGCTGCATTTTCCTTAGTTTTCTAGAAATACACTATTTTATAGGGTTGGACGTTTTCCCACAGTGCGAATGACTTTTCACATACCCCTAGCAGATAATTTGTATACGAACACGCCGATTTTGAGTATTCCTTTACACAACAATCTCGAAAAGTTATAGTTCCTGTCCGTTGCTTTGATTTTAGTTTCGACTTAGCCAACTAAAGATACGTGCAGGCCCATGTCGAATTGAAAATAAAACATTTACTTTTTTTCAGTTTCAATCACAAGTGCGATTTTAATCACGTTTAAAAAGTACGTGATAAGTGCAGTTTCTTGATTATTAACAAGATGAAATCATAAATTATCACATGTTTGACATACGTAACATAAATTTAAATTCAATTCAGTTAAATAATGAAAATACTACTAACTACAGTTAAACCCACTTAAGTAAGTTTTGAATTTGACTCGATTAATCTCTCATTTTTCAAAACGATTTCTTCTAGTGCCGAAGTCTGGTTTCTTCCTTTTTTACTGCCACACACCTTTGTTACATTTAGCATTTGTTCACTTTAGCCTAGTTATATTAAGGGACAATGAGGTTCTTTGACATTCTGAATTCAAACTTCCAGAAGACAGCTACCAAAAATAAGAGGCATATCTACTAAACCAACCACTTATTATGTGACAATGCGGTTCTTTGACATTCTGAATTCAAACTTCCAGAAGACAGCTACCAAAAATAAGAGGCATATCTACTAAACCAACCACTTATTATGTGACAATGCGGTTCTTTGACATTCTGAATTCAAACTTCCAGAAGACAGCTACCAAAAATAAGAGGCATACTAAACCAACCACTTATTGTGTGACAATGCGGTTCTTTGACATTCTGAATTCAAACTTCCAGAAGACAGCTACCAAAAATAAGAGGCATACTAAACCAACCACTTACTAATCAAAAAAAACCTTTGAATTTATAGCAAAAGATATTGCAACGATATTCCCTTTATTGGTACCCTTCCATTTAATTCTACGATTTTGTCATTTTTATGTGCGCTCCCACGCTTTGTGCGTATTTTATTGACAAACAAATAGTATTATTACATTCATTTATAAGGCAATTGTTAGATTTAGACCGTTTGTCATTGAGCTTCGTAGAACATTGTTGAAGATACAATATTTTCAAATTCTTTTAAAGTATTGTATTGTAGTTAACATAACAGATTTTATATTCATTTACCGAAACAGTCTTTGTTTCAATATCAATTATGTTAGTGAATCTCAATAATGCTTTTAAAAAAAAATTATTACATTGTGAATATTGCCAAGTTTGAATAAAACATTTACATTTCTTAGAATACATTAAAAAGGTTTTAATATATTGTCAACTAGCAATGTCAAAACGTCCTCACAGAAAGAGACCGCGGCTTCCCAACCCTCACTACTCGCCAGCACTGCCGCAATCAATGCTGGCGGTGAAAGGTTTCGTCCAATTTGTCCGACCAGACTCGAAGGGCGGAGACCACGCCAGGACCAACACTGCCTCGTACGAGATCATGCGGTAGCCCCGTGCGACCCGTATGGCCATCAGCCGCTGCAGACTCCCGAGTTGAGCTTCACAGCGGGAGGAGCCCTACACCTAAACCTTCCTTACGTCTGAGCATTTAATCACTTAGTTTTAGACAAATGATTTATTCACACAAATAAAAATTAGGACCTAGAGCAGACGAGAGTAATAAGAAGAAAATCATTGTACACCATTTTTTTTCCCCTTTGATTTTGATTCCCTTTAATTGACAAAATCTACTATCTATCTTCTATCTACTAGAAGATATAGTGGAGAGATATTTATCATTTTTTCACGTAAAAGTATTAACGACTAGAGCAGGTGTGAGTTGTGTAATATGGCAAGTGGTAGAAACGAAATAAATAGATTTGTGATAGCGGCGGTTATGGAGCTCCATAACCGCCGCTATCACAAATCTATTTCTTTAATTCATTCAATTCAATCATAATTTAATTAATAATTGAATTTCTTAGAAACTCACGTGATAATACAAACTAAAGACAGAAACTGGTGACGTTTGTAGCTACATACGTCACCAGTTTCTGTCTTTAGTTTGTATTATCACGTGAGTTTCTAACACACGCACCGAGTAATTTGAACTACACTTTTTTCCTTATTATAGTGTTAACACGGTTTTACAATAACGGCGATGCAAACGGTGTAAGTCCCACAAGAGGACTAACTAATCCTGTTGACTGAATTAACTAGATCCTCATCCCGTGATAAAACAATAATTTACGTTGTGAGAGACATTTCTTCTTCATGAAATAAAACATTGAAAAATATCATGAATAAACATATTTATAATACTGGACTCTAAGCAAATAATGTATTTGATACATCTTATTTATAAAAGGAATAAGTAAAGTAAGTTTATATTCTTAAAATAATAGTCAAAGGTATATTTGAACAAATTTCTAATTCCCTACCTAAACAAATGGTAAAAGACAATAGATCAATGTCTAAAAATTGAGGTCTAGAGGGCCAAGTTTGGCTGCATCAGTAAATATTTGTGCCAAGTTTACATTTTGAAGGTTGGCAACATCATCAATCAATGTCAGAACGAACACAGACATCGCGAACACTTACACAAGTTAATTGAATTCATAATTGAATCGTTCGCCATAACAGCATAATTCCTTAAAATAATACAAGGTAAGAGAACGAAAACATTTGACGTATTAATTGCTTATCTTGCGCTAGGCGTGAAGATGACAAAGGGTGCTAAGTTCGTATCATGATGAAAGATAGGGGAGGTCGGAACATTATTTGGCATAAGTCTCGTAAGCGTGCCTGGCAAAACCACTAAAAGTATAGATTTTAGAGTATCTATTGTTCTATGGTTAACAGTATACTGTTAACCAAAAATCTAGTTTAGTTACAAGCAGTCCAAGTTTACTTGTGATCATAAGGTCTTGTGTTTATTACCCGGGTGAAGTATATTGTTAGTAAGGAATTTGAGACGTAGTATGAAGTCTAAAATTGTGTCTACCGACAAAAAGTATAGGTAGACATAGGCGTGCGACAAAAAAACCTTTTTGAAAATTATTCAGTACTTCGATCAAATATATGAACCACGTTCCGTAACAAAAATAGCGTCAAAAATGGCACCAGATAGTACTTTACGTGCATGCATTTAATAAACCAAGCCACCACTAACCTATTAATAAACCAGACCGTACAATTAATTAATGTCCCTGTAAATATATTTTGTAATAGTTTGATACAATTCAATGTTCTTCAATGTGAAGCGTCTGTAATTTATTACTTACCATAGCAGAGCATAGTGAAAAGGACAGGTGCACAAGTTAGGTACGCATTTCAAAATAGTGCCATCTAAAAATGTTATACTCATCGATTTCATTGTTTTTTACACTTCTAAAGTATTGTTATCGCATCTTTAACTATACTTAAAACGTCATATCGCTATCGCGAGCGCGGAGCGTCCGATTTCAAAACTGTGCATACAACTAATTTTATCACAGTTTAATTGGCGCTATTTTCTGAGCGTCAATCAAACATCTATGGTATATTTATGATCGAAGCTTAAATATAATAATCTGTCATTTAACAATACTCATAAACATTCGTGCCGGTGAAGCAGTGAACGTGCGTTCGAAAATAAAAACTAACTAACTTGGAGAACAAAAGAAAAAACTAAGAATATTCCAGCCGTTTATTCTCACGCGCGACTCGTGGTAAAAACTAAAACGGGAATATGAGATCCTCGGACTTACGATGAGATGAATCTTTAATATTTCTTCATTGTCTATTTCTACCACGTACAAATAAAAGTTATCGTGAAAATGAATGACATTCTGTGCTGATTAATGACAAAAATTAAACGTGTAGGTATACAGGGCTAGATAGAATATTGACTTTTGGTCAACAGACTTGACCAAATATACCGTAAATGTAAAACGATAAAATCAGTCACTAAAACAAGACAGCGCAGAAACAGCAAACTTTACATTTTTAAACCAACTCTGCTACTTTTTTATAATGAAAAAGTTGTATGTTTTTCGTTTTGCATCTGTACCGAGTTTTCCTTTTTAGGACATTTAAATGTGATTACAAAAAAAGAATCAAATTTCTCGGGCCTAACATCAATATAAATACGCTATTAGCCTTCTTAATCACGTTAAAAAAAATTATCTGAATATTTTTTTCTCGGTATCTTATTTTTTATGTATGTTACCCGATTACCTATATGGCTGGACCTATATTTTATTTTTTATAGTAACTCATGCATTTGCTCTCAGAAAGCACTATTTTGTGAAGTGGCACTGATAATGAAAATCTCAGATGACCACCGGAACTACTCAATAATTAGTATTTCACCGGTGACGATTCGATTACTTTCATGTGTTCAGTGCGGATAGAGGTACGAACAACTTGGCAGTTATTATTAGGTAGTGATTTTCTTGGTTTAAATCAGTAGTTGTGAAACTGCTTATTACATAAATTACAAGCCAACCCACTCAAAAAAAAAATTAAAAATATTCTCAAATCGACAACTTTTTTTTGCGTGTATCTATGTGAAGTGATATTTTCACCCATTGTGAACAATTCTTTTTTTAATTGTAACATTTATAAGACCACCTCTGAGCACTAGAGATTATTATAATTTAGGGGCATTGAAGTCGCTGACACATTTTTTAAAGATAATAATAATTATTCCTGTGAACGTTTAAAAAAGATCCACCAGAGGCAGCACTAATCGGGGATACAAAAGTTTTGATTTTCCTATTGTCAATTTTTCCATCCCGAGGAATACCTATCACTTTTTGTTATGTATGTTATTGTATAATGTATACTTATATTTGTACCGTTCCTGTTCATAGTAATCTTGACGTGGACAATCCCTTATATACATAAACAGCTCCCAATTGCAGATACTCAAAAGCACTACTATGCACACAAAGTAGTTAAATAAGGAAGACAACAAAAAAAATGCGAACTAACTTCGTTAAAAGCATAATATCTTTATGAATAATACTTTAATTTTATTTTAAAAGGTAACATCAGATGTAGAAAAGGGTCATTTTTATGATATTCTGTAGATGTTTTCAAAAAGACTCTCAGCATTGTGTAGTTTGACAAATGAGGTGCTCCAAGATTTATTGACCCGTGTTATGTAGCACAAATTTTGTCAACAAGTTTTTGTTTTGACGGAAATGCCTATTATGTGAAGTTGTGAATATGTTGTAGTTTCCACATTCATACAAATTATTTCCATATCAGTAAGTAGTACCTATGTTACGAATTTTTCTTAACGTAATGCGTATTCTTAATTTGAAATTCCCAAAATCTTTTTTTAAAGGTACAATGATATAATACTACTATTCAAGATACAATATTTAATATTAGTCATACTAAGTATAATAATATATATTCTGATGCAGGACATAAAGGATTTTTCCAATCAGGCGGCTCCTAATTTGAAATAGGTGCCGCTCGACTTGGGAAATACCTTCACTGTACAGAAAACCGCAGCCAAACAATGCTACTTACGTACTATTGTGTTTTTGCTAATGAATAGGTTTGCCAGAGCTCCTCGGGGACGGCAAAGAGTGTGCAACGCTCTAGTGGTTCCTATGGTGTTGTTTGAGTATACATTCACTCGTATCCGCTGACCATAAAGCGTTTTAACCATTTTCGTACCTTTTATCTTTTACTTGCTGAGTCAGTCTAAATTCGACGGCCTTGTTTACCGTTCTTTCTGGTTTTTTAACTTTTTAGATGAGTTTTTACACAGTAGGTTTTTAATTTTTAAGTTTTCTTTGTAATTTATGATTTTTTATTTAGTTCAAAATTTTAAGTATTCTATTTGGTTAATGAAGCTTAAAATGTTAGTATTAACTTGACGACCGGTACGGTGCGTCGGTCGAGCGCTCGATTGCAATATCCCTGTAGTTCGATTGCCGTACATGGACTATCTATATATTTACAACAAAAAAAAAGACAATATTTTTTTTTTTGTAAATGGTAATATCGACGTAAAGAATAAAAAATAAGTGCTACAAAATAAATAAATTTAATTTCTACTAGCTTCTGTTCGCGGCTGCGCTCACGTTAAATATATTTTCTATCCCTTGGGAACAGTCCTTTTTTCTGGATGATAAATATCCTATGTGCTTATCTGTACCACTGTCACAACGTTTATGCAAAATTTCATTTTTATTGGTTAAGTAGTTAAGGCGTGAAAGTATAATGAAGAAAGAAATATACAAACGTATTCTCTTTCGCATTTATAATAATAGTAGGCTGGTGCCAAAACGAATTTTAAACGGTAAGAATTAAAAAAAATAACAGGCAATGACCAGGTGGAAAACGTTCTTAAGGGACCAACTTTAAGAAAAAAAAAAAATTAAACACGAAAACATTCAAAATGGTGAAATTAGGAGGCAGTTTAGGGGTTGAAAGCGGTTTTTTTGTAATAAGTGGCAAAACGTGACATCCAACAAAAGTTTTAGATAATAAAAAAAATCTAAAACTTTGTCTTTAACAATAACCTCAAATTAACCGTCAAAATGGCGAAAAACCGATTTTTCAGCATTTAATTTTTTCTCTCGGATAAATGTTTTAATTTACATGAAAATTTTTAAAGGTATGTCTTTTTTGGTGTCCCCATTTCACCATTTTGCGTGTTTTAGTATTTAAATATTTTTTTCCTTAAAGTTAGAACCTCAACAACATTTTCCACCTTACCTGTCATTTTTTTCTATTTCACAAAAATTATAGGCACCAGCACCACTGCATTAGGTCGAGGAAAGCTTTTTCATATTTTGTATGTTACAAAATTGAATAAAAATCTCTTTGGTTGTACTGTTTGTATCTGGCTGGTTTTTATATCAATAAATATAGGATGTTATAAGAAAAATAAAATAAAAAGTAGAAAACACTTTCAATTATTTTTCAGTCTGCCAAAATGAGTGAATCTAACGAAGAAATTTGATACATTCTGAAGTTTTATTACAAAAAAGGGAAAAATGCGACTCAAGCCGCGAAAAAAAAAAATATAACGTTTATGGACCTAATGCAGTGTCAGTAAGATTAGCACAAAGTTGGTTATGGTGGTATGGTGGTGGTTAGTTGGTTGGTCCAAACAGTGGAACACCGGGGTGGTTTTTAGTCGGCAAGAGTCCGACAGACCCCTTCAGCCCCCCCAAGGGCGGAGGACATCCATGAGGATCTTCCATCTCGTTCCAAAAAAGAAAAAAAAAGGTTAACATCAAAAGAGGACTGTCAAAACTACTTGTCGCAGTTTTCTATCAAAAATCCTACAGCATCGGGATTATGTCAATAGCTACAAGATGGCAACAAGTTATCGAACAAAATGGCATATATTTATTACTAGCAGCGCCACACGGTTTCACCCGCGTAAGTCCCGATCCCGTGGGATTATCGGGATAAAAAGCCTATGCGTTAATCTAGGTCTCCAGCTATCTACATACCAAGTTTCATCGCAATCTGTTCAGTGGTTTTTGCGTGAAAGAGTAACAAACATTCATCCATCCATCTATCTATCCATCCAAACTTTCCAATTTATAATATTAGTGGGATAATTAAATGTAAATGTTGAAAAAATTATGATGTGTGGGGGGTAATTAAACTTTGAAAAAACAGCCTTGAATTTGTATATAAAATACGAAAAAACTTTTTCAACGACTTTATATTAGTATATTTAGGATGACGACAAACTCTAGAAACGTTCACGATTATATAGACTGAGATCTATATGTTTGACACAAGCGGCAACGCTGCAGCAGAACACTAAATAGCCGAAAATGATGACCGTTTTCAAAAACTAATCTACTAAGTAAAGTATTTTTAAAACATATAAAATGACAGTCATTTTATTAACAAAGAGAAACATACTACGTTTATGGTTACGCATTCTAAATAGCATTCAACGACGGTATGCGTTCATCAATACTAAATGATATGTTGACCAGTCCTTAACAAATATTGCTTATTTATGTACGAGTCACGACTTAGACTGTCACTGTCTTTCCACCACAGATATGCTCGCGATACCAGAGAGAGTGTATGACGAATCATTACACAATCTACATTCACGATAAATATTAATCCTCTTTCATTGCACAAAGTAATTGCTGATATGTCATTTACAGTCCACGAGTTCGCTTCTACATCAAAATAATTATTTCATATGAATTTATTTCAGCAAAAGGGTTGTAAAAAGGACAGTAAAATAAAGGATTTACAGTTAATAAACATTCACGGTTTATCTTTCTGTAGCTAGTAATAAAATAAAGCTGATCTTACTTTTATGTTTTATTTTTTTAAATAACCTGCCTGTATACGTGCTGAACTTTAGGAAAGCGCGTGAAAGCATTTCTAGATTAATTGTGAACATTAGTTTTAGTACTTTCTTGTACACTTTCCGTTCCGACGGCTTTTATTAGCTACAATAAAATGTCACTCCGTTAAGATAATCCTTGAAGTCGGTACGAAAGGCGTGTTGAAAGCTTAGTTTTACTACATATAGACCAGAGACGTTATATTGTTTTCGTAGCTGGTTTATACCAGCTATGTAAGTATGTATACCTATTTAAATGCACCTCCTTTACATTATGGTGGTCCATTTTAAAAAGGTATACATACGTACTGTCCTGCTACATACGATACTTTTAAACTGGCTGCATTTGTTTCAGTGAAATGCTTTTAAACCACATGATCGATTGCCGATAGGGAAACGATAGGATATCGTATTTTGTCAGTTTTTTTTTTAAAGATAATTAAAGCAGTACTGTTTAAATAATACGTCAGTAATAAGGGTACATTTTAATGATATTTTTATTGTATGATCCATTCAGTTATAGTTATTGTATTGGTTATATTTAGGAGCATGCATCGAGATATTATGCTAGTAATAATAACTCAGTGGGAGCATGGCGGAGCCTCGAAATGTTTTATATGATCGTGATGATGATGATTTAAAACACTCGCAATACTAGCTGTTTTATCTATGCTTTCCTAACTTTATGCACTAAGAAGTTCTGGCAATAATATTACTTGTGTAGTGCGTTGCGTAGTGCTTAACACAGCACTACGCGGCTACGCTCGTAGTGCTGATCATCGTCGGTTTTGTACAGGGTAAAAAAGTAATAAAACTAGTCGAGCGATTTTAATTATTTTCCTAGCGTATCATCTACTTGCTAGCAATGTGAAGGTAATACATGTATCTCTTCTTTCAGATATACAGGCGTAAATATAAAAAACATACATTTTACATTAGATACTTCTCGATACCCAGCTTCTCTTAGTAACCCTCAACTAAAAATAAACTACTTTACTAAATATCTGTAGTCCAAATCCTCTATTACGATGACGGATTTATTTACTATAGGGATGTCTACACCAGTAAAGCTAAGCTAAGAGGAACAAACCAAAATACTTAATTCGACAGTTTAATTTTTTGCTATGTGCTTTTTGCTTTGGCAAAATTGGTGAAATAGATTTTTAGAATAGCTTTTATAATGAGTAGATTCTTTCTTAAAGATTCAAAAGGATACTAATATTATACTTGTGAAAGTGAGTTTGTTTTTTACGCTTTCACTCCTTAACTACTCAACTGATCATCATGAAACTTTACGTAGGACACATTGGTGTCAATTCTGTTGTATTACTCTCTTGACTATAATTGACTAAATTTTCTACATACAAAATGTAAACCTTGTACACTTTGAAACAAGGTCTTATTTCAAATTTAAACAAGTAGGTAATATATGTCGCTATCGAAATAAGCAATTTATTTGTCGACTAAAGTCTGACACGCTGAAATAAACTTTAATACCGCGTAGCGAGAGCCGCTATCCGTTGAGTACCATCTCTTTTGCTCTGTGTTTTTAGTAAGCGTCTTCGTAGGTGTCGATTAAAATAACGTCATCTTAGTTCGTTTTGAACAAGTTTTTATACGGCAATTATTACGGCATTTGAATAAATGGGGACTCTCGCTGCGTGGAAATAAAGTTGAATATATGTTGTCAGGTTTTATTGAAATTTAATGGCGCTGAGAAATAGGTGACAGTAACAAATAGACCTTGTTACGAAGAAGACAAGGTTGATTTCATATGAAGAAATTAAGTCAGGTTTTAGTTTAGTCGAGTGTACAATAGAATCGGGACCATTGTCAGAGATACAGAAAATGACATGGGCTACCTTCAATCCAGAAAAAAAAAGGATTGTTCCCGAGGGATAGTGAATTGACAATTAAGTCTAGGTATGTTAGCGCGAGCGAAGCCCGGGCAGAAGCTGGAGATTATGAAATGAAAGAATAATCGTATGTGCTCTGTTTAATAATATGCGTGATATGCATATTATTAAGAATGATAAGGCACAGTATCTCTACTCTCTCTCTACCCTAATATTGAATCTACCTACTACTTACAAACTTCTTTTAATACTCTTCATACCTTCATCAGTAACGTAAACTAACAGTAGGCATGAAATCATTAAAATAAACACATTTATTCGTTGTAAGTATACATCGCTTCGGCATACGGTTGAGGTCAACCAGACACCCTCGCTCGAACAATTTGTCTTCAAGCAAGTAGAGGAAGCCCCCAGACGGGTACAAATGGCAGATTACTTCGAGTTTACTAGATACCCACCGTAGACAAATGTCGTATCCACTCGCCCAGACTCGCTGGCTGTAATGAATGCCACTTTGAAAGGGATATTATGCAAAGATCCATCACGCAGACAATGACAGACAGATTCTAATGCGTTTTAAACTATTGAGATGTGGTTTAAAACATTGAAGTGGAGTTGGAAAGATTGATTTGTTTGAATTTTGTGCTTAGTACAGTCAGCATCGAAAGGAACAACTTTTTTTCAGAAATTGTAAAATCAACGAATTAATTATTCCTTTAGTATAGAGCTACCATCCGTCCGAGTTTCCCTGGATTTGTCCTAGTTTAGAGGGCGTCCGGGGAGCGTCCGAACGGGGTCTTCAAAAGGTGTCGGGGTGAAACCCGGACACTCCGAGTGAAGGGAAAATTATAATTTTTAGATGAATAGTTAACAAGCTGTTTAAATTAATAAAAAATGTAAATGGAAATTGCGTTTTCATAAAAAATTTAAGGTGTCCGGGAAAAAATTGCGATTCCCCACATGTGTCCGGGGTTTTTAGTCTAAGAGTAATAGTTTTAGTTGTACCCTCGACATCTTGGATTTCAACTGTCTGTGGAGATATAATTACAAACCCTCGAAAAAGCCAATAACATTGCATCATATTGTATAAAATATGTATATCTTATAAATACTTAAAGATGAGGAACACTTTAGATTGAGCGAGTGATATCACCATTAGCACAAATAGAGAACATGCAATACTCAGATCAAACAGATGTTGTTAGAATAAACATGTTAACGGTAATTGAACATTAGTCGGGCAAAGCGGCGAACTAATAAGGACTGTGCTAAATCAGACACGAATCAACCTCATTAACAACATGGTTTATATTGCAATATACATCGTATCTTTAATCATAATGGTGAATTAATTTAAAAAAAAACAAGTTTTCAACAAGTACCGAATTACCTTCGTCAGTGGAATACGTACAATCCAATAGCAGACCCGATCCTATGGAAATAACAGAGATAAAAGATTGTCGTTCTCTTTTTGATTAACTCGCGTATTTAAAGTGAGTGAATTCAGTAATGAGCCATTCAAGACCTCTACATAATAAAAAAATTGAAATAAACCTAAATCATTTGTTATTTTAGTATCAGCTAATTATTTAATATTATAAAATTAAAATTAAGAAAGTATTAATTAGTAATATTTCTTCGATAATTTATGCCTGTTTCATTTTACAAGATGATTTTAATGTAATACTGCAATATTTCCAATTACTCAGTTTACATCAAAATTATTCGATTACATATCGCTTGTTTGCGAGAATAGCGACATAATTCAAAATTCAGTCGAATTGAACTACTCGTAAGTATGCCAAACGATCATAAATCTTTGATATTTTATGGTGAACAAACATGCAACTCCGATTTCGTGCTAACGTTGTTCGTTATATTTAGAACAAAATACTCTAGCGGAAATCACAAAACATTGCCATTCTCTAAAATCAATAATTTTTAGTTATGCCGCTATCGCAAACGAGCGAATTATGTAATATTATTTATTATTTCACTTTTCACTAAAATATTTTAGTGAAAAGTGAAATAACTACGAACTTTTTTAAACTCCTCTCTAAGGTACATTCTTGGTTGAAATAGTATAATTTATTCTAATACTTCATTAATTACGCTACACATATCTGTTTTTGTAATTGACCTAACCCATCTAATTACTTTTTTATGATTTTTTGAAGTCATCAATTTAAACATGTCAAACTATAAATGCGATTTCCCATAAAATTGAAATTCTGTTAGTTAATTCAGTTTATGAATAAAGGTGCGACATATTCAGATAAGATTAGTTTCTATATACCTACTAACTGTGATTCTTAGGATGAATATATTTATTCTTATATTATAACAATAACATCTTCAACAAATTTAGTACTAAAAATACACACTCAAAGCCATGATATTCTAAAAATGCAAATAACATTTAGTACAAAAACCACAACAAATTTCTTAGATGATGCTATTTTTTATCCACATTCTCTAAATATCGTGTCATGCTTAGCTGAGGCCTGCGTGCCATCCAATCTACTCCTCGAACATGGGGAGAAAAAACAAAAAAATTCAAATAATATATAATAATATGTATTTATAATAACTAGAGATAGCGTGGTGGTCGAATTTTGACCATGGTTTATTTCATTGGCCAATATTACTTGACCCGTCATTGTATAGACTTTTGTACCATGACAGGTCAAAATATATACTGGACGCTCATAGCTGTGTACCCATTTTAGCATTTTTTTTAACTTTGTAGCAAATATTGTTCAAAAATTTTAGCATTCGTCACTTCTTCTCTGTATAAACTATAAGTGTGCGAAATTTCATACTCCTTCGTCCGCCCAATTTTCGTAAAAAGGGATCCAAAGTTTTCGCTTCACGTATTATTATATAGATATTGTTATAGCTGTTTGTTTATAGTGGTGTTTGTTTAAAAAATATTATAAGAAATCTAAAAACTCTTAGTATATTGGTTAGTGCCTATAATTTCCGTGAATATTTATTTTAAATAAATTTGAAAAATTTGTAAATTGTTACAAATCAATTAGTCAGAAAGTATTTAAAACTTAATCAATCAAACATTTTCTATTTTAAAGGCGTTTACTTAACACTATTGTTCTCTAAACACTCTACCAGATAGTGTGTTTACTCCGACAGATAAGAGGTATGTAATGTAACCACATAAAATAGGTCTACACGAAATTTCTTTCCCGCGCTGGCACTCAAATCATAGATGACCGCACGCAGTCCCCGGAGACTACAGTTCATAAAGGATGACCTCAGAGTGGGCAACATACATAGGCTGCTCAAACCACTTCATCTGATAAGACTTTCACTAAGTATAAAAACAGTTCGAATGTAAAATAAAACGACTGCAATAAGAACCAACTCCGTTTTAAGGCAGTTAAAAAGAACAATTAAAATTTATTTTAGGGCAGTAAATTACTTAGAAAAAAGTGTGCGGTAGAGGCACCCCGTCAGGAGTTGGAGAGAGTTCAATTCAACACACAATAGTCCATATCCAAAATAAAATTATACCATCCGAAATAAAATATTTAGCTCACCCTTCTTTTTACCCGCTTGATCCTCATGTTCCCCTAATTTTATGTCTTAAAGACAAATTGTCGTCATTTACTTGTAAAACATAATAAAAGGGGTACGCACGAGGAAAATCATTGCGAAAATATCTCTTTGCCCTGAATAATATCATGTTTCGAGAGAAACACACCACAGTCTGTAAACTGGTGTAAGAACGTTGAATAATAAGATTTACTCAAATATTAAATACTCTTCTGCAATTTTTTTCTTTATTTTGAATAACATCGTCAATCAGAAGCCAGATCTGTACTCAGTCATTTGGCTTGAAAATTCTTTAGTAGATCAACATAGTCACTATGTTGGATAATGTTACCACTGCATTACATCGTGGTTATATCATGTGATACGATATATCTTTTATGGATCAAATCGTATCTAACAATCGTAGTTCTCTGTGAAACAAGGACACCTTTGCTACGGTATCCTGTTGGTGATTCGATGCACTACAGTAACGACATCTTGCCTTAGTCAGGGCTGCAAAAATACTAAAGGCACAATTGCAGATCATTAGTCATCTCTTTTTAATCTTTATAATTGTTTCTTTTTCTTCAGGCATCTCCTTGTCATATTTTTAAACAATTGTAAATAAAAGAAAAGTTCTTGATCGCAATAAATAACACAAGTGACAGAAGCCAAGAATAGTGGTCGTTTTTTAAAAGACTAGTATTACTGCGATTTGGTGACTCGAAATTGAATTTAAGCTCATAAGGTTCGTAGGTCGTCGTTTTTTTTTTACATTTTCTTTTTGGATTATTTTACTGTAGTTTTGAATAATAATAAACCTAAAGCGGCATCCATTTTAGCAAAGATTGATGAACTATCTACGTGAGCGGTTTCACTTGAATGTTTTACAAAGCTAATAAGATATAGGAATTATCTTACAAATGATTGCTTTCTCCGATTTAATTCGTTATAGTTTTGACTGACTGATACCACTATCCCTAGCTTTTAAGTGAATAACTAAATTGGAGATGAATACGACCAATTCTGAATTGATTATACTACAAAATACAAATTTAAGGTTTTGTTATGGCAACAAACACCAGTGAATATCTAAAAAACAATACAGATTTTCTCTTTCTTTCTGACGCTAGTTTCAAAATTACATGTTTTAAAATACGAGACAAAAAAAATCGTATTGTGACTCTACAATACCAATTATTTTACTTGGCATTTGAAGAGAGAGATCAGAGATCTATTTCCAAAAATAGAAATTAAAATGTTTAATTTATCTAATTGATATTTATGGTTTTTTAAATTATATTTAAAAAGGGCTTTTAAATTAATGAAACTAAATAATAATATTATGTTATTTTACTAAACTTTAATATTTTGTTTTTAACTAATTGTATTGCATACCTAATGGTTAATATGTATTTAATTGACTGGCACATAAAATTAATTAAGATACGTGAAAGAAATGTTCATAAGATATTACAAAATAATGAAAAAAAAATGAACAGTCAAGCGTACAAACAATTATGGAACACATACAATAGATGGAAGTGCGCTTGGCTTTTGACAAATTTATTTTCAGGCAAAAAAGATAGTTCATCCGGACAATGTATTCAACTCTATCAGGCGGGTTGGGATTTTTAAATAAAGTGGAGAGCGCAGTTACAGGTTTCTAAAGCCACAGCGGTGGCATTGTAAATATCTAAATTGTTGTTTACATTGCGCATGTTGATTTTATTCAAAACAGCTGTACTGTAGCCACTTTGAATAATACTGAAACGTTGAATAAATACACTTTTTGCTAAAAATCTGTAAAAGAAACTGATATTGATTCCTATATCGAATTTTGTAATTCGAAGTAGAATACTTCCACGCAATGGGACACAATCAATGTTGTAACTCACTCGTCTGAAGCTGTCATCTGTTTGTCAGTTACTTATTATTCCCTTATTATAAATCTACGGCACTGTTCCAGTAGTTCTTCTTTATGTGTACCAAAGGAGGTCCATCTAATTAAGGAAGTACCTTAACCATAAAAAACAGCGGCTTACCAACATTACAAGCATTCTAGCGCAGTCCTGTTTTTCTGCTGGTGAGTAAGCTCGCGAGAGTTCCATGGAAAAGTAGGTTGGCTACTGTTATTGGAAGTGTTAAGAAAAGAGATGGTTTGGTTAGATTAATCAAATTCCACTATAGTTGGAGTGTTGTGTGACAGCCGGGACCAGTCTTGCTTTGCAGAGAAGCAACCGGTTGCTTCTCTGCATAAAAAGTCGCGACTTTTGTTTATAGTCACCCATCTGTTTAAAACGATAGTCATTTCTATGAAATATTACATCCATATATGAAGTTAAATGTAAAATTAAATAATTAACAAGTGTTCATGCATCGTATTTTAATTAATCACAGGAAATGCCGATGTGCGGTCAATGTAAGCTCTCAACGCACAATATTCACTATACGCAAGTAAATTAGCCGTAGCGTGTAAATTGAAATTCAGGTAATCGCAGCAATAAAGGTTGGGCCTCACTTCACAAACTGTTTGCATAGGCACTCACACAAAATTCTGTTACTTTTAGAGATCATGGTTTTTACATAAACTTTTTGAACAGCACCCAAGTGACTGCATCAGGAATCTATTTCATCATTTAGGTTAGGTTTAGTGTTATATCATTTATCAATAACAATACCCACTCTTTAATATTAATACTTTTTTCCTTACATAGGTATTCATAATACAAAGGGAGCACGAGTACACAGGTCACCTGATGGTGGCTACCGCCGCCTATGCTGGCTAGCTGCAACTCAAGAGTCACAAGTGCGTTTCCGGCCCTTTATGGTGAGTGTAGGGAAAGGGGAGGGAGATCGCTCGGCGTAACACTACACAATCATTCCTTCATGCCGGTTTTTTGAGAGGCCGTGGTATCACTCCGGTCGAGCTAGCACATGCCGGAGCATGGATCTCTTACTTTTAGTGTTCTTCACGATTAGTGTTTTCAATCAAAAAATAACAAGGTTTTCAACTAAGTATATTATTACTAGCAGCGCCCAGCGGTTTCAGCCGCGCAGGTCTCGATCCCGTGGAAATATCAGGATAAAAAGTAGCCTATGCGTTAATCCAGATCTCCAGCTATCTACATACCAATTTTCATCGCAATCGGTTCAGTGGTTTTCGCGTGAAAGAGTAACAAACATCTATCCATCCATCAATCCATCCATTTAAACTTTCACATTTATAATATTAGTAGAATGATATATTACACATAATTATGTAGTTACAAAAATTTACTTTTTAAAAATTTCCGAAGATTTTTTTCACATTTCCTTTAGATTTTGGTAAAGTAATTTTAAATCTATTGTCCATTTTTATGTATCAGCTTTAGTTTTTAGTACACAGTTTTTTTGTAATATATGGATGTATGTATGTATGGATGTTTGTTACTCTTTTACGCCAAAACTACAAAACCGATTGCGATAAAACTTTGTATGTAGATAGCTGGAGGCCTGGATTAACATAAAGGCTACTTTTTATCCCGATATTCCCACGGGGTCGGGACTTACGCTTGCTGATGCTTCTTTTGCTTATGTGCATGCTTTACGTGAAGCGTTAACTACGCAACCAGACAGACCAGTAACAGGCTTTAGAAACCTCAATTTGACTGTACCTTCTGCTAATCAGAGGCAATGATGAAAACAGCGGTCCAAAATGATGTCCACTTTCGCCGCCGCAAAGCTTTAACCGAAAGTGTCTTCTTCCGTTTTCCGTTTGCACGGTGTATGGTATGATATGTAGTAGATTACCTAGCCAAGTACCCGATTTAGCCCGATAAGCCTTTGTAATTCATAGATAGATTTCGGGGAAGGTTATAAGTCACTTAACATCACGCTATGATCCTCAGGAGTAGAGCAATAATCGTAAACGTGGATGAAACTGCGAAGAACTTTCATAAGCCTAAAAATAGTATACTTTACAAAGTGAGACTGTACCCTAATACGTCCCAAGTGAAAGTACCTTTACATGTTAATTAATAAAGGGACACCATGACTTTAAAGTACTGTACAGGATATTTGGGGACCGTCGTTACGTTTTCCATCGGACCTCTCTATGTAATCGATTAATTAAGAAAGCATTTACTATTTCCATTTCATACCCAATCAAGTTTATATGTGACGTTCGTGCTTTTGATAATAATTTTAAATTGGAAAAAAAATCAATTATATTATAAAAAGCTATATGTTCAAGGTATACCCTAATTATATATTGAACAACAATAATACTGCACACGGATTATGCCCGGTTCCTATAATCAAGAAATGATTCGTTTTGCTTACGCACGGTAAAATTACGTTGAATTTTCAACGAAAATTTTACCGTCCGTAAATTGCAAGTAGACTGTCAAGTCAAACCAGTACGGTTTTTACTGAACGTCAAAACGATAGGTTCGGTAGAATTTTGCAGAAAATAACAAGACTCCATTCCCTTTTCATTTTGTTTTAATGATAATAACATAAATAATAACCTTAAAATAAAAACAGCTGATAATTTTCAGAGTATTTCAAGATATCTAGAAGACAGACGAGCAACAGATATGTTGAAATTATAGATATCTTATATTCAGTATGTTCTTACCATTCAAGGTAAACTGAAAAGTCTAGACCCGTGGTCGTCAAACAGCTTTTGTGCGGCCCTCGACGTAGCAAAGAATCTTAGTAGAAAATGTAATGCTACTGTTATAAACATACCTAATAAATTGGCGAATGAAATAACTGAATTAGACTTACTTCATTGAACATTGTGAAAAGCAAGAATATACTAAATTTTGGAAAAAAATTGCCTAACAATATACGAGCCTGCGCTCAATTTTTCTGACTTCCTGTTTTACAATTAGCTCCTTTTTTTTTAGATATCAATTAGTAGTTCCAAAGACGCTAACATAAAGATATAATAAAAAAGTAGAACACTTAAAAATGATAATAATGAATATAAATTAAAAAACATATGTATATACACAGATATATACAAGGTGTTACAGAAAAATGTGTTCATGTTTTAGAAATGCTATGTGTAGCAGCCGCATCAGTAGCCTGAAGAAATAGATTTAAAATATATATACTAAAACTATAGTTTTATTGTTTACTTTTAATATGGAATGAAAATTTTCTTTTTTTTTTAATCAAACATCATCAACGTATAAAAAGACGACAAAAGATTTATTCTCTGATTTTATAAATATTATACTCATAGTATTTCGCTGAAGTGTGTATATGGTATAATCTGTAAACATATATTATGTTAATTTACAGAAAAATTTCAGGGATGCATGTCGCAATAATTAAAATATAAATTACGTAAACAAATATGGTGTTTAAATGCTTTAAGCATTTAAACAACATTGATACGAACATTGTAGATGAATTAAATTAATTCTCCCACAATATGTAGAAGTAAACATTCTCTCTTTAGGCTATTTAAATGAAGAATGAATTTTATAAAGCTTATGTGAATGTTCGAATTGTGGATCAATAAAACCTAAAAAGTTATAAAAAAGTCAGTCCAGCCTTTTGTTTCTACAGAAGCACTCACAAATCTGAGTTAGTACGAGGAGAAAACGGTCAACTGCATTGAATTGAATCTCCAGGCATCATATAGCACTAACTGTTATTGGAAATATAACTACGGAAATAGCGGTAATGATTATATTATTTAACAAATTAATAGTCAGCAATCTAACCAACTATGCGTCAGTTTTCGTAGACGACATTGATCGTTGGTGTTCATAAATTAAAAAGAAGTAAACACCTAAACCTCATTTAGAAATAAATACCTTATTTAAAAAAATAATGTACGTAAATAAAAAAAAAATGTGTGTACTTTAATTTCTCAATACACTCAATATGCCTTTGACAAAAGTATAAGATTAACTTACAGGGAAGCGTAAAACTAATATTGTCACGTCAATAGGAAGTTCTATCGTTGACCTAGTAACACAGCACAAAAGAGTCACGTAGAAATCTGACCCACGGCGGTTCCTCGCATGACCTACCTTTATATCTTGTTTACGCTTTTAACCGATATCAAATAAAGATGTAGAATTTCGACGGGTAAACGTATACGAACTATACGAAGTCACTGGACCATGTTAAATGTTACTTCAACAAAAATAACTTATTTCAACTCAGATTCTTTATAGGTTATGACCACGGAAATTTTGTTTAGTTTCCTAACTCGGAACAAAAGTATAACGCTATTAAGATTTACGACATGATTCGTATTTTGAATTCTGGTTATGTTTCAATTTAATTACGTATTTATATGGTAATACACACAGTTTACTATCTCCTCCTTGTCACATTTTGCTATCAAAGCTTTGCTGGTCTGCTGGAATTGAATATTGAATGGTTTTGGATTCTAGTGCCGTCTCAGAACGACAAAATCGCAGTTTTACTCATTACTTTTTACATTTTGTCCAGACTAGAAGGACATAAGCATTTTTTTTTTATATTTCCTGATCTGTGTTCATTTGTTTGACTTTTGCTTTTCTTTAATTTAGAACCACATTATAGGTAGTTAAGTGTTATCTCAAAGGCTGTTACACTTCTGTCGTGCTCTCAACTTCCGTCAAGTGCCTGTAGAGTCATCTTGCTTCGGTTATCATCTAACAAGTTGGTATAGACTATAGACCCGCGAACGTTACACGTCTTGGGTCAAGGGCCACAGGACAATGTTAGATATCACTGCGGGCCGCACACTTATGAATTTCATATTTATACATTTGCAATAGCTTCATTATAACGTTCAGTCGTTGTGTCAGTGTTATTTTTTAACTCAACGTAATCTATCACCATACCATCAGAACTATCTTGGTACTTTCCCAAAAGAGCAGGGCTCGCAAATAAGGAACACATAGGTCTTCTGATGTTTGCGTCCAATTATTCCTTAACCCGATAACGCACTGCGGTACATAACTCACTTAACATCCTATACGGTTGCCTTTGCACGGTGCAATTCAAATCAACTGTAATAATTTTCAATTCGTCCGTGTTTACTCGTGTGGTAGGCATGCAGGTTACGAAAAATGCGAAAAAACGATTTTAAGTTTCTAAAAGGTCAATTTTATCTGGTTCAATCTAGTTGTGGTTTGTCATCGTTAGAGACCCAATTCACTATTTAAGTAAGCGAAAAATCGGTAGCAGTTATATTTGCGGCACATCCTAACTTTATAAATTCACTCTGTAAGCAACTATCTGGTAAAATATGTAGCAAAAGTTTAAGAGGATGATCGTTACACAACATGATATTTATTGGGTGCTGCCTACTCGTTTTTTATCAATACCAATAATTTAAAAGTACATTGTTGCACTTAATTTAGCCGCGATTTTTACTTTGACAAGCGAGCACTCAGCACTGGAATCAAAAGAAAAACTGTACAGCTGACCTTTGTGCTTATGGGCGCAAATCTTCAAATATTGTTTTTAAGTGATTATAATTATTATAGAAATATACAAAATACATTAGATTTAAATTCAAATAATTTATTAGTAAACAGTAAAACAATTATTTATCAAGCTCTAATATTTAGTTCTAATAGACATTGTTTTGACTGTTTAAAGTTGAACTTATGATTCAAATACTCATTTAATATATTCAAATAATTGTTCAAATGTACAAAATAAAGTCTATTAGAATTAATATTATTATTCTGTATCAAATTTTATTATTTTATGAAATCCTGATTGCAGCACCATCTGCTGACGATCTGTATAAAAAATATTTGTTTATATTAAATGAATGTAATTTGTGTAAAATAAATCATTTAAAGTTGTGTAAAATTGATTAACATATTTGTTTGAAGTATTAAGCCATTTATTTTTAATCATTTCATTTATTTGCTATAAAAAAGAGGTTGTAGTCGCTTATCCGTTTAAAATAACTCTATTGTAAAGTTATTTATAAAAACGTTTAGATTGTGAAAAAGGAGATTAGTACTGTGCTGGCGGTTGTGTGAAAAAACAGAACATGGACAACAGACAAAAGACCCTGAACATGGAAAACCTGGCGTATCGCCGACATACTCCATTGACCCCATAGTCGATTGCTTAACGCAAACGTCCACGCGTTGATCAGCATGCGCCGCACTCATTCTACCGCCGCCGTTGACCACTCAGTTGCCACCGCCACTCAAGCGGTTCGCGATGTGGCCTGGTTTGCCATACTTGGAGAATACCAGAGGCTTCGCTGCAGGCTTCTTCGTTGCTTGGTTTGAGGTTGAAAACACTCGTCCTTTGTTGTCAACAGATTTGTTTCGACACTCCGATCGCTTGTGGCCTATCTTTCCGCACAAAAAACATTTTATTGAAGAAACCTTGTTTCGATTCGCATCATACACATTTGATAGTTGATTTGCGTTTCAAGTGCGATAAAGCATGTAATTCTTGTTGTAGTTTGTCCCTCGCTGTAATTTCGATGGTGAAAGTCAATCGTTGCAACCATGTATCAAACAATTATATGTGAGCTAGGACTAGGCTATTTGTTTTTTTTTTTCTTTATTTTTCAAATTCTTCCAACGGTTACACAATAAAGTACTAAACGAGTTGCATACGCAGATAACGTTTCCTTATCATTAGGTATAGAGGGTACATTTGCATAACTAAAGTATAATTCAGCGGCCCTAAGCCTGGCAAATTATGAAGGGAAAATTGGAGTCGTTTTAAAGCCATTTTGATACAGTAAGTAATGAGTAAGGGTCATTGACCTTGCATCAACTGTTCTTCGCCGTGTAGGTACACATCACGTTGCAGCGAAGTGAAATGTTGATTTTGAAGAAAAAGCCAGGTCTGATATTTCTTTCTTTTCCGAAAAATTAAAACTTTTCGTACAAATACTGACATAGATTCCAGGATGTATATACTTGCATTTTGTTCTTTTTTTTCGTACATTGTTTCCTAGAATACCAATATATAAATACACACAGTTGCGATTTATAGAAAATATTACAGGATGATATTAATTGATTATAGATGAGGAATGAGGATAGATGATTTTCTGAGGTAAGTGAGCTCGGTAGGATCGCAGCTAAACAACAGTAACTTAGTTAAAATGAAAAATGACACGACTTGTGAAGCGACATCGTGTTGTATTTTCAAATCACAATTCTAACCAACCTTCAATTCTGACTTAGTTGAGTTCGTTTTACAGAACAAAGAAAGACCCACCTATTTTTAGAAGTAAGCCATTCATAAATGCTCAGATAAAATCACCTTTTATAACAAATAATTACCTGAATCGACACTCTGATAGACCCAAATAGTAAATATTTTCCCGGTCCACGTAATATATATCCATTATTCCCTCCCTCGCTGAATCTCTTCGCCAATTTGATAGCTAATACCTGTTCCACAAGCATTTTATCGGGTATACGATCAAGAGAAAGTAAATTATGATTTATGCCCGCTATATAGGCGAATGGGATTACAGTAATTGGTGGATTTATCAACTGTATGCAATGGTGTAATCTAAAAAAGTATACTTGGCAACGTGTTTTACGTTCTTAAACAGGTATTCAAATGAAGCAAAATTCAAAAACACTGGAAAGAAACAAGGAACACTGGCGGTAAATATAGATATAGACTGACCCCTTGTCTAGTGGTTAGTGATCCTGACTGCTAAGCCAGAGTTCGTGGGTTCGATTCCCACCCAGGACAAATAATTGTGTGATGAGCATGATCATTTGTTCTGTGTCTGGGTGTAATTTATCTAAAATATGTATGTATTTAGAAATACATAAGTGTATTTATCAGCAGTCTGGTGCCCCTAGTACAGGCTCTGACTAGTTTGGGATCAGACGGCCGTGTATGAGATGTGTGGAGTTATTATTATTATAATTATAATGACGACCAAGGGGTTGGGGTCCGACTCCCGCTCAGTCTAAATATTTGTATCAATGAATATGTATATTTTTGTTGATTTAAATGTAAATAGACATATTACAAAAAAATATTTTAAAATGTTTATCCGTGTCCAAGTCTGGCTTAGTTTGGGTTTAGATAATGCAATTTAATATATCCCAGAATATTATTATTAACTAATATTATTAGCTAACCGCTATTGTAAACTGATGTCTATGTAAACAGCATAGCCCTGTAGGTAAGCTTTGGCAGAATATCTAAATTTTCTACCTTTAAATTTGACAAACCATTTTAACGACCAGCCTACATGACAAAAAGAAATAGCTAACGCTGTTCCGCAAAATTGTAGATGAATTTTTAGGTCTATAAAGTTGTTTTCTGCTAAACAAAAGGGGCTTCAAAACTGGTTCATAATTTTCAATAGTGGAAAAGTTTTTATATATATGACCATATCAAACCTCAAACTTCTAACATTTTTTATTCCCACGTATCGAGTTTTTACGTAACATATAAATTAGTTTTTAATGTAGTAGAATATGAAAAAAATATAATATGGGATACATACATACATACGTACATTCACGCCTATATCCCCGAAGGGGCAGACAGAGGCGTATTATACCCACATTTTACAAACTGATGCATTTATAAATGATTGAATCAGGCTTACGTAATAGGAATAAATTCTGTTTGATTCATCGGATATACTGTACTTTACAAAACCCCAGTTTATTTTTTTTTCTTCGTATGTTCGTCACCACATAAAGAGTTAGGTAAAGTTATATCTCAAAATGAAAGTGTCTAAAATC
Organism: Euplagia quadripunctaria; assembly: GCA_963859945.1. Lineage (NCBI taxonomy): Eukaryota > Metazoa > Arthropoda > Insecta > Lepidoptera > Erebidae > Euplagia > Euplagia quadripunctaria. The sequence continues at coordinate 11,128,566 of OY982576.1, read as the reverse complement.
GAAAGGTGTGACACTCGGCTCACATTCCTTTAGTAACTACTTACATAAGATCGACATTGAACTGTTAACTCATCTTCAACTCGAATGATTTTTTTCATAGTAACTCTTTGATATCTTCCGCTAACTTAAATTCAGAGAGATACCAAACTTATTTTTAATTCAAATGTTATATTCAATTTTAATTCGGCTTTTATCTTTTAATTAAATAAGTATTGTTTTTGAATAAGGGTCTCGTGAATACACGCTTCTGTAAAATATGTTTTGGGCTTATATCAGTATTCGTTAGGGAGGGCGTGATTGTGTTTGCATTTTGAGTGTACCGACCCTAGCGTGGACTGAAAATTATTCAGTCATGCTCGCTTCAAACATTACATTGTCGCCTTGTGTTCACTTATCGTGAATTTACGGCTCGTTTAATTAATAAATGTAAATTTAATAGATAAAAATCTATAGAATGACCACAGTAATTGTTTACACACGCTTTATGTAGTTTGACTTGTTCTATTTCGTCAACTTAAAAACGTCGGATTAACTTGAAAATTGGCACACGTACCAAGGACTGGTGAAAATACATAACTAAAAAAAGATGAAAGTTATACTAAGTTTAATAAACTAAAAAACACTCTTTAATAGCAAGCTGAACTAAAAACGAGAAAATAATTTTTGTTTGTGTTTGATGATAAAAAAGCGTAGGGTGCTTGACATCAAATGTTACAAATATATCAATGGCAGATATTTATAAAAGTAGAGTTATTATAAAAATATAGTACAAACCCGACGCTTTTTACGTGACTGTAAAAAAATAAAAAAAATAAAATTCTATATATACAGGATGTTACAGAAAGGTGTGGTCAAATTTTAAGAGCGTTATGTGTAGCTGCCAAATAGTTGATTTAGCTTGAAAAAAAGGGACGTTCTAAAACGCTTTTCCTAATATAGGTGCATATTTCTAAACAATACGTTATGAATTTTCATGTCAATTTCAATGATTTTGTTTTTTTTTATGCAGATATTTTCAGAAAAGTCTGGACACCTATAGTTTCATTCATGTCAGACTTCTATCGTACAAAATATTAGCTTTATCGGTCAATATTCAACTTCAATTTTTCAGCTTCAATATAAAATTTCTGTATTAAATATCACGAATTTTCATAAAATTATTCACAGGGTCTACTATACGGCCCTGAAATGTGACCACATCTTTCTGTAACACCCTGTATATGTTAAAGCGTTTTATTTGAACTATATTAGTTCCTGGCATACTAAAAAATCGTATACTTTGAGTTTTAGAATAAAGAGTACCACATAATTAGTAACTCAGACCACTCTAAACCTGAAATTCCTTTATTTTGCTACTATTACTTGATTTTACTTTAGAAGGCTATATATGTATAAACTTTGCAATTTGCCTATTGCGTGCAGGACTACTAAGAGCAAAATAATAATATATAATAAAAATGAACAAAAAAACTGTAAAGGAATTAGGCACTTTTAAAGATCATTAATAATATTTTGTTATCATCTGAAATTCGAATCTGAACTTTTGACCCACAATTTCTAATGGCGAGCGAGGCTTTGGCAATACCTTCTTATTCCTGTTTGTTAGTAACAGTACAGAATAACTAATAGTATTTCATTTACAAGTTTCTTTCTGAGAGTACATTTCAATAAACAATGACTCTCGTGTCTACGCAATAAAGTGCAATCTAGCTCGTCCGGAAATCAATATTTAACATTAGCTTTTGCCACGTACAGGCTATATATATTAGCAGGAACATCATTACTCTTGAGACGTTGTTTTATTCTGTATCGATTAATTGAATAGATTGATTGTAGTAATATAAAGTAATCTTACATACTGTTTTATATTAAAAAGAGTACATTCGATTTTAATACGTTTAAATCATGAAAGTTGACATTTTCATTAGGTACTATTGTGGATCCTTCGGGATTGACTTTTATATGTTTTGTGGGTCTACTATAGAAATGTGACATATCATTTATATTAAATAATCTACCACTAATCGACCGTTTCTATTGCATAACATTTTAGGCATCGGAAGCAGAAACTTCGGCAACGTGATGAGAAAACCTACATGCAGTGCACGCTGAGGTATTCTAGTTCTATGGTTCTTATTTCTATCGTCATAAAAAGTTTTGATTCTTACTCGTGAATATACTTTAAAAGTGTAAAGGGTAAAACTTAATAAACAAAATATGCTAGACAATATCACTTATTTATTATACTTTTTTTGGTATTATATATACTTTTTAGACTTATTTTGTTTGTCGATAGTGTGATAAAATAATAACTTGTAGCAGCTGACACGCATGCGTCATTATAAACAAACAAGACTAGGTTGCATTAAGTTCATACAGGCGATAGATTCTGGATCTTGAATGTAAAGGCAGACGGGTCTTTTAACAGACCAGTATATACAATACATATCAAAATCATCGTAAGTAACCATTTTGTAAAACAAAAGCTCGCATCAAACCGACACAAAAATAAAGAGACCTCAAAATTAAGGACAGCAAAATCTTCCCAAATGACGTTAATAGATCATTAAGAAGACAAGTCAGAGGAAAACACAGTTCAATTAGTCTACTTAAATTACAACAAACACAGCTTTCACCAACCTTTTGAACTGGCTTTACGTAAGTAGACTGTAAGGTAAATAATTTAATGCCTGCTCAAGAATGTTTTTAATAAAACGAAGTGTTTCTTATTCACATTTTCCTGTAACTTAAGAAATTCCCCAAACAGTGTAATGGAACATTCGATAAATTATTCGATAAAAGATTTTCCTTTCAGTACATGAATATTCATCGGTCTTTTTAATACAGAACAGTGCCGCTGCCAATATTGTGGGAGGCTTCGACCGCATCGGGCCATCAATTATGTCGTTCGCGATCTAACCCTATGTCCATCTGCGTGCCATTTGTAAACGTCACAGCTACCAACATTAAACAAACAGTGTTATACGAAAACAACCCTTATTCCTCTTGGTTAAGTAGACGCTTATTGCAAGACGAGGATGGGTAGATCAACACGCGGGATCGTAATTCGACCATGGTGACAAAACAATCATTAATTAGATTAGACGTTCGGTATTCGGCAAATCATTGGCCGAACGTAACCAAAGTGACAGAGCATTTGTTTTGTTCAGTTGGTGTACAAAAGCCTTATCGCGATGGCCATCATTCTTCCCTGATAGTGAAATGTGGAACGCAATGCTCGATTGGTCATCGGCATCAGATATCTCTTTGATATGCTACTTTCACGAGGTGTAAAGGTACGGCTGGGAATATGAGTTTATTGTTTAAAAAAAATACAAACCCACACTTACGCACACATCTACGTACATACCTGAATACTTCCTAACAAAAAAACTGAAAGTATAAAGAACATAATAAGTAAAGAAAAGGCATAATACAGACTCCTTGAATTTAACTCCCTCCTGCTTTAATGAATTACAATATGTACCTACTGCTAGCTGTTGCCCGCGACTTCGTTCACCTAGAAATTTTGGTGAAGTCAATCCCACGGAAACCGAACCTTTTTGTCCGGGATAATAGCCTATATACCATTCCATCTCTGTACCAAATTTCATCCAAATCCGTTCAGTCGTTTTGCGTGAAAGTGTAACAACATCCATCCATCCCCACAAACTTTCACCTTTATAATATTAGTTAAATTTGTCAGTTAGCTGCCTCAGTCCTAAAAAAATACTAATACTAATCCTTTCTCACCAAATTTGCAAAGCAATCAGCAATAGATTGTTTAACACTTGATAATAAATCGATAAGGTAAACGCTATAACGCCTGTAGTAAGCCCTGTAAGCTTACTTCAGTGGTAATCAATCACAGAAGTAAGCGTACAGGGCTTACTACAGGCGTTATAGCGTTCCACACATTTTTAACACATTGTTTAACAAAAAAAAAATAGGCAGTCACGAACTTAAAACATCACATTAGCAGGTTGGTGACTTTAATTAATAAAGAGCTGACAGAACGCAATGTTTAGATTAGCGCCCTCTAGTGGACCTATAATTATGTATTATTAGCGGTCACGAGTTCAGTGCTTTTTCCCGGTAGCAAAAGTGCACAAACGAGCTTAGGCACGTTTGTGCACTTTTAGAGAACGTTTTCACTTAAAAAACTGTCAGTTGTAGGACTGCACGTCAGAAGTGAATACATAACTTACACATATAGTATTTAAATAATTATTTTTCAGACCCACAAACACAAAAATACATCGGTATATATGTATCTGAGCGTGACGGTCACGCGAGTTCAGTGCTTTTTCCCCATACCAAAATTGCTCAACATGCCTTAAGAAGTTTTCACTTCAAAAATGCCTTTTTTATAATAATTATAACAATTTGTGTTAAAAAAATGTTAATAAGTAATTGTGAGTTGCCGATCAGAAGTGTTCATTTTTGAAGAAAGTGATGCCATCTACTAGTGACATCCATCAAACTGACATACGTTCGGACGAAATTTTTAATAAAGGTTTTCGCTATTGAGCACTATATAATAGGCGTTATAAATTTTCACCTTAATTACAATTATGTTTTTGTTTATTTTACCATATGAATTGCGCACACAATAAGTACTTTATTGAACTAATTATATTTTTAAAGATTAATTAATAAGTAGCTGACAGAACTCAATGTCTAGATTAGCGCCCTCTAGTGGACCTATATATGTATTATTAGCGTGACGCTCACAAGTTCAGTGCTTTTTTCTTTCCTTTTTTTTCACAAAAATGCACAATGTGCCTAAAGACATTTTCACTTCAAAAATATGAACAAAATTCATATTGTATTCTAATTATCCATACCTATATTAGTTCGGGCAACTTTCACAAATGGCGCAACTTTAATTTCGACATACCACTGCAACTCCCAAGAAGTATCAAGTTTATTTTGAAATCAACTGCACTCCTGTTATTATCATAATAGTAATACAATAAAATATATACAATGTAATAATTTATTAGCAATTGCATCGTGCAAAGGTCCTCATTCTTTATTTTCATATCACAGTAAACGATCACGTTCGCTTGTATAATTATCATCAGTACAACTGTTTTACTAAGACCTTAGATCGGCTAAGATCATAAAAACGCAGAAAGATTTAATTCACGGCTATTTTACGGTTAAGCAGTAGTTACAAAATTTATGCGTTTTATACTATATTGGAATACAAACAGCAATAATTACTGAAGAGTCGTGATGATGTAACCCAACCCGGGCCTTTATTTATGCGATTAAATCCTTTAAATAAGTCCGGACTTGATTAAACGAGGGACATAAATAGAATTGTATGAATTCATTTTATTCCTCTTAAATCTTCGTTGAATTTGAATATGCGATAAATTGTTTCCTTGGAATAAAATCAAAGCGCTGAATTTTGAGTAAGCAACTAAGAAATATTTAGTCTTTTTATAAATCATCAATTCTGCTTAATTAAGTATTCATACTCAAAGTAAACGGACCCTTTTATTTCTTATAGTAACTCAGCTAAGATTTTATTGTGCTTGAAAATACATCAAATTAAGCTCTTGATTTATTACTGTTTTTATGATGTACTTTGAAGTACTAGGCAGGTACACCAGTGGGGCTTGCGGTCACATTAATCTTGCTCGTGTTGCCTAGAACACGTAGCAAACACAAATAATAATTCATTTTCGTATTACATATTACACGCTGTGTAGTTACCAATGTTGCCATATGTAGCGAAAGATATCCTTTGCTGTCATAGTTAACGTGATTAATTTGTTGATACCGTTGCATATTTAGATCTTTTCTGATGTAATCTGAGAGAGGCTTTCATTTTAAAAGGTAATAAGAATTTGTGGTTATGTGTGGTATCTTCATTTTCACTTCGTATTTTAATTTTCTTCTGTATTCTATACAGGGTATATGACAGGGTATAAACAGGGTTTTGTTACAAAACTATTTATAATATTACGAAGAAAAGCAGTGGATACCTACATTATAATAAAATAATCAATTAAAAGAAAATCAAATTAGTTTTAAGGCAATGACAAACCTTATATACTCGTAGATGCATCAAAACCAAATCAAAGTAAATTATTTCAAATAAAAAATATAGGTATTTTTGAACTGTCAAGAGTAGGAGTCAGTCAGAATAAGTCAGTCGTGAAACTAGTAGTTGCCTGTTCCAATACGTAGATGAAACACATATATTTTTTAAATATCTCAAAAATAGAGTTGTTATGAATATATTAATTGCAATACAAAATAATATTGTGTATAAATTCTACGAAAGTAAACACTCTGAAAATAGCATTCAGGCTTTAGTATTTATTTTTGAAATGTTTCTTTATTTGGGTTTTAGCTGTATGTTACACCACCATAATTTAACACAGAACAGGACACCATTATTATTTTTTATATTATTAGGTATCTAGAAATCGGAACGAAGTGAATTTTAATCTAGATTTCTCTAACAAATATTTGGCTTTGACAGGGCAATCATTATACTGAACTTGATCTTTGATCTTAACCCTCTAAGTGGTGAGCAATAACTAGAAGATGGGTCTCCGAGAAAACGTCAAAGCTGTCAAAATCAAATACGATTGAGGAAAAAAGGAACAGCTCAATAAAAACATGTCAAAGTCTCCACATTACACGATACTTTACGAAGTGACGTTCCAAAAAAACGAAAAAAATATACATGTGTACCTATATAAAGTGCCGTCAGCAATACATGACGTAGCTGGTTGCGACCACGGAAAAACACGATGGTTTTATTTGACAAAACTCAGCTGGTAACTCAATATCTGTCAGCGAAACTAGAATTTCCCACGGCGAAGGTGGGGAAATAAAATAAAATTCGGTGTAGTGCCGGGCGCTGTTTTAGGGGTGGTACACAAGTGGTTACAACGTGCTTGCAGTCTGGGCTACTTTTCTCCTTTTTTAACATATTTCATGCAGCTTATCCGTGAATTTTGTTTATATTAAAATTATTTTGAAGTGTTTTAAACTTTCACATAGAATTGTTTTCCGGCCAGCAGATTGCGAAACTAATAGCACAAACACTCATATTTTGCATCGGATGTTAAAAACAGGGTCCTACATCCCAAGCAAGGTAAAATACTACAAGTTGGTAAGTATGTACAAGGTAAATATGTTAAGCAAAACAATAACGTAGCCTAGTTTAGTTTGTGACAGTGCACTAAATTATCAAGTGGTACGACTTAATGTTAAAATATAAGAGCTGAAACAGTGTTTCAAAATAATTGTCAAAACGGAGCAGGATATGAAGAAAAATATTGAATTAACTTAATTTTGGTACTTATAACATTTTTGATCCGTAAACGACACTGTTGGACGTCGGTCATTGTATCTCCTTCATTTCAAGATGGAGCGACCAAAGCAAGACAGAGTGAGGAATGCCTTAAGCGACGATACCACATAGACTTAAAAATGAAAATCTTTAGTTACTCATGTCAGTCACACTATATTTACTATTTAAACATGTACCCTGACCTTTACTATCTCGTTTGTTCCCGGTTCGGTTAACATGTCGATATTATTGATTAGTTTTAGCTACACTATGAATATTGTTCAAAAATAACATGCAAAAACTAGACACTTTTGACTAATCAGATAGTACGAGCATTATAACTAGTACAGTTGTAACAGTATTCTGATTAGTCAACAGTCAATTGCTTTAGATCAACTAGATTGCTTACATCCGATCTGCATCTAGCTATACTTATTACATCATCAAATGTCCATATAAGCTTTCATGGATGAAGTATCACACGCAGGAGATTTGAATACGTAACAAAAAGGACCTCCATATTTGGGCCTTAATTTTTTGTTCCCATGCTTACAAACTGTTTCTTGAGCACTAACATTCGAAACTGTAGCCTGGTCGTAGGTAAATATTCAGTTGAAATAATTGTGGTACAATAATTCCAACAATAAGTTTTTTCCGTTTTGAAAATCAATCAATTTATCTACTTTGAGTGTATTACGGAAATAACTAAAAGTCCAGCCACCATATATTTTACTAGCCGGTTCATGCAATTTCACTTGCGTTTATGGTCACTGCCCCACTCCTAACGCTCGTAGTGTTATTTTACATAGCCTATAACCTTCCTCAATGAACACTATATATATATATATATATGAGTGTGATTTCAGAGATTAGAGCGTTTAAACAAGCAATCAAACAAAAATTACAGTGCCTATTATTGCCGCGCAATTTCGCCCTTGTAAATTTTCCCCGTTTTTGCAACATTTTCATTGATGCTCCGCTCCTATAGGTCGTAGCGTGATGTTACATAGCCTTCCTCGATAAATGGGCTATCCAACACTAAGAATTTTTCAATTCAAACCAGTAGTTCCTGAGATTAGTGCGTTCAACCAAACAAACAAACTCTCCAGCTTTATAACGCGATTGCACGGATGGCGCAATGGTTGAGGTAACCACTTAGCCTCGCCACTACGCCGAGTGTTGTGGGTTCAAATCCCACGCGGGACAAAAATTTGAGTGATCCACAAATATTTGTCCAGAGTCTGGGTGTTCTTTGTGTCCGTTGTTTAAATGTTTGTGAAGGAGTTGTCATTTTTAAAAAAGAAGATATATTTATATATGGTCATTTCAGCTCTAGAAGCTCTGAAGTAACTCAGGTTAAGAGGAAGTGGAACACAGATGAAAGGTTTTTACCCAAAGATGGTGCTTGCGTTTATGCGGGCAGGCACGAGGGGTCCTGATGTCTTAATAAAAACTGTTCCCGGATCCCTCCTTTTGATTCTGACACACCGCCCTACTGAAAAACCCGGGGGGTGACAGCCCGAGGGGGATTCAATTCATTCACCACACCATGGGGTCCCATCTCTAAGAACGAAAAAATAGTTCAAACAAATATCAATAGATGGCGTTACGGGTATCGATTTGTTATTGAAGTTTATGGAAAATCAATATTAGGTCCTGATTAAAATATTTTCTAATTTCATAAAAAACTTTAAACACGGGAAAATTGAATAAAAGCTTCTTAAATCCAATTTTCTTATTTTGACAAAATTCAATATTGTCGTAGTTCCTCTGGCGGCAATTACGTACAACAATGTACTACGCTGAGGTTGATATACGGTTTAGTTATTGTTTGTAGGTACTGACCACAGATAACATAATACTATACTAGTAGTACTGACTATTGATAGTTGGCCAATTTTTATTGAAACTGTATCGTTGCGTTATGTTTTTGCATTTTCTATTGTAGGTAAATTATTAATACACAAATTTTAATTCGAATTTCAAAGATACTATAAAAATTAAGAATAAATTTTTCTCATTGTGTTTTACATATTTTTTTCATATTGTCAGGACACAATCAATAGTGAACGCATGGTTTGTGTCAACTTTGTTGTGTAGGCAGGTTAGGTATTTATGTAACAGACATTATGATTTGGCAAAGTAACTACTTATTTAACTAAGCACTTACACGTACCATCTATTTACACATACACATTGCTAATAGGAATCTTTCACCTCAGACCTTACTCGATTGCAGGGCTGCCAGATTGTATAATTGGATAATATAAGCGTAATGTTCCAGCCACTAGCTATGCGCCTGCGGCTTTGGTCGTATAGATTATGATAGTATCAAGTTTCTTATTTTTAAAAACATTAAGTAGGTAGGTATTTTAAATAAAATTATTTCCATAATACAAATGTGATTTAAATTAATAAAAACCATGTAAATATTTTAATTTAAAAATACCCATTGGTAATTACCAATAAGTATTTTTGGATTGTCAACATTTTGAGTTAGAATAATTCAATCGTAAAGATAGTTGTCTGTTCCAATACGTAGATCCTATGGAGAAGAACAGAACAAATCAACGTTTCTCTGTCCCTCAACTTCGTAATCGGCTTCCTTAAACAATTATTTTTATTTCTCTTATTAATGAAAAAGAAGAAAAATCATATTAGTAGTAATGAATAATAATAAAAATGAGAGATTTTTTTTACCATACTGTTTTCGGATTCCCTATCTCGTCGTATCGTGAAACATTCCCATAAACTTCTAAGTACGAAAATTAATATTTTTTTTTTTATAATCATATTTCGTTTCCTTCATTATACTCATATATCGATTGTTACAAAATAACATTAAGATAATGATTTTATAATTTTATTTAGGGCAGGTGTACCTTGCTTCATTTGTTTATCTTAATGTAAATTTATATCATCTCTTACTAAAACATTTGTACACGGAGCGTTTTCGACTCATGCCAGATACAAATAAGAGTCATAATTATTAAAAAATAAAGAAATCTACATATCCCACCTCAAGTTAACTAAACACACACTTGGACGCACAGAGTGCCAAACAAATATATATGCATATTATACATTCTTAATACATACAATTGAAACTCTTACGTAATTACCTATTAGAAACATACTTACAAACATACATGCATGATTATTTATACATAATTTAAATTTGCATTTGTTTGCAAATGTATAAGACGAGATTCATGTGATGCTTAATATGCTGCTACTACTTAACTGTAGTAAAATGTTGTAATTCCAATTATCATTATAATAATAGTCTTTACTATTCATACACTCGAAATACATAACCCAAATTGAGTCAAGATAAGCTACATCCTACAAAATAATTTTATATCTACTGTCAATACGCCGTTATAGTGGAATACAAAACTTTGATATTTAAAAAAAACATCTAGAAGCCGTATCGATCAGAGAGCTTTACTCTGATGTTTTTAATTATAATTACTATAGTATTTATTTATATAGTAAGAAAAAAAAGGACGTGTTATTTTTACTAATATTTTTGTACATTGAAGGGAATATAGTTGTTATTAGGTTGTATTAGAGCATAATTTGGCATGGGATACAAATATTACACAACAATGATCGAAGTGAAATTGACCTTGAATGGCCGATCCGCGTGATGTTTCACGTACGTAGTTCTGGTCGTATGTAATAATAAATATATTCGTTAAATAAAAATAATGCTTACCGGTTGTAATAAATAATAGGCCGTTTGATTATTTATAAGTAATAATTTATTTTATCGGTTATCTAATATAACGAACACTCCTACCTGCTGATTACATACTAATTAGCGCCATCTATTGGTTGCGCGTTTATTAGTAGGTAAATAAATCCATTTCATCGCTAGGTGGCTCTAGGTATCTATCGCGTTGCTAGAGGCATCTAGCGCCTTTGTAGGTGCAAAAATAAAAGCCCGCAGAATTGCCCGAGTTAGGAGGGTCGCGTTTCGTTGTACGGGATGAGGTATCTGTACTAGTATAGTATTATGTTATCTGTGACCACACGCACAAAAAAAAAGGTAGGACACGATATTTTTTTCAATTCAAAGTAAAGTGACAGCGCAGCGGGGTTAGTACATTTACTCTACTAGTGCTATTGTTCTTTTTTAATTAACATGCTTTTATAAGCTTGGTATGTATGTATGTAACGGAATCTTCGAACGTGGTTTTGACCCACTTCAGAACGTCGAAATAAATTGTAACTTTGCACACTTCTCAAGGATCGATGACAATAGCATAATCTAAAAAGTTTAAAATAAATAAATTAAAATACTAAAAACCACGCTTTAATAGAAAACAAAACTAAAAATTAGAAAATAATTTTCAATAAATTTACATTAAGAATAGTGTAATTAACAAAAAAATATATTTTATTGTAAAAAAACGTGGGATGCTTTCTGCTTCAGTCAGGATCACTAACCACTGGTTAGTGATCCTGACTGAAGCCAGAGGTCGTGGGTTCGATTCCCACCCAGGACAATGTGATGAGCGTGATCATTTGTTGTGTGTCTGGGTTTAATTTATCTAAAATATGTATATAGGTATTTATAAATATATAAGTATGTTTATCAGCAGTCTGGTTACTTACCATAGTACAAGCTTTACCTAGTTCTATCTATCTAATAAAATAAAACACATTTTTTTTGTACTATGCTAGCACGGTTACTATTAACTCGGTATCCATCTGTTAAAAGACTCTTCCATTGGACAGTTTCATATTATCTTCGTTTTACATAAAATAACAACACACATACACATTCTGGTTTCCATAACACATTTCCTTATATTTCTTAATCACCTTGTAGGCATAAAAACCCCGCAAAGGTTCGCACACGAACAGATAACGGCCTAAACCTTATTAATACACAGAATTCTTGCAAGCTAATACACGATACTCGCAATTTTAGGGCGTAATGTTTATTATAAATGTCGCATTACCCTGTAATATGCAATGTACACAGTATTTTACACCCTGACCACGTGTTGTCAGCGCATACCGCGCCTACCAATGTGTACAAGCTTAACGTTCGAAACGAATGGCCTCTAAAAACCCGTGGCTCATTAACCGCCGGTAGCACACTGTAAATTAATTGTGTTATAACGTAACGTAATATAGGCGTGTCATTGGCTTCCCTCGCAAAATGGGCCCTCTCACACTGTGCAAGTTGTCCCATTTCAATTAACACGATACGACTAATTTGGTCCCCAGCACCGCTCCTGGGTGAAATATGTCCTTTATCCGCGCCTAATTAGTTTGACGGTAGCTCATGCGAGCCTTACGTTAATTCCCGAATTTGAAGTTAGAACGATATGATATAGGGTCCTTTCCCCAGACAAATGTGAGTAAGATGGATAGATGGATGGTAAGATATCCCTCAGTCTATGTCGGATACACCTTCTTTCTCGTAACAATATAGCGGTAATTGCATACATGAATTGGGGTTTTTCTTGTATCTACAATTGGTTTTCTTAAACATGCATCATAGTTCTGGTAATTTTAACCTAACCGCAATAAATTTAAAATTATTAATATAATAAGCTCGTGACATCGCTGACTGGCACCATATAAACTATGTAAAAAATAACCTTATTTTGTATGGTTGTATAGAATAAGAAAAAGCGAGTTCAAGCAAGCTCCTTATGTAGGTACTAGGAGTTTCTATATTAAGCTTTTTAGATTATGTTTATACCGCCCGCACTTTTCATATCATCATTCATCACAAATCACAACAAATTTGCCACTTCACAATGTATACTTATGCTCAACTATGTATAATATAGGATATGTCATGTATTAATCAAGGAACTTTTACGAGGCGATTACACTTTATGATTATAACCCGCGATAAAAGTGGTGGACTCAAGGTTGAAATGATCCAAGTAAGTTAGTTAATTTGATTTAGAGTTGTAGTTATTCTCAGGCTACTCCGAATAATCTGACAGAAGCAATTAACACTGTTAATGTAGACTTGGACTATATTTGTAAGTGGAGCAACAAATACGGATTAAAGATAAACCTATGCAAGACTCAAGTCAGTATTGTTGGAAGTCCCAGGATGATCTCCAAAGTGACTGGACACTACTATCTCAAGTCACTTGCAACGGTACACACATTCCTTTCAGTAACAATGTCTACAACCTGGGGATATATATAGATAGTACCTTATCATGGGGTCTATTGCTGCAAGAGCTGCGTCGCAAAGTGTTTTGCCGCTTCAGGATCCTTGCGCAGACTGCGTTTGCTCAATCCCTTCTTTTCCTCATTCTTGGTTATACCGATGTCAGTTATCTTACCGAAGATCAGCTTAATAAACTTTAGAGGCTTCAAAATCTTTGCATAAAGTTCATATTTGTACTACGCAAATATGACCATGTATGTGATTATCGAAAAAAGCTCAAGTGGTTACCTATACGCCTTCGCCGGAATGCACATAGGTATTCTTTCGGTATTATTTAGTATTCTAAATTGCCACAGATAAAGCCGCCAATTGTATTAACCGCATAATATTGCTTCGTTCTTACTCTTTATAATGTTTACGTTGTACAATGAAGAGATATATGATTATTACGTCTCCAAACAATGTAAAAAATTAAAAGTATATACCAGATACACCGCTACATATATAATCACCCTTTAGAAATAAAATCATTATTACGTACCGGCTACCTATCGACTAAAATGGGGCCATTTTAGTCGATCGGTAGCCGGTACGTATCCGTATCCGGGTGATGAAAAATTTATTCAATAACATTCCACTATAAGAAAGGTATCTTTTCTAGTATTTTTTCTAAGGAAATATTTTAAGTTCCTTACATATTTTCTTTTGCTCCTTATGATAAGCGGTTCTCAACTATATTGCGTAATTTAATACTAGCTGATTTGAAATTGAAATGTTCTATGAAATTTCTTAAATAACAAAACAACACATTTTAAGTAATGACCAAGTAGAGTCTCGCGCCCTTTTAAGTCCTTCAAAAATGTTACCTCTTACTTTCAAAGCGTTCCACTAACTATTTCCGTCCATAGATTGCGTTGTTATTATTTATTCAAAGTACACTTACTCTAAACAGGACATTTTCTAAATATTTTACTAAAATATAACCATTACAGTTAAATTTGTGACCGCAATGAAAAACTATGGAGAGTGCTTTTTAAACATTACCTAACGAAAACATAAGTAGGCTTACAAGTAGGCATACAAAGTAATCGATGTTCTTTTCAAATAGGTTACGATGATGTAAAAAATGTCATGTTGATTGACTGGAGTTGAACATAACGATTAGCTCCGAGTAAATACAGACAAGATAGTTTAAAAAAAATTAGAAGATGATTGAAGAAAGAAAATGATTGTACTAATTTTAGTAATCCCACTAATATTATAAATGTGAAAGTTTGAATGGATGGATGGATGTTTGTTACTCTTTCACGCAAAAACCACTGAACCGATTGCAATGAAACTTTGTATATACATAGTTAAAGACCTGATTAATGCATAGGCTATTTTTTATCCCAATATTCCCACGTAATCGGGACTTACGCGGGTGAAACCACAGGGCGCTGCTAGTAATACATAGTTGTCGTCTCTGCTTACCCTATTATGCAAAGATGTAATGTAATGAGCTGAAAGAGGTGTTGAGACAAAAATTTCACGTTAAAAATTTTGGATTACTGAATACGATAATACCTGCGATACTATAGGATATCAACAATACAGAAACTTCATATTTATCTCTCTATACACTTCTGCTTGCTTAAATTGATAATATTTGCCAACCGCAAGCTACTAAGGTGTATAAATACAGCAGCCCAGTCTTGCCAGTTTGCCTAGTTCATAAGCTGAGAAGTTAAATCAGCGTATGCAGATGATGTGGAACCTAACTAGTTTATGCATGCGTGTTGTCCTGTGGTATGACTACGTTAACGAAGATGATCTTTGACTTGAAGTATGTGTACTAAGTATGTGTACTTGTGTAGTATGTTAAGTACTTATGTGTAGTATTATAAAGCATATTGTTATGCTACCACATTACTATGGTGCATTATTGCGTGTCCCTTTTTATTAAGTACTAGCCGTCCCCGCAGTTTCACCTGCGTTTATGGTCACTGCTCCGCTCCTATTGGTCGTAGCGTGATGATATATAGCCTATAGCCTTTCTTAATAAATGGGCTATATAACACTGAAAGAATTTTTCAAATCGGACCAGTAGTTCCTTAGATTAGCGCGTTTAAGCAAACAAACAAACAAACTCTTCAGCTTTATACATTAGTATAGAGTATAGATTGAACGGAACTTTCAAGTGTAAAGACGTCTTTCAATAATACTTACCAAAATTCATACTTATCATACGATTTAACGGGCTTACTTGTATTATTAGACTATTACGTGTATATGTTTAATATGCATATTTAGAATTCCATTAAAATTAAATCTTTTAAATTGAAATAAACAATCAGAAATCTGTGAGTTTCATTTTTAATTTGTTAAAATGGAATTTGTCGATTCTGCACTATTCATCTCTACATTGAATTAAGTTAAAATAATAATTATCTCAACATCATATTATTTAATGAAAGAAAGTCATTTAAACTCACACACTACAATTTCGAAATGTCTTCGAATATTTAAAATATATGTGGTTATTTTTACAAAACAATAAATTAATAGATATGGGCAGGATTCAGCCCAATGGCAAAATCATAAGAATTTTAGTTGCCAAATTAATATAATTTTTTACAAAAGACTAAAAAGTAGTTACTGTAAAATAGCGTTCACTTTGCAATGACAGACTACATTATCAAGGCACTTCACATATCATTTGAATTATTACAAACTGCAAAGTAAGGCACTGTAGTTAAATGACTACAGTGCGATGCACTTACATACAACACTCGTGAAAATTCTAATGGACTTACGTGTTTCAAAAAAAGAATATATTATATTTTTAATATAACATAGGGCAGTCCTAATTGTTATTGTATAATAAATATACTTTTATGTTATTCCCTTCGAACACAATAAATAACCATAAAATGCCCAAAATAAAAAAAGGTTGATGGAACTAAAGCACCAATTTTGAAGTTAATCGTCTAGCAAATAGCCTCTACAATATATTTCGAGTTCTCGTGTGTATTGTCTAGTACTGGTACCATTTACAAAAAATAACAACAAATAAATCTAACCTAAAATAAATACATAAAACATCGTGATATTATAAATAATACCCAACGGCCAACGTCAGGAGAAACCCAAAACCCCTGGAAAATTTATGGGCGGTAATGGATGAGACTAAGAAAATTTAATAAAGAGATATGACATAGTCGCTATTAACCAATTTTGGGGCATTAGGAATGAATCTGCAACCTAAGGAAAATGGCAGTTGTAACAATATTGAATTGTTCTTTTCTCCTGACTTGATGTGCCTAAAATTAAAAATCTGTAAAAAACTAACCTCAATAAATTTAATATTTACAATATTAAATCAAAAAGATATGACCTTAAGAATACCTCTACTTGTATTTTAAGTCGTTAAAAACAGTTGAGATTGGTGGATTTACATACCTATCTTTACCTACTATTATGTATTCTGTCTCAGCTGTAGCTGAGCGGTGCGCGGATGCGTAACAAAGCTGTGAAAAGATGTGAGCGTTTCTACCAGAGATTTGCTTGTGAAACGGTGTACAAAAGAGCGGTACGAGGATGTATACAATACACATCGACCTCTAGCAAACACCGTCTAGCACACATTCCTCGCACAAATCTCTTGCACACATCCCTCACACACATCTCTCACACACATCCCTCGCACACATCTCTCACACACATCCCTTGCACACATCCCTTGCACACATCCCTTGCACACATCCTTTGCACACATCCCTTGCACACATCCCTTGCACACATCCCTCGCTTGTTTTGTACGTACAAAAACCTCACTCCGCTAAGCCGTTTCCACTGCACTGAGCGAGGCTAGGTAAATGAAGTGATTCTATTGGTTCTTAACAAACACATCCCTCTCTACGCATCCTCGTACATCTCTGGTGGAAACGCAGCCTTATGCAACCTTGTCAAATGGGATAGTATCAAAGAATAATGTCACAGTCAGATATAGTACACAGAATAATCTATATCAATTTTGTTGATTGACAAAACTTCTTCTGTATGCCATAAGCAAAGGCCTAACAAAGGACATATTGATTTGAAACATAAAATATTTGAGTTTAAATCACAAGGAGAAAACTGATTATTAGTGTTACAGACTTGTATAATATACATGCAGCTGTCATTATCAATACTATATCCAAAACCATTTTATAATCTGTAGCTAGAGTTGAAATTGAGTTGATGAAGAGATGAGTATCTCATGAGGAGGTCGTTACCGATCCAATCGTAAATTACATAATGATACACATAAGCTAAGTTGCTGAATCTAGTTTTATTTTATCAATCATTCATTTAATGTGTCATAACTCATAAGTCGTCGACTTCGGAAACTTAGAAATTACTATTTACATTGTACCTTAATGTACTCCGGAGTGTGGTTCCTGAACGGATCTAAGTTATTTTTTGCCATTCTAGAGAAGACCTGTGATGACTAGTAGACCAAATAATTGCATTTTATTCAAAACCTTTGCATGACAACATCCGATACAATCTAGCTTTTAAAACCACCTCAGCAATGTACTTTAAAATTAAGCTATAACTTTACGGTAATTGGCTGAACTTGTATCGTTATAGTAAAGTTAAGAAAACAAAGAACCTGCATAAGTAAACAGTTTCTGTTTTATACAAAGGCTCTTAAGGCTGTTTGCAAGCGTATGGCTGAAGCAAGTCAGAAGATATGTCCTGCTAAGACTACAAAGCTATCGTCATCGTTACCTCTACAGATTTAGAACATAATTAACTGTTTGCACCTGAGTCGACATATATGTATATTTTAAAATTACGAACTTATAATGGTAATAAGTTAATAACACTGCACGGGCAGCTAGTGGGGTCTTGAAGACTAAGCGGTGATATGTCAACTACATAAAACCAAGCGAATAATTTGAATGTGTGGTGCCTGCTGACGAAACCCTGTTTTAACCGACTTAAAAGTAAAAAGTAATTTCAAAGTTTATAAGTTAAGTTAAGGAAAATCGATTTAAAATAATACTTTAAATGATAAAATCATCTTTTTTTAGATACCTACACTAAATTAACCCACGAAATGAAATCAAAAATAGGTACCACACGAATCACTACATATTAACGTTTTGTGTAAATACTAAATTGGTGGAAACATGATGTCGAAGATGTCTCTACTACCCGTGCGAAGCCGAGGCGGGTTGCTAGTTAATAATAATTCACTAATGCAGAGGGTGGTTCGATGCGATACGTTTGTATAATATTTGCGTCATGTGTTGTATACAATTGATACAACTCTTTGCACTTTCTTGAAGTTATGTATGGGGCAATGGAGAACGATACTTTGCTATCCAGGGTGACGGCAGAAGATTGCGGCTAACGATGTACAAATAAAGATCGAGTGGGGCATATTTCAACCCTCTTAGTTCTCTGAGTCTGTAAGAGCATCATAGTGCTGGGTGATCGTGGGGGGTTGAAGAGGACTGCGGGACCCTTGGCCCGTGCGCGAGCGCAACACGCCGAATATAACTTTGTCCTGAATTATAATTATTTAAAAAGCGAAATACAGTACATTGGTCCCAGTTACGCCTCAATTATTTTACTAACATGTCTAGAAGATAGAGAGTTAATTTCCAAACAAATAAAATATTTGGATTTGTGTCACGAGATTGTCGATATGTGGAATGTCGATACGGTGATTATTGTTCCAATAATCTATCTGCTCATGGAATGATAGCCAAGAGCCTCAACCGTCATCTTAAGAATAATATCGCATTAAACTACTGGATCTATATAGGATACTACTAACTGGAGCAAGGAAGTGATGCAGAAGGCGAAATGCCTTAATTAGGTTAATTGGTGTTTTAAAATTAAGGGTAATTGATATGTTATGTTAATATAAATAAAGATAATAATAATGACTTGAGAAACCTTACACATGGTCGTCTGATCCCAAATTAGGCAGAGCATGTACTATGGTAACCAGACTGCAGAAAAACATAGTTATTTTTTTAAACGCGCCTACTTCACTTAAGTTCTATCAAAAAAGTAATCAGCACCAAAACATAATTACGTAATTTGATGATAAAATGTATTTTGTTTGAGATTAAAAATTAAGAATATAAATAGTTTTTTACAAGGCTCTTTAAGTATCTGAGTTAGGATTACCTCTGATTCTCTAACTAGGGGCAACTTGTGTTTTGAGACATCAATGGGGTCTTCGCTCTAGTCCATAAGATAGGTATAGCAAATGTAAGTATTTACATTTACATGTGAGAATTTCTTTTAAGAGTATGAAAACCAAGGAGTCTATTTAAGTAGCGATTCTGTAACACTGGAGTCTAGAGTCAGAAGCCATTTGGTAGCATTCTTCTTTAATGTGACCTTTAAACAGGTAATATGTAGTGTACGACTTATTATATTGTATACATGATTAATAGGTTATTTTACATACGTATTATAGATGAATTACAGGAATCTGTTCTTGGCTTTGTTTTATATTTTAACCGCCGTTGAAAGAGGCCAATGAAAAAATGGGGCCATCCCATATCAGAATATCAGAATATGGGATGGCCCCATTTTTGCATTGGCCTCTTTCAACGGCGGTTAAAATATAAAACAAAGCCAAGAACAGATTCCTCAAAACATATTTAAAACTATTTTTTGTTTCTATTTTGGTTAAGTTCTATTATTCCAAGACTTTTATACGAATTTAATTATATATGTAGATAGTATTTACATTTATTTTTACAAAATTTCAAAGGTGTTTTTTAGTAAACTAGTAGTCGGATTGTGACAGTTCTTTGTTTACATTTACTGAAACTTAGGGAACAGTAAATATTTCATCAAAATCGGTTCAGCACTTTCTGTGATATGGTCTAACACATATAAATGTAACGCCCTGGCTCTGCGTAGGTTTTTTCAAAGAGAAAACCTCTCAAATCCTTTATTAAATTCTAGTGCGCATGTCAGCAAATCCGAAAGACTGGCAACAAACTGGGTTTACAACACAAATCTGCGGAGAAAACTAAAAATTAATAAGATTGAAGGGCCATCCGATACGAGTTACGGGAGCAATTCTTAATACTCAAAGACAAACCCGATAATTGTAGAAATAGGACTGCTAAGTAATGCAGCATTATGGTATGCGCATTTTAGGTAAGGCCATCAAGCGTTTTAACCCTACTTAAAACAACACAAGCTTAACCCTTTGCAAATAGACTTTGCTTAGTTAACGTTATACATGTTGAATGTGATGTTATATTAAACAAAGAAAAGTTAGATTTCCCAACTGAAACTGTTTTTTCAGGGATAGCGCTGGATTCTGGATTACAATTGGCATTAACATCTCTTTCAAATCGGCTAAGTTCTATAGCATATGCTGTAATTAAAAGACGGAAACTGCACGACTGATTTACTTTAGTAATTTCCACAGTATCATGGCTTTTGATAGCTTATTATCGGGGCGTGATGAATTTATTTAAGAAACTGCGTTAAGAATCTTTATTCATTCTGCAGAAAAGAGCTATCAGAGCCTGACCCGAAGCTGCCAGATCTATTTAAGGAAATTAACATCTTAACGGTGCCTTGTCAGTATATACGTATTGAAAAATCTGCATCTATTTACAAAAGCGTGTGAAAGACAAAATTATAAATATTAATAGAGATGGAAATAAATTGGTGCAACCAAAATTCAGATTAACAAAAGTGCAAAATTCTTTTATCTTTTATTTTTCCAAATATTCTTCACCTAAAGTATGTCCATAAAAAATGTAGGCCCTTAGTTCATGCGGTACCTTTTGTATTCGTTTTGTTGTCAAAAAACCATAGTAGTAATCCTTTTGAATTTTTTTTTAAATTTTGTTTTCAATTTAGTTTTTCGCATCGACTCGACATTGACGACTTTAATATAATTTGTGATAAAGTTTTAGAATACACAAAAAAATCTAAATTTTTTTTAAGAACCCGATTTAGGATAATTTATTTATTAGGAAATACAATTTATTTTTTTTAATTTCACAGTTTCTGTCGTGTGCTAACAATAAATGAGAACTCGTGGTATGGGCACTCATTACTCATACTACGGTCACTACGTTCCGCTACGATCGACTTCATTCAATGTTTTACATATTAGGTAACTAAGGGGCAAAAATTAAAGTAAAGAATTGTAGGCGTCACAAAGGCGGGACACGCTGGCACCACTCATGCGCAACCGCGCTCTCCGCTGCCCACGCTTCAGTTCGAAGGCGACCGCGACCCGATAATGTTCATCATAAATTGTATTATTTTTTACGTGCCCACCAGAAAGTAAGTCGTCAGTACGAATATGCGAATGCAGAATTTAGAAATGATGAACTGTAAGCTGTTGCCTGTTCATGTTCCATTCACCATCCGTCTTAGATGCAATTGTTTCGGTTTAAGTAAGTGATAATTTATACTTTTAATAAGTACGTAACTTGATGATTTTGTAAATACATAATTAATGAAGTTATTTATCTTAAATATTGTTGAAATCAATGACGGTCCTAACTAGTCCGTAAGGCTTAAACACTTCAATATGAAATCGTTGGAACAACGCAGAACTTGGTCCAATCAGCTGTTTTCATATAAGATCATACATAGTTTGGCTGATGCGCATCTATTGCTATCTGAAATTAATATAAATGTACCTAAGAGCAGCACAATTAGAACCACACGCGTAATGAAAACTTTTACAAAATCGGTATCTAAAACGAACCTTGGCCGTAATGCCCCTTTAAACCGGTTAATAGCCCAATAAAACAAAATTGACGTCTGCCTGCAGAAATATCGACATTTTCGCGGACTCATTACCCAAATGTCGTAAAATGCTGTTGTCTATTGCTGACGACGAATAACGTTTGTACGAGGTTAATCAACGGCTTCTCATTCTTTTTAACAGACTTCAAAAAAGGAGGAGGTTCTCAATTCGACTGTATGTTTTTTTTTTATGTTTGTTACCTCAGAACTTTCGACTGGGTGAACCGATTTTGATGATTCTTTCTTTATTTGAAAACTGGTGGCTTCCCGTATGGTTCCATTTCAATTTGGTCCAGTTCTGATAATGGCATCTATGAGAAAACCATATATAAGTCTTTTATGGAATAGTTTTTTTTGTTACAGCCGGTTTTTTTTTTGAAAGAATTATTCCTTTCCACCTTTTGGTTGTATCATTCGCTAACAAATTTTAATCTAATTAATATTGTATGTGTATTTTTTTTTTCTTTATAATATCTTTTGTATCCTCGTCTAGCATAACTTACAATGCGCGAGTGTTGTATTAAACTAATTAATTAATAATAAGTTATAATACAAACACTGAAGTAAAAATGTTAATATCTTGGCCAACTTTCTTCTATGATTGCAATCAAAGCTTTTATGTAACTGCTGTGTACCTCTTTAAGTGACAAATTCACTGTAATATGATACCAATGCCTCTAACATGCTGAATTGTATTAGTGATTAAGCCGTTGAAGTACCTATTCTAAATAAATAAATAAATAGTCCTAAGCCTTGTAAAGTCGATATCAGCTGACAGGTCATGCCCTGTGGGGCGTACCAAAGCGTGGATGGCTTGTGAATGAATGAATTGTTTGAACCTAGTAGGGTTAAACTAGAACGAGTGATAAATACTATTCGAATTCCAACTTTTAATTATAACCAGTACCATTGATTTAGTTTTGTGTTTTGGTAGTACTAATTATTATAAGTTACCTCGCTTGGTTTCAATAACGACTGAAATATCACGGTGTAAATATAAAAAATATTATTTCATAATTTTCAAAAAAATAGTTCACTTTTTAAGTTGAAATATCTTTGTTACATTAGAACTAATTAGAGTAATCACTCTGTAAAGTATATTATGTTCATGCGCATATTTTGTCGACAATTCGATAGTGCAAAAAACGCCTAAAACTTATAGAGGTGTCGGTGCACTCGGTAGGTGGATTCCCCACGTGTTAAACTACCATCATCCCTCCCACTCCAAAGCCAAGTTGCGATAATTAATTTCGCTCATGCTGTCAGCGATTCGGATATTAGCTTAAGTTAGCATTATTGAACTTTGTCAATTTAATACAGATAGAAACTTTGATATGATCGGTTATGAAATACGAGATAAACGTATTAGTCTAATTTGTATTTAATGTTTAAGTATTTAATCAAGATAATATTTATAATTATAAGGTACAATACCTTTTTGGTTAACTGACGCTTCGATCGCATTGCACCGGTCGTGGTCACCGATGGACAAGTATTTTTATTTAAAATTTTAGTTATAAAATCAAAGCGACTATTTTTCTTAAGTGGTGTTGTAAATGGTCATGGACTACGGGATGGGTTACCATTATAGGGTACACATATACGTTTTTAGATCTTAGAAATCAACATATTTTTTTTAATTTTCATTACATATTATATAAAAAAGAATGTTTATATTATTTATTTTTGGTTCAATAAATAGCTCCTTGAATATCGACAAATGTCGTATAGCCAATTAATTTAGCAGATATAACCAAACAATGTACTTAATGGCATTTTTCATTTAATAAACCATTTCTGACGCATTTCTCTGTCTCTAAAAGATCGACTCTCTAAAATTATCTTATTTTAGTTAAGACTTCAAATATTAATTTCTGTTGTGGCATCTTATATTTAGATTTTATTAAGTTAATGCGGATATTACCAAAGTTAATTAATACTGGATCGACTATATTGTTGCTAAGACAATAGTTAAATTATACCTCCTCGGATTTTGCAGAATCGATCAGAAAAGATCAGAAGCAGTTTTGTACTGAATAAAATCAATTTTGATTGCGTCAAATTGAAATAGCTTTCATCCTACGTGTTTTACAGTAGTAAAATAATCTCTTTGAAGTTTAGTTTAGAGAGTTTTGTAACACCAATAGTACATTTCGACAATTTGTAAAAAATATTCGACAATCCATTCGACAATGAATAGTAACTTGATATACGACTACAACATATTCACGAAATTTAATGTAGTATATTCATACATACATATAATTAATGATTTAGCATGAATAATCACGCGAAAATATCACTTGATCTATTTTGCACTAAATTATTACAAAACGTGAAAGAAACTTATTATACAAATACAGTGTTACAGAAAGTTGTGAACACAGAAAAAAGATAAATATATATTTTTTTCTAAATCGACTTATCAAATTTCTAAAGCTTGAAATGTCGATTTTCGAAATTCTAAAATGTTTTCCCTGGTTAATATGCAAATTACCAAACAACATGTTGAAACGTTTGATGTCGATTTTGTTTTTTATGCGGCCAATTTTGGACAAATCCGGACATTCCATCAACGTCATTAGTGTTAAATGAATATATTTAATTGAATTGAATTTCAATCGATATCTTTTTATTTCAGTTTGAAGTATTTTTAGTGTATCAATAAATGTTTATTATTTATTTGACGTAACAATGAAAAGCAGCAAATGCTTTATTTAGTCAATAAACGAAGTTTCCGAACAGCTACGCGTACATTTCTAAAGGACTCTCTTTTAAGGGCACTTAAAACTTTAACGTTGATGAACGAAATGTTTCTTTCACTGGAAGACGCCATTTACTAACTCAAATTACCAAAACTCATATAAATACTGAGAGCCGAGTGATATACCACTAGTATCGCACTAATATTTCACTGTCGCTTGTTTTAAGCTTGATCCCCGGTCACGCACCTTTGATGTATGGAGGTTTTATGACTAATAGAAATTAGGTATTATTTGCTTTAACATTGAAGGAAAAAGATGAAGGAAACTTCTATTTATATTTTCTTTTATTGTATAGGATTCAAACGAGCAGACGGGTCACCTGATGGTAAATAACTAACGCCGCCCATAGGCGCTTGCAACTCAAGAGTCACAAGTGCGTTGCCGGCCTTTAAGGTAGGAGTAGGGGAAGGGGGGAAAAGGGGCGAGGAGGGAAAGCGGAGGAAAGGGAAGGGTTAGGGTCTCCGGTACCCTCACTCACTCGGCGACAAGCAATGTAATCATTAGTTCACTGCCGGTTTTCTGCGAGGCCATGGTATCTCTCCGGTCAAGCCGGTCTATACGTGCCAAAGCATGGCTCTCCCACATAAAAGATATATCTTCATAGTTCTGCATAATATTCTCGAAGTTTTGTGAAGTTTTCCAACCCACACTAGCCCATTCCTGTTCATGACTCAGCAGGGTTAAGTCATGACTTAACCCATCGTTAACCTTATAATAATTTTAGTGCCCTGTATAGGGTTGCCATGACAAAGTTATCCAGGGCACTAAAATTATTATCATGTACTAATATAATGCTAATAATAAAACATAAATAGCTCTTACTTAAACAGTACTTAATAAGCACGAGTGATATGCTTTGGAATCATCTTTGATCTTTGTACAGCAAGTGTTTTGTTACTTCGGTAACCAAAGGTGTTTGTGACATGTACAAAAAACTTTGGCTATACTTAACGCTTTATATTTTGCACCTACTCACGAGTGATTCGAACTCGTAATTATTAGGGCAGGGGAGCTTTGGTACGCTTACGTAGTATTAAGTTTATTAAAGAAATGTTTACGTAAAATATTTGATTTGACCTCCACTGCTAAACTCTTAAAGTTTACTAAAGATAAAGAGCAGCTCATACTGAAGTAATCAAGACAAAATAAACTTGAACGAGTGGCGTGATAATTTGACGTAGTAATCGATTCAACTTTTTAGGCATTATCTATTAAGCAAACTACATTGGAATTTATTCTGTAAAACCAGAGTACTGTACATTCTTCTATTATCATACTTCGCTTGATAAGAACCAAAACCTGATTATATACACCTGGATATCACTAAATATCTGAACGTCTGTACTATATAATATTGTAACGGAGTACAGTAAAAAGAAATGAAAAAAAGTAAAAAAAAAGTTAGTCGCTTTATAATAGTCTGAAATGTATATTTCCATGACATGGAATTTCTAATATGTTTGTTAGTAATCGTTTTGGTGTATTTGTGTATTTCAATTTTGTCTATTCATGTCATATCGTATCCTCAAACATCATACATCTTTTTATCTGTCTGTCTTATATCAATCAATGAATTAGAAAGGACACGAGTACCTAATCTCTAAAACAGAAATGGTATAACGATGTTCAGTAAAATAAACCAATCAACTAACACATTCAAATAGAACAATCGCTTCCAATTTGAATTTCAACAAGAAGAGATACTCACAATTTGGTACAGATTAACAGTTCGCATTGATCCGTCGATACCGGCCGTTGTGAAACCAATCTGTGCAAATTGTACCGATATATTTCGTAGGGCACTAAAGGTACACTATCATAACATACTATTGTGTGTGTGTGTGTGTGTGTGTTTAACCTACTATCAGTCTAAACTTTAGGGAATGTTGTTAGTGGTTTAGTGTAAGCTTTCGCGTTTAGGTAATTTATTAACATTTTAAAGGTCTCTACTCGAACAATTGATTTTATACTGTATCTGTGGTTTCAGGTAGAAGTTATTTTAAAGTAGAAAACTATTATAAGGTATACACCTTAAAAAAAAATTATATTGTAAACTACCACGGTGACTCTACCGTGGTAGCTTTCAATATTGAAATCATTTAATTTGGGTACAAAAATATCATTATCGCACCAGTGAGAAGAGATGATCGAGAAATGTTTACCGCTAAGGATCGTATACTTGTTTTGCATACAAGCATTCAAGTAGTATTTTAAATCTATAAATCAATAATAATAATATTTGTTTAATAACAAAACTAAACACACTTGTACATTCTCTGTTGCACATAAACCTAAACATGATCTCTTAAAGTCTTCCAAAATTAGTCAACATATTAAAGTGACTGTTCTAATCTTGGTTGACTTTTCGAATGCCTTTAATACCGTCAGTCGCGACATCCTACTATCCATTCTATCATATCTTATGATCTCCTAAGAATGCAATGGTTCTCCACTTATCTTCAGGGACGACAACAGTGTGTACGCGTTGAAGATTTGTCATCGAATTGGTGTGATCTTTACACTGGCGTCCCTCAAGGCGGCATTCTATGCGGCGGTTATAGGCGATTTTCAATGTAAATTAATCTCATAACTCAGTACCTTCAGTATGCGTATCATCTATACGCCGATGACTTGCAACTATATACACAAGCCAGCATTGAAGATTTATCGGAAGCCATTGATAATTTCAATAGCGACCTAGAATTTATGAAATACTTGTCAATGAAGTTTGGTTTATCCGTAAACCCTGCGAAATGTCAGGCGATCGTCGTATGCAGCAACCGAATTATGAGTAGGATTGATACTACTTCGATCTTACTTGTACTTTTCAATAGTTCAGTCATACCCCTGAGCTCAGTGGTTAAAGACCTGGGTTTGCACATTGATTCAACCCTTGATTGGCGTCCCCAAGTGACTCAATTTTACGAATTTTATCTCTCTCTCTCTCTCTCTCTCTCTTCTCTCTCTTTACCATATCTTTGCACCTACCACTCTTTATTTCTGCATCACCCTAAGGTTGACTGGCAGAGAAAGCCTAAAGCATTCAGTTCGCCTATAATATGTGCATGAAGTTTTAATAAATAAATAAAGTATGGTATAAATCCTAATGGTAACTAATCATTGCAGTAAGTTTGTCTATTGGTCTCTTAATAGACTGGCCTGTTGGTTTAGTGGTTAGTGATCCTAACTTCTAAGCCAGAGGTCGTGGCATTGTGTTGAACACGATCACACAATTGTGATCTTAAATGTAATAAAATTTAACAACCAAATAACTTTAGGCCTTTAACAGGACATGGGCTAGTATCGTAATCCCAAGTTCTATTACGATATTAGTTACCACAAACAAACCCTAATTGCTGGCAGGATTAAATATGTGTATAATTTAGCACAGGCTAATATTGCATCCTGGATTGATACTAAGTTAGTAATGAGTTCCAAAGGCAAGTAATATTATATAAACATCAAGATGTGTGTAAAGATGTAGTTCTAGTTCGCTCTACGTACAATGTTTTTAAAAAATTTATTGCTTACATAGGAATAAAATATAGCAATATAGCATTTACCTTGATTAAAACTTTGTATAAATTGGAAGTGGAACTATGTTTTCACGATTGATTAGTGGCATTTTTGCGTGATACTAACTCCCAATGATAATCTTCAATTTCCAATTACGGTTTGCTTTTTTGCTTCTGCTTTTTTAAAAAAGACAACTACCGCATTAGAAATTACTCCTGTGTCGCGGGGGACTTTACAAACATAGAAACAACGGACACAAAGAACACCCAGACTCAGGTGGGAATCGAACCCACGACCTATAAACATAGCGGTCAGGGTCACTAACCACTAGACCAACAGGCCAGTCAGTCAATTATGGAGAGCATTAACAAATATTGGCCCCATAGGTGCTTATATTTATAAGTGGAGCTTTAGTTTTACATTAGAGTTGTTTACATAAAAAGGGGTGTTCAACTCATTAACTAAAAAAAAAACACACATGAAAGTTTACCAGATATCTTCTATTCACTTGTCACAAATCTAAATTTGGTAAGAACCATAATTTGTTATTTATTCAAATTGAAATAATTCGAATAGACCAAAAATAATACATGTACATTCAGTATTTACAGTTACACAACAATTACGTTATCCTACACACAAACAACATTGTCTATACATATCAAGCCTATTCATACTACTCATAGATGAGTGAACGTGATAGCCGAAAGCTATAAAGCTCTCAGCCGTTGGATAGCAGTTTACACAAAAACGACTTACCTGATTGATGTGAAATCTACCGGATACCGAGAAACCCATTGTGTATGTGATTTGTGTAACGGCACTCACGATACAGCCAATCCTTTTGTTGAACGTGAATGCTAAGCCTTAAATGAAGGCAAAAAGAAAGTTACCAAATTTTTGCCCGAATGCGACGCAAGCAAAAGTTATGAATTTGGTGATTTGAATTCAATTGACTTAATCACCGGGGGATTGCAGAATCGAAGCCATCTACTTAAGAAGTAACATTCTATCGTATCTAAATTACTCGTATGATTATCACCATAATGGTTTTATTATGTTGATTCATAAAAAATAAACTTAAGACTGTACAAGAAATCATTTCTCGTAGAAGCGAATGATCTTCAAGGCAAACGGAAGATCTAGGTGATGGAGGTGTGTTTTCAAATTAGGATATCACTACATATTATAAAACAAAGTCCCCCCGCCGCGTCTGTCTGTCTGTTCGCGATAAACTGAAAAACTGTTTTCACTAATAGACAGAGTGATTCATGAGGAAGATTTAGTAACTTTTAAACTTTCGCGTTCCATGATATAATTATGTATTTATACGGGAATTAACGCGATCACGAAAAGGTATTACATATCTAGATAATAATTCCCGCATAATTATAGGAAGATTTAGGTCTATAATTTGTACCCGTGCGAAGCCGCGGCGGGTTGCTAGTTCTCTAATACAGCGTAACGTATGAATTGATAAATGGTCTACTTACATACTGAAATAACCTTATTTAAATTTTTAAATAGCTAAAAGTTTTTACGTGGAAAGGTAAACCCGAGAAACATAATAGATAAAACATTACTTCAACTTTATTCAATTTGTCGGGAATGTATTCCTCAGGGAAATATTAGATGACTAGATAGCAGACCGAACCTCCTGAAAATACAATTTTTATTTAAATCACTTAAAGAAAGGTGACCCAAAAAAAGTGTTAGATGTCTTATAAATTAATATTCAAATAGATTCCAAAGAATTCTTATACATTCTGCAAACTACAGCAACGTCCATAAAATTTAAATTTCACGAACAAACTTCGTATTCTGATACCGAACTAAAATATGTAGTAGGTGGTGTAGGCAGCCAGGTGGCCGAATGTCTTTATGTTGAACGTAAGTTTCCTCTGAACAGTATCGTGGTCCCTATTGGCTTTACTTGATACTCTTAGCTTGTATGAACTCAATGGATTTGGCTTTTTAACTCCCCCGTCGTCGCAATGTTTTATGTTAGCTTCTATCTTTATTTTTTTTTGTACGTAGTAAATTCAGTACAGGAAAAGGAATGTTACGACATTATTTTTTTCAAAACAACTGGGTTTACAAAGCTTTGTATTTTATCTAGATCGAGCTCTAAATTTATTATATGGAAAGTTTAATAAGAGTTTTAAAATCATTACAGTGACAATTTATTATATATGGTTTCACTATACGGAGAACTCCATTAGTAAAAATACATTCGACACCTTATTCTGTCTATGCAAACTAGGTACACTTCTTTACACACAATCATTTTTGTTTGGTTATATACTCCGTCGAGGGCAAGAAGCTCATCATCGGGTATTTTCGTCCAGCTTATCATCAGGAAATTCCCTGACCCGATAATGAGCTGTTTCTACCAACATCATTCCACGTGGATTAATTTAGTTCTTTTTCTGAGGTTTTCTTCCTCGCAGCCCCAAAACCCAACATTTTCGTCCGGTTTAAGGAATTTTCCGCCCACCGCACCATTCCAAAAGAATCCAGAGCCTTGCTCACCCTTTCGCCGTTTCTTAATTATAATCTCTACTGATCAGAGGGATATGTGAAAAATTAAAACAGCCTAAAATGTTTGTCTCGTCCACCTCAGAAGTATGTTAGCAGGAAGCCTAAAGAAAATATACCTTGTTGTTTTCGTGGTGCCGCACGAGGAGATTTTGCTACCCAACCACCCTCATGAAACAACTTGCAAATTGCATAGCTAGAATTTAAAGGATCTAGTTAAGTAACGTTCTTATTTTTTTAAGCATGGCAATGCAAGCAATCAATACTGAAAAAAATTACAAAAGTATCTTGGACTAAGGATCTATTGCTCTCTTCCTCTCATTTTATTACACTTTTCATTAAATGTGAAACAAAATGCAATGCGAATTAGCTAACATTGTAGAATACAGACAGAGGCCAGCCATACTCAAAGAAGCAGTGTTAAAAAAGAAAAGTATGAATTCCATATTTACTTCCAAGACGATCCCGGTATTTATAACAAGGCGGAATTCATCTCGTTATAATACTTTTATTTGAGTAACTTCGCTTGTTGCAATTCCTAGTTACTGGCT
The DNA here is from genome assembly GCA_963859945.1 of Euplagia quadripunctaria. Classification (NCBI taxonomy): domain Eukaryota; kingdom Metazoa; phylum Arthropoda; class Insecta; order Lepidoptera; family Erebidae; genus Euplagia; species Euplagia quadripunctaria. The sequence continues at coordinate 11,096,937 of OY982576.1, read as the reverse complement.
CCTTGGAAAGGGAAGTCTACACCGTGAAACAGGATCACTCTGACGTCTACACTTGTGTACTAGGTGTGGGCCATATAAATCGTTTTTTTTTATACTACTTTGAAATTTTTAATGACCTTTGAAAGTTTGAAACAGAAAAATAAACAACTCGTAATAAAGATTTTTTTAATCCTGAGATGCACCATGGTAAATTATTATGCTGGTATTCATTTAATGAAAGGTTCAGTACACTGACGTCTCTAACTTTACTGGCTGTACATACATCGAAAATGTCTCACAAGGCTAAATAACACTTATATACCTATTCTTAATTAAACCGTGGCTCGTTTAAACTAGAACATTTCCGTGTTATATACTTTTAATCAAATTCCGTTCTTGGAATTGTTTAACTGTTTACTCCAAAACAAGGATTAAAGTAATCTGAACCTATTAACATTTGACAAAATTATCTCGTCTCGTGAACATTTTAGACAAATGAAATATTTCTTAATTGTATAATTTATTCTATTGTCTAATTAATTCTAAACTAAAATTTAAAGTAATAATAATACTTTGTTGACTACCGTTTTAAACAGCTTAAGAATTTCTGATGTGTAAATCACTTTTTATAAATTAACACATTTTTGACTGTATACATTTTGAAGTATATGTAAATGCAATGCAAGATATTTATATTGCCTTTGACATTGGCCTTGTATTGTGTGAACATAGCAGGACTATCAATATGCCATTTTATGCTTTATCACTAAATGTACTTTTAATGCGCATCACGCCTTTTAATACCAAATGGATAGATAATAATTTATAAGAGTCAAATTTCACCAGTTTATATTTTTAATCTCCATGTATTTCACTTGATCACGTCGCAGGCAGAATTACTAGCACCATCTGATCGGTGGCGCGACGTGTTCCGCGTGCGCCTCTCTAAATCGGAAGGAGGGCAAGCAATGGTGTGGCTGCCTTCTATTTGAGAGCGGCCAAAGTCTGATAGGGTTCTCGGGGACTTCCTTCCTAGGGTATACCCGAGTCCCTTGCGATAGACTCACTTGTTACGGAACACCGTGTGGTTTTAGTCGGTTCGATTCCGACATACCACCTCACCAATAGCCATGGTGAGGTGATGACCCGTGGGGGTTTCCACACGAAAAAAAAAAAAAGCACCATCTGATATGCGATACAGAATGTTTGTAGACCGTATACTACTCATAAACCGTATTACATGAAATTCACGATACCGAAAATAATGAAGTTGAGAAAACTTTATATAAATAGATAAATACGTAATATAAAGTAAAAGAAAATAGAAACAAATGTTAGCAACAATCTCACCACTATTGCTATAAACTAACAAAATCACTAAATAACAGTAACTGCTATGTTGTCCGTACTTCCATCAGCACCCAAATGATTGTTATCAACTTATCATACACGCCTGTCTTTTATCACCCCACCAATGTCAAACGACCAATAGGGAGGCACTACCGGAGTAACTAGTCATAATAATGTCTATTAACTCATTTTTATTAAATAGTGAACTGTTTTATCATCTATAATAGTTTGTCGCTATATTATATAATAAAATAAATTGTTTTTTATGTAGCTACAACACAAACTTCTTCTAAGTTTTTCTCTCTTTTCTTTCAAGATTCTTGAGTATATCTTGTAGATTTACACAAAACAATTCTTAATCTATTGTGCCAGTCATTTTACTTATCAAGCAACATTGTTATCGTGGGTTTAGTATAAAAAACCCGTCCTCTAGTCTCACAGTTTTACCGCATAAAATAGGCTTCAAAATATTATATGAGATTGAATACAAACGCAAGGCGGTCCCTCCTCACTATTGACAGTATGCCATTTTTATTTTTCATTTGTACGTTATCCCTACGAACGTGAATGGCGCCAACTACTAGTGCGAAATAATTACAATTTCGTTTCATATTTTCATTTTTTCAATTCAGAGATTGAACAATAAATAACGAAATGCAATATCCAACAAGTCTACGCATACAATAAAATGAATAAAACTTTCAAATAGATTATAATGGATCGATGCTCAAAAATTACCGCGTAACTATCTTATATGTACATCATATAGTAAGATCAATGATTGTATATAATAAGACATAATTACGTTTGCCTATTCTTTAAATGTCAAAACCCTCTATGTTACCCCTTCAACGATTGCATCTTACCCCCACACAGTTTATGTACGTCACAGTAGCTCATTAGTAGTTTATTTTATCAGGAGTCTAGGTATCCCCTGGACGGAAAAGTAATCCGTCTAGGGCCTAAGGCATACATTTTTCTTCCAAGGTACTGTAGAAATTTGCTTGGCATAGAGAAATGGTACTCGGGAAGAGTGGTGTGTTTACAGCAAAGTTGGAATCAAACAGTGGTAGCTATAAATAATTATTATTATATTTTACGTTCTAGCTACTACAATCACTTCAAAATATAACGATTTCTTTTTGACAGTCGTCGTGTGACTTCTCTCTCTGACGTCCACGACGAGATATTTTAGTTTATGACGACGAGAGTCCACTGCTGAATTTTGTTTACCCTATTCTTTTTACAAATTTAATCTTTTGAAGCTGTTCGACTTAGACATTATATTAGCAGCCAGCTTCTATCAACTTCAAAGGGGTTTGAACGCTACAGTACACATAGGACACATAGGACTTATCCTTGTGTACCTTGGTAGAAAAACTGTGTAGCGTTTTTTATGGAAATTCATTATTCAGATTAGAAAATTAATTACGTGTTCGCGACTTTTTACTTCTTTGACTTTTCATTGACAGTCCTCCAATCCTTGTTACTTTAATAAAGACAAAAGCTTGTAAATATGTACCTATGTATGTAAAGGATTTTTTATTTATTTTTTTATATTTGTGGAAACCCCCACGGGTCATCACCTCACCGGGGCTAACGGTAAGGTGGTATGTCGGACTCGAACCGACTAAAATCACACGGTGTTCCGTCACGGGGTCCTGATGTCGAGGACTCAGGTGTACCCTAGAAAGATATATGTAAAGAATAGCGAAGATAGTAATTCACACAATAGTTGTTTGTTACTCCTTTATGCTGTATAGAGTTAACGGATTTAGATGAAATTTACAACACAGATAGTGTCCTGGATTAAAATTTATGTTCACGGAAATTGGCGAAAGCTAGTAAATAATACATACGGTTGCTTGGTCTATATGCAGCTGTTAAAAATGGGTTAAAGATATATTGATGATTTTAGTATTATGAAGATATTGCTTCTTGTGATAAGGCTGTCCATTGTGCATTTTATTTATAATCTGCTTCTGTATATTTCTTTCCTTTTTGTGGTGTACAATAAAGAGTATTCATGGCCCGAGTTCATCCAAATATTTGATTTGTTTATCTTTTTCGACTTTCACGAGATTCTCGTCATGAGGAACAGCGATATCGATGATCATTGCACGGCGCTCTAATCGGTCTATCACCACTATATCAGGTTTATTTGCAACAATAGTTCTGTCAGTGATGATAGATCGATCCCAATACAATGTGGCTCGACCATTTTCGAGAACTGGGTCGGGCACATACCTGTAATATGGCACCTCTGAATTCACAAGGTTGTATTTAAGGGCTAGATGTTGATATACAATCCTGGCCACTAGGTTGTGTCTGTGCAAATATTCACCATTAGCAAGACAAGAACAACCAGAAATAATATGCCTGATAGATTCACCGGGACGGTGGCATGCCCGACAGATGTCAACCGTACCATCTTTCAGGATATATTTCCGATAGTTATTTGTCATAACAACTTCATCCATAATTGCAAAGACAAAACCTTCGGTTTCTCCGAAGAGATCACCGAACCGTAGCCAAGATGTGGACGCTTTTAAGTCTATTATTATTATTATTAATAAAGAGTATTCATTATTATTATTAGTACTTTTACATTTCTTGATTTATATGCAGGTTACGTGTGTCTGAATACGAAAAGATATAATTATGAATTTATATTCATAATTATATATTTGCAAAACTACTAACACGATGTTCACAGTACTCTAGTTAACCCCCCAATAAAGTCAAATGCTTTTTTTTTAGAGGTCGTTTCTTACAGTCACAGTCAAATGTTGTTCATTTTGAAATCGCCATGTTTAAAAAGGCTGGTTGAGTATTTCAACGTGTAGTGAGTGAAGTTGGCCTGCGGATAATGATGATAAAGTTTTGCTTATCAATTATATATTGATACGCAAATTTAAATTTTGTAACTCATTCTTTTCTAAAGGCCTCTTACAAAAAACAATAAAAATGTACGTTACGAGATTATTAAAATTCACAGATGCTATGAACAACTACCGTAAGAAGGTCTGGAGTGAAATCAACACGCTACTACACGCTACTCAAATAAGTACATGTATAAAATGTTCTGGTTAATGGTGGTCAAATACTAAATACTGTATATATAGTACTGTATATATAATTTATAGCCAGTTTTGTATGCTCTCAGTTATTTAATTTAACTGAAGCAAAACAGAAACTATACAATTTTAATGAAGGTGAAACCACATCCCATAACAAGTCTTTGATATAAATAAACTTTGATAAGTAGTTCACCAACATCGTCAAAATATATCCCAATTCTGTTGTTACAGGAAAGTCCTTTGTACACGAGGGAACTTGTGATTTTCCACATAAGGTGGTACTGACCTCATACATTATATATTAATCACAGTTTCAATATACTTGTTTACTTTAAGTTCATACTACATTCAGGCCAAATAGAAGTATAAATCGTTATGTAGGTTTGTTACGCTCCTATTTATAAGGTTTATTTCGGTGTATTCATTTTACTTAGTTATAGATGAAGAAATTCGTAATGAAGTGACGGTTGGGTTTATAGGCTTACATTGTTTTACTTCTATTTGGTTTTTTATTTAGAAAAATGTACCGAAGCGGCGACGCCGCGACGGCACGATTTGAAAGAATTGGTGTTGTCTGGACCATACCAATTTAAGAAACAATCATGTATTTTTGTATTTTTTCCAAGCCCGCCTGTCTCTTGTGCGATCCAGTCTTAGTCCCCCCTCCCCTTTTCGACAGATCATGATCGTAATATCCAAAAGTAGTACTGTCCTATTGTTATACTGCAAATTCACGGACCAGGGTTTTTTACGGATATAGACATTATAAAAGGTTTAATGAACTATTGTTCAGATTAATTCAGTTTTATCTCGAGTGAAAAATAATAACAAGCAGTTCTATATTTAATATAAAACTTTATATTCTTAGAAATTACAGCTTCTTTGTGTTTTAATAACAGAGCCTCTTTGATGTCTTACTTCTGTTATTAAATTAACCGATTTTACGCGACTAAATAAGGTAGCGGCCTCCGAACCCTTTTCTCTGCGAGTGACATTCACAGAAAGTATCAAATTAATCCTTTAATAGGGAAATTTTAACGCACACATTCAAGCGCACTTATTGTATACAATATTATTAATTACACTTTACAGTGCAAGTAACAAGTAAAAATCAAAAGCGATCTTGAGAACCTGATGGCTCATTTTATAAGTTTTGAAAGTGCCTACGAAAACCCGCACAATAAAAACCTGGTGGACTACGATTTAATCTATTCTCACTAAGAAGCATTATTTTTGTAGATTGTGAATAGGAACGTATTTGAATTTATTCAGAATCAATGACAGTAGAATGATTACAGACTTTTTTGTTTTTACACTGGAGGACTGAGCACTGCATAATACAAGTTATATTGTACTATGTCCACTATGACGGAACACCGTGCAGTTTTACTCAGTACAATTCCACATAATCCGTTTACTGTGACCTAGATTAAGCAGTAACCGTGTTGGTTTCGTTTGATGCATACGCGAACTAAACTTAGTATACTAGCTCATAGTATACTAAGTTTGTGATATCAAACCAAAACAGTTAAAGTTAAAACATACATTTAAAAAGAATACATACGAAATACATATATTTACATACATACATTTTTTTTTTTTACCTATGAGATCGGTTTAAAGTTGACTACAAAGAGGGAGTTTCGCGACAAAGGTTAAATATAAATGTATTTCATAAATGCTTCTAAAAAGATTGTATACTCTTTGAAAAGCTTTTGTGTCAATAGTAAGAATAAATAAGTTTTTTTGTTGTATATTTGTAATATGAATTTTATTTTATCTCAATTGAGTTAAGATTGCTTTTATGGAGGTTTAAGTTGGGGTTTTATTGAGGTTAAGATATACGAACATTATAATTTATTTTATGATAGAATATTTGAGAATTCTCACAAAGATATTAAAGCCATATTTCGTTTTTATTATCTATTATGTACTTTTCGATTAGATAAATGCCATAGAAGACATCTTCAGATGAAAGGCAATTTTATCCTACCTATCATATAATCCTGCATATAGAACAGACGATGTTTTCGGTCAGAAAACTGATTACCGTCATCTTACGATCGTATTATTTTCTGAATTCAATCTTCTATTTGGTATTAGTCCTGCATTAATGGACGGATGTATGTGTGTCTATTAAACAGATTGCCATAATCACAGAATATATAATAGTACTTACGTACGTAAGACTTACTCATTGAAGACTCTTAGATTAATAACAATTCTTGGATTTACATAATTAACTGCCATAATTATCTAAAGATAATATAAATCAACGATTCATATTAAAAGCGAAATTGCCTAAGGTTAGCGCGCTTGCGCTTTTTTTTAATGCACACCATGGCAGGGCACGGTACGACAAGATAAAACTCCTACGATCTGCCCTGCAACCTAGAAAATCCATGAAAATTTTGAAGACTTAATTACACCTACTTCCTACAGCCACAAAACGAGGCCATCTAACAAAACAGTTACACAACCCACCAACTAAAATGAAGATAAACTAATTATTAAGTGTATATATATTAAATTGATATATATATATATAATGTGGAACTCCCGGTCGAATCTTTCCGCACTGCAGTATGTTATTATGCGAACAAATACACGAACTCCTTTAGACCGGAGACTATGCATAAACACCAATAATGAATTACTTGTCTTGTATATTATGAGTATTATAATTTTTTATTATTCTAAACGTATACTTAGGGCATTATACTCTATAATTGCATTCCAATAAATCGTATTTCGAATCTGTACGAAAACATTTATTTGAAATTACTCGCCTATTGTAAAAGTAGCCACGAAATATAAGTTTTCCGCCTTTAAAAAGTGAGTTAAAATATATAAGTACTTCAGAAATTGCATTGTAGCCTCAACTTTATAAGAACGTTCAGGTCGTTGATGCTACGAGGCTCTACGGAAAGCTACAGATGCTACGGTTGCTGCGACAAATAAAATCTTGTTACCTCTACTAATGCAGCAGGTAGTCGTTTAAATTTCTTTGTACCGAGATCCTCAGTCCTTAATTGGATAGTGCATAAAGTTAAATGTATAGAGCATTCCATTGAATTATGTTGCAGAAGTGTACTATGGGGTCAGTTTATTCAATATGGTTTATTTAATACTATTGTTACAAGGCGAAAGACTTTTCCAAGTGTATGTATTCGATTTTACTTTAATCTGATATATTATACGTACTGTTGCGGATCTCATCATTAGTAAATTGACGTAATCTCAGCATTGTCTCAAATTTCCTGTATAATAATATAATATTCTTGAACATTTCTAACACAGCGCCTTCTAGACCTAAATTAAGCAGAGCTTTTACTATGGGAACTAGAACACAGATAAACACATTTTCATTTGTAAATACATAATTAGAAATAAATTATGTACACAGTTTGTACATAATTATGTATTTACAAACAGTTCTGTACTACAGACCAATGTAAATAGACGTATTAATGCATATAAATTTTTGCACTGGGTTTGAACTGTACTACCGCGAGTCCTAACGTTCCTGCCGAGTCATTAACCACTGATAAGTATCAACTTACGTATCACTTATGACATACCAGCACTTCTTACAAAGATCAGATATGGAGGAAGTCCTTGTTTTGATTGTTGTTTCTAAAAGAAATTATAGTATACCTTTCACTTAAAACTAGGAAATTCAGGTTAGGTAAAGTATCGAGTAGCGGCCATTATATTCCATGACCAGTAGCGACAGTAATTTTACGGAAGTCGAAACCTTTTACAAGAATTCTCTTTCATAAAATGAAGCAGGTAAGGTACAGTTCAGTACCGGCACGAGTCGTTAGTACCACTTTTTATTGAAAGAAAGAAAGAAAAAGAATTTATTTAGTAAAACAAAGCATACAACTTATTTTAATAAATATAAAAACAATCATGTCTAAAAGACTATGAAACTCAAACTCAATCTAGGCTGAGGTAAGGTGACATAAACAATCTGTGGTATGATGGTATGACGTGGCCTATTGACGTATGATAGACAACGTTTAATAAATATGTTAAAATTAATTATACACAATTTTTTGCTTTACTGTCTATCATGCATCATACCTATAATACAAGCATATATATTGACGAGGGTTGTACACCATGTCCCACAAAAAGGTGGACTCTCTGCATTTACTGCGATAGGCGTGGCCACCCCAGCACTGATTTTCAGCGCTCACCATCACTAAAATTATGAAATACGGCGAGAAGCAAGTTCTCAAAGTACAAGTGAAGAAGGAAATCTGAAAATGTTTTGTTTGAATTAGTGTGTATGACGTTTCGACCAGGGTGCAACCTGGTCGAAACGTCAGGCAATTCAGAGGTATGTAATACCTTTTCGTGATCGCGTTAATTCCCGTATAACACAAAATTATATCATGGAACGCGAAAGCTTAAAAGTGTGTATGTATTATTTCCGATTGCAAAATTTACATTGTGAGTAGGAAATTTGATTCTACGGCACATTCTACGGCAAAGATAACAGAAAACCTTACTAATTTTTTTTTGTGTTCCTAGGAGGTATAAACTACCCACTAGCTATGGAACACTGAAGAGTTCTGCGAGTCCTATGCGCACCTGCCTTTTTTCATATATACTCTTTTTTCTTTTTTAACGACAGTACTGCATGCAAAATAAAATAGCTTATCAGGATTACGAACGCTTTTCATTGCATATACTTAATTGATTCAATAAAGGAATGGGCTTAGATGTGATTTTAATTAATTTCAATCAGAATCGGCACGGACAACGAGTGGATGGTCATTGGCTTTCATATTAATTGTGCTAAAAGCCTTGTAAATGGTTTAGCTAATTAATTTATATTCGTGTTCCTGTCACATTAACGGTATCGCTTTTTCGGTCACATTAACATTTGAGTAAAAGTTAACCGCTATATTGGTGACAATATATACGTATCTGTATCGTATATAGTTTTAATGAGTATATCACAAAATTAAATATTTTGAAAAATAAAACTCGTTTTTTTTAATACACATATTATTTTTATATGTAGTGTTTTTTTAATTGTTGAATTCTTCACCCTATTTTCTTTTTTTTTCATGATATAGGGGGCAAACGAGCAGACGGGTCACCTGATGGTAACTGACTACCGCCGCCCATGGGCACCTGCACCTCAAGAGCCACAAGTGCGTTGCCGGCCTTTAAGGTGGGAGTAGGGGAAGAGGGCGGAAGAGGAAAGTGGAGGGAAGAGGGGTAGAGGTAAGGGTTAGGGCCTCCAGTAACGTCACTCACTCGGCGAAAAGCATTGCAAGTATTGCTTCACCGGTTTTCTGTGAGGCCGTGGTATCACTCGGTCGAGCCGGCCCATACGTGCCGAAGCATGGCTCTCCCACGACGGTAAATTAATACTGTTTGATTGGTATTATCATATCATACGGACCCTGCTGCCATTACCTGAGGAGTTTCCATGTTTATTTGCAAGCCTAATCTCAGGTCCAACAATTTGTGTAGAAAAAAAATATTTAGACAACACATTACGACCCTTAGGTGTGCAGCAATCTATATATTAATAAGTGAGAAGAATTCTCTGTACGCATTTTTATTAATATTCCCAATTTCATATTCTTGTCTGTACATGAAAATGAAATTGGGAATACTTAAAGTTTATAATAATTTATAGAAGAAGTATAGACCGCTAAAATGTTTAAACAATATGTGCTATAAAGTTTAAAATTAATATTATATTATATATACGGCTACATAAAGCCATAGGGATCGAGTATGTATTTTAACCTGCCATGACACAAAAGTCTATACAATGACAGGTCAAGTTATACTGTTCAATGAAATAAAACAAGACATTCAAAACAGTCGAAATTCGACCGTCAGGCGAACCCTTAAAAATATAAATTAATTGTAGTGCCATGAGACACTTCTCACTTTGTATTTTTTTTTCTTTTAGTATTTTATTGTGTAATCTTTTGTTATTCAATTTTTTTAAAGTCTGTTTTTTAAGTGTCGTATTTTAGTTGCATGCACTTTGTTGATGTCTCTGTGTGTGTCAAAATAAATAATTTTTCTTTCTTTCTTTCTTTCTTTAGTTGCAGAATCCACTAGTACATACAATCAATGTAGTCAAACATAAAATAAATAAAAAACGGTCAAACAATGTCAAAATACTATTTGCAACCAAACCCATAAACACAAAAGTTGATAAATCCAAATGTTATTCGAGGAAACAGTGACATTTCCGTATTAAATAATAAATAATGTAGGGGTTAGACTACCTGCAAAGGATTATATACGCACATGGGAGTATTTAACTAACCAGTGTTTCAATTGAAACATTACATAATACATGCACGCTGTAACACAATACTGTTATAACTCGAAGTTACGAGATTCAGCCATGAAAGCAATTTACGGCGAGTAGCTTGATTTGATTTTGATTATAGGGGGTTAGAGAGATCAAAATTATGTTAATTATTCAGGATTTTCTTGATAGGCAGTCTAAATAAACCTTCACTTCCCTACCTGTTCAACCGGGCTTTTCTAGTTATTTCTGATTCTGTCAATCAGTATACTAATACAGTAACGGTAACAGATAAATTTTTGTTTAGAAAAAGAATTATAATTTTATTTTTCGTTTTGTTAAACAGTAATCGGTATTCGTGGCTGGGCATGAAACAGGATTTAACTTTAAATTCTCCACAAAACGCCAAATAGTCTATCTGATAAAGCCATATTTGTTTGATAACTATCGCTTCAAGAGTTCGACGCATAGATCAAAACAGGGATTTACTGAATAATATATCCTGAATAAATATTACCAAAATCAATATAATCTATTGGTGATCACTTTTGAACATGAAAGTAAGTTAAGTAGCTAAGTTTAATATTGATTTGGGGTTTTATTATAGACTACTGCTGATACCTAATAGTTAATTCTCAATAAGTAATAGTTATAAGTTACCAACTGTGCCCGCGACTTCGTCCGCGTGGAATAGTGTATTTATATCGAATCAACAGCCTAAAAAGTAAGTTTCATGCTTCTAGCTCTAAATATGACGATACTTCCATACAACTTTTCATCCCGCCCTTTCAACCCCTTACACCCCTTTTTTCGCATTAAAAGGTAGTAGTGTCCTTTCTCAGGCTCTAGACTATCTGTGTACCAAATTTCATTTAAATCGGTTCAGTAGTTTTGGCGTGAAAGGGCGACAGACAGACAGACAGAGTTACTATCGCATTTATAATATTAGTAAGGATTTACAACCGTAGTTCTACATATAAGTCTGTATTTACCGAAATACGCATGTTAGTTACATTACTATTTCTTTTCTACACATACTAATTCCCTTTACCAAAAAGAAATTACAAAAAACGTAAGTCAACGTCGGCCAATCGTAAGTCGAGGTAGAAGTATTGTTAGTTGGAAGTGGACACAAGGCACGGTTCGTTAGCATTTCCGCAACTTAACTCTATGCCGCCATCTTGCAGACCGCTCGGGGATGCCAGATTTGGAGCCAAATTAACAAGCGCTGTATTGTCAATTAATATACGGTTACATAATGGCTTTGTAGTCGTTTGTGTTGGTTTATTGTGTAGATACGTAGGTGTTATGTTAAAATAATAACTTTCGTGAGTGGTATTCATGTTTATTAGAGACATATGGTTTTATTCACTTGTGTATTACATAGCGCCTGACACCTTGATAAACGGCCCCCGTTGGGTCCGAAAATAGTCGCGATCCCTAAAATATAATAATAATAATATTTATTGGTTCAAAAATACAAGTTTTACTTACATATCACTAATACTACTAACAATTATTGAAGAAAGTTTAATTTTACTCAATATAACACTGTGTTTGATATGTTAAACGTTGACAGCTGTACTAGTATTAACTGTATGACAGCTATCTGCGCCTTCCATACTTGGTACGATATTATGTACTTAGTTAAAATTTTCCACAAAGAAGTAGCAGTGGTAGTGATTGCCTTAGAACTTTATGAATTAAGACAAAACCAAAAACATAAAAAAGGTAAATAGTAAATAAGTAAAGTAAGTGTGTGTATGCGTATGTGTGTATGCGTATGTGCGTGGGTGTATGTGTGTGTGTGTGTGTGTGTGTGTGTGTGTGTGTGTGTGTGTGTGTGTGTGTGTGTGTGTGTGTGTGTGTGTGTGTGTGTGTGCGCGCGCGCGTATGTGTATGTGTGTGTGCGCGTATGTGTATGTGTGTGTTCGTGCTACACACGAACATAACATATATACACGTGAGTAAAGCGTATATCTTTAATAATACATAGTTTCTAAAATTTTAATATAAATAGTTAAGCTAAATGTTGTGTTTAAGTGTGGGAAGTGTCTATAGGCCCCGGTAACCGCTATCCGTCAGGCAGGCCGTGTGCTTGTTTGCCAACTTAGTGGTTTAAGGAAAATTAAACAAACAAAAAAGTTAAAAAATTAAAAGTTTTATATTAACAACAATATTCTAATTTCCATTTTATAGTTATTAATGTTACGTTTGAATATTAAATCTTTTTCCCCTATTGCCATAGAAAACCAGTTTAAAATTAATCACAGTATGGGCTGAAGTTCTTTGAACTATATTTTATTTGTTACCTGCAGCGCCTCGCGGTTTCACCCGCGTAAGTCCCGATCCCGTGGGAATATCGGGATAAGAAGCCTATGCGTTAATCTAGGTCTCCACCTATCTACATACCAAGTGTCAAAGACAGAAAGAGTCACAAACATCCATCCATCCATCCATCCAAACTTTCACTTTTATAATATTAGTGGGATTAGTTTGAGAACCCCATTAAAATTTCTTGATCCTGAACATGAACAGATGTATTGTCCTATACCTATTTTACCCATTTAATTCCTAATCTATTTAAATGAAATGTGATAATGCATGAGTTTATAATGAACGCAGAATGCAAAAATTACGTATGCCTCTATTTTTTTCGCCTTGTACGTTATATTAGTAACTAGCAACCCGCCCCGGCTTTGCACGGGTACAAATTATACACCAAAACCTTCCTCATGAATCACTCTGTCTATTACTGAAAAGCGCATGAAAATCCTTTCAGTAGTTTTTCAGTTTATCGCGAACAGACAAACAGACAGACGCGGCGGGGGACTTTGTTTTATAATTTGTAGTGATATTCTGAAGATCACGCTTAAAACATATAATATATTCGTCAAGTCATTATAAGTTAGGTTAGTATACAGTAGTTAGTTATACATATATTATGCGAGAACACGTTATTACAGAATAAACTGTGCCTAGTCTACAAATGTTAAATTCAAAATATTACTAATTTGTCTGGCCTATAGTACATCAGTATAATATTATTATTGACGTAACTTTTAAAGTCGTTAGCTCCATCAAAGAACCTCAAGCTCGGAAGTCTGAAGACTCTAAATCAACATGTTTTATGTTTAAACTTTGCGCATAAAAGACACTTTATCATGCTAAAGTTTACTTAACATCTAGACACCAATATGCTATTTTTAAACGTCGAATCTTAATAGCTTTGTTTTATTAAATTTATGTCCATGAATAAATTCAAGAGATGAGTGCTAAGTAATAAATGCAAGAAAATCTTTTTAAACACTGTAATAGTGTCAAGTGTGTCTCATAAGACGGGTCACATACTATGCCATCCTGATTTTTAGGGTTCCGTATCATCGGTACATACATCGGTAGTTACGTATAGATGTGCTAATCTCTCTGAAAAAAATTAAGTTTACTACAATTCACCACAAATTAGCTACAAAATACGTTAGTTACCCTTTCGATTATTTTGTAAGCCAGAAATCGATCGATACAAACATACGATCTGCTACCGTGACCCCATATGATCGAATTTTTGAAAATCGGTAAGTTCTACAAAATTATCAAGTTTACTACAAACTAGCTACAAACTAGCTACAAACTAGGAAGTACTCTGGTTAAATTATGCCGATTCACATATCTAGACACAACCCCTATTTCGACAGGGGTGTATTTTTGGATATCTTGGTCTGGCCATATGCATCTGAAAGCTACAAATTAGCTACGGGGTTCGCAACTAGAAGTGCTGGCTTAATATACGTTGTGTATTGCGCTGTAAATAAACATGCTCAAAATTTAGCGCTGTCACTTGTGCGTTGCCTACCTATCCCCCTTTATCCTTCAAGCCATGGCAATTCTTACTGTTCCCATAATTTTAAAGAATTGCCCAGCGTTTATGATCACAGCTCCGGTCCTAAGGATCGTAGCGTGATGTTATATAACATATACCTTACTCAATGAATGCTCTATATAACATAAAAATAACGCCGGGGTTATATCTCATCATTATACGAATTCAAAGTCACTGTGCAAAAAGTTAAAGTACTAAATCGTTCAATACGAATAACTTGGATGGCACATATTTTAACTTTTTTTTTTAGATTTTTGGAAAGTACTGGCTATCAAATGTCATGTATAGTTTTTTTATGAAATCGAACAATAAAATATTGACGTAACGCTACTTTTGTAATTTCGAAAACAATGGAAAAAAAACGAGTTTCATGTGTTGATAAAACATTTCTTTTTATGGGAAAAACACGTAGAATAGAAAAGTTAGAAAAACGTTGAAGGGACTGTATCGCAGTTGAAGGAGAGTATGTTGATGAATAAAAAATAATTTTACCAAAAAAACTTTGTTTTAGTATTTAGTATCGGTACTTTTTGAACCACGTGTTACATTGTAAGCTATAGCATCCATTGTATGTTTGTCATTTGACTCATGCAGAGATATTTAGTTATACTTGCTAATGTAACGTTTTTTCTATAATCTCTCGTGCCTTTGTATGAGTGCAAAATAAATATGTTTCTTTCTTTCAATTTATTTTTATACCTTTACATCGTTATAAAAATAACGAAGACACCTTACACGATATGTATATTTATATATGGGTACTGCGTAGGATTACCCATATCTAAATATACGCGCCTTCGTCATTACAAACCAGAAATACACAATTACTTCCCACTTGTTGTAATTAAAGTGTAAACAAGGTCTTATTCGCTTTCTTTCGTCTTTCTCGCTATTCGAGCTATTTGGAAAGTTTCATGATTGTGAAGCTTACTTTTACACGGAAAATGCACTTCGCAGAATTGAACAACTAAACAGAACAATACAATAATTATGCTATAGCATTTCATTCCGTTTCTTAAATTGAAATAAACGTTAATTTATATCACTGAATCTATATTTCAAAGCTTTACTTAGGGTATACTTTATCTCGACAGTAATCAGAAACTAACCTATTGTTAGTATGTAGTACTACTTAGAAATGAGGACGTAAAAATTTGTTACTTTTGCTTCCACTCGTTGAGTGCCACTAAAGTGAGATTCAATGTCCCGTGGTACTCGTACAGAACAACTATTCGTACTAACGGTAATTGTCCTCTATTGAACAAAGGACTTAGCGCCCTTGCGTGTGATGCAGCTTTCTTTTGCAATTTTGCGAAGACCCTGGAATGACTTATGTTATTTTTCACATAATTAGAAATGTCACACAATAGACAACTATTGATACATGTACATATAGATATAATGATTTACAGAACTTTCATGACTTAGAATTTAATTTTTATAAAAAGATAACATATGTAAGTAGATAATAGTAACCAATATCTACAGGACAACCAATTTGACCAGGCATGATTTTACTTACCACTGCTACATGGGAAGGGTTTCTAAACTTCACATTTAATAGTCGTAAAAACAGCAGCATTTTTCAAATATTCGATTTTTTTTTATCTTTACTATCGCTTTGTGTCAATTCTTGCCTAGCCCAGCGTAAAAAGTATATAAAAACTATTCATTCATAATATTGTCTGTACTGAAAATGGTATGATAGCGCCCACCTTGCATACCGTCTATAATCCATGGACGACCAAGATTCATTCAGGCATAAATTTACCACGGTAGTGCCACGATATAGTTGTTCATTTAGGGTATGTATAGACGTGGCTCATGCTTTAGCAGATTTTTTACATTATTATACCGTAAAACCAAAGTCTGTAATGTTAACAACGGTGATTTGTTGTATGCTGTGTTTTACAGAATAAATCATTTTCTTTCTTCTTTCTTTGTTTCTTTTAGATTATTTTTTGTACATGACAACCGAATTCTTTGCTTCATCTTGTTATACTGCGAAAATAAAATCAAGCCTAAATCCAGAGGCCGTCTTATCGTTCATGTATGACGTTCAATGATTTGGGACGTAAATGACAACACAAAAACTCTTAACGGTCTAATCTAAATTTCACATCTGAGTTCTTCATGTAACTACAATAGCTTTGTGGTACAATACCTTTAATACAAAAAAGTCTTTATCAAAAGAATGTAACCGTGTTTCACCCGCATTAGTGTCCTACATTGCTCACGCAGTTCTTAATGATATCGATTCAACTTCACTTTTGGCAATATTTGTTCTTAATACTCCAATAAGGATACGAAAACGTGGATTTACTTAATTCAAGCTCGAAATGGTCTGTAACTGAGTTGAACCGCGTAAATGAATCGATATATAAGTAAGTATCGCATTTGGATCTGGGACTGCATAATTAATTCAATAGGAGAACCTTCGCAATTTATTTCTTCATTTATTATGTTTATGTTTAGCATTTCTATGGGGCCCAACGTTTTAGTCTTATAATATACTTACGTAAGTACCTACGTGTATAACGACACTCATTCGACCGGTACTTTATTTACCGACACTTCGTTTCCTCCGATATGCATTATTTAATTAAATTCCTCGTAATGAGCACGGAATTATTAATTAGCCACTTATGCGAAACCCTCGGCAAATAATGTTGACTCTTCATTACACGTATATACGTGTATATAATATTATATATGTGCAAACGGTTGATGTTGAGTTAATTACTTCTTTTTTATAAAGCGAATATAAAGCGTGGTCCATAAGAAGCTTCTCTCATTTTACGTTTATTCCTAGGAGCGGTTGCCCGCGACTTCAATCGCACATGCCTGGTAGGCATTGCTTTAGAACCCTAAACCGTATGTCGTTTTAACTGTTTATATAAATAATAATTCATTAATTATCCTATTTAAACCACTGCAGACAGAAAAGTAACTTTTGAGAATGAATAAATTTCTATATTTCTAGGATGATATAGTTATTATTAGAGTGTTCGTGGCTAAGTGGTAACCGAGTAGGTTAGCACATTATAAGGTTAAGTAATACTGCCCAGATCAGTCTGTGGATGGGTTACCGGGTATACGGGTGTTTCGGAGAGCACGTTAAACCGTCGGTCCCGGTTGCCATACGAACATATGTGGCATTCGTTACGGGTAGTTGGAGCCCTATAAAGTCCGACAACCTGGCCTAACTACAGAACTTCGATATCGCCTGTACTTTGGTTGTGGAAATGTGAAGATCTGATGGCAGTCGCTTCACGTAAAATATCGAAGTTCGGCCATATCGTAGTTAGACTGATAGCCGACCCCAACTTAGTTGGGAAAAGGTGCGAGAGACCATGATATACTTATTATGGGATGACGTGTGACATCACTCAATATGAGCTACTTCAAAAATTCTGAACCAGATTTAAAGTTTCGTTGCGTAAGTAAAATCATATCTCTGAATTTTGAAAACAACTCAAGTGGTTACATATACGCCTGCGCCGGAATACTCACATACTTGCCCTTTTACACAATGTACTGTTTATCCCGTCGCTACCTTCCTGTCTCAAAGAACGACTCGAGTTTCTCAATTGTACACATTCGCAATATTTAAGGTCGTCAGAAAATTTACAACTGAAAATGCCTGCACATCCTACTACATTATTTGATCAATACTCTACGGTAACTGCCTCTAAGGAATGCGCTACCTGTGGAAATCAGACGTGTTCAAAACTTAAGCACCTTTAAAGCACTAGTGAAAGTGCGTTACCCCTAACAATAAGTGTTTTACAATTCTGTCGCGTTATGTTGTAGTTCATTCTTTTCCGCAAATTTTTCTTAGTTATTACCGTATGTAGGTATATATTTTCTCCACATATGTATGTTTGTATGTATTTAAATTTTATATATGTATTTGTATATGTGTGTATATACATTTTTCGATACTCCACGTATAAACTTTTTACCATCTCTTAAGTATTGTGTATGTCGTAATATTATTCGCTTTTCTACCATATTTATTAAATTATCTATAGTTTTCAGAATGCCACCTCTTATTTTCGTCTGTTGTTTCCATACAAAGGTTGTCTGGAGGGCATCGCTTCTTACGGTAGGACCGCCTATCATTACGGTTTATAATTATGTGTATTTCTATTTATATACATATAAATGTATGTTAATAAATTATTAGTATAATTTATATAATTTGGGTAACATAAATATTAAAATCCAGTGTAACAGTTTATTTTAGCCTGGGAATTTAAACATATGTACGAGAAAAATAATCCCTACGGTTTAAAATATATAAATTTAATATTTTAAACGAAGCCAATAAAATTGTGTATGAAAAACAAGACAACGTTGGAACGTAACTTGATGTCCTCAGGACATGAGAGTATTGCTGATAATATTATAATAAAGTATTTTAATTGTCAACAAGTGTAAAACAAGACATAATAGGAGCCGTTCGATACACCGACAGCGCACACATATTTACGATTTAGCCCCGTCTACTAATTGGATTCAGGTAACAATGTTTGCATTCACGAGATCTCCCTCTGCGCTGATACCAAAACAATAAGGTATTTTACGATTATCAATTTATACCCAAAACGGGAGCAAGGTAGAGTAAGTCATTACTCTTGCACTCATACTACTATTATAAGATTATAAGCACGATATTAATATTCTAGTACATAGTACTGTGCTATGTTTTTTAGAATACGGTTGAAGGAACTTACATTCAATTTTTTGTTACATTTTATACCTATTATACATAGACACCCAGATGTCTGACCCAGACAGACAGAAACCCCTGAACTGAAGTGACAAGTCGAATGTTCGACACTGTCGTTTCACACTAGTACTGTTAAGCCAAAGAACCCTTAAACTGTCTCGACATACAAGTCATTTGATTACAGTCTGAAAGAGATGTGAAAGTCAAAAACATAGAAAGATGTCTATGGATTCTGAAACTCTAGAAACGTCGATGTCAGTACTTGCACTCAGAAAGGCAGAAAGAGTCTGAAAGCTTTCTAGAATAGAATCCAAAGCTGGGATAAAAAACATGGCGCTGGGATATGAAGCGTTTGTGGAATGCATTACCAGTACAAATAAGGCAAGCTGAAACCCTTAAAGCCTTGAAAAATATGGTCAAGCAACACCATCTATCACTGTAATATCTTGATTTTATTTTTTTATTCTAATACATATCTAAGATCAAAATTACTTCAAAATATAATATGTAATGTCTACTAAATAGTATAGCACTATCTATCTATGTGTAAATACTTGTCTTTACTTTCAATAGTACGCCATCAACTTGTATGTTTTTATTTAACACTTCTGTTATTATTTCCATCTAAAAGTTCTCTCGCGGAGATCGCTTTTAGCGATAAGACCGCCCATTGTACTCTAAGTTTAACTCTAAGATAAGATCTGTTTCAACTATATGTTATTAATGGTGTCCAATAAATATTGTATCTATCTACCATGGTATGCATAAACAAAAAGACGTTAAATATCATACAACACGTCGGTAATAGAGACTGTGGAAAATTGCAATCCATATGTTGGTAGTTGTGCGGCCGATAGAAGCGACACTAATTACCTCAACCCTCTTAGGTGACGTGGCTTGAGACATGTGGTAGGCACCGCTTCGAAGGAGAAAACGTTATTCTTTGGCATAACTATGTTCCCACAAACATGTTCTAATTAACACGTTATTTCTGAAACTCGGAAAAACGTGAACAACGAACTAATTGGGTTTTATTATTAACGAAGACGTAACAGAATATTACGTACAGGCCTAATATGCTGTTATGTCTTTATTAGAATATTGTGGTCTCCCCTTAAGCAGTAAAAGGTTCATTCCCCATGTGACTGTTTATTGATTTTGAAGCGAAGTCCTATAATGGTGTGTAACATTTATACATTAACTACCTTTTACTCGCGGCTTCGCACGCGTTGAAGTTGTTTTTGTATGCCTGGAGAAAAGTTAGTTTTTTTTGGATGATGGTTGTGTAGTTAAGGCGTGAAAGCGTAACAAACAAACAAACCAACAAATAAACTCACATTTGCATTTATAATATTAGTTAGGAACAGGATGTATTACTACATGGTCACTGTAAGGTTGATTTACATCAGTCATAGAGCGTTACTTTTAGGAGTACCTATACTACTATTCAGTGTATATCAGTTTAGAACTAGAATCATTGTCCTCACAGAAAAATATAATAACAGCAGGGGACATTAATATTAATGTTAGGCCCCATGACTCTGAGAGGTCTCAAGATAAAAAAAAACGAATAATTTACTTTGACATGTTGTCAACGTATGGTATATTACCTGGTCATACGTTACCCACTAGGGAATGCAACTATCTAGACCACTTCCTGTTAAAGATACATAAAAACAAGATTTCAGCATCAATTGCCATTCTACAAACCACTATTACTGACCGTTACACTACGATTTTAATACTTTCTGAAGTAAAAAATATAGAACCCGTTATTAAAACCAAGACTACTATAAATTTTGAACAAACTCTAATATATTTACATGAAAGTAATCTCTCAGAGTTAATGTTCTGTTACGATCCGAGTTTATTAGTTGATAAATTTATTCAAAAATTTACTGACTCCATTAAAAATTGTACTACAATAACAGAAATTCCTAATTCGGTACGGTGTAGCAGAAATCGTAATAAATTACAGAAGAGATCTCGTGACGGTTCGGCATTGATTGCTTATAAGGAGGCTTCAGTCACAAACTAATGCTAAAGGTGTTATTTTATTGAAAATAATGATATTTGTATTGTATTGTATTTGTATCGTATTGATAATCGTATTATGGCCACTAAAATGCTATTGTTTTATTCTATCGTTTTTAATTTTCATTAATATTTGTATTTACTTTAACTGATTGATTGATTGATGAAGTTTTAAACCTTTAAGTTTTGATAAACACAGAAACACTCCCTTGCAGCGGCGTAAACTCAATTTAAGTATTCCTTAAACTTAATTTAAGTATTCCTTATCTATCTATATTTATTCTATTACATATAATAAATCTGTAGATATGGCATTTCTGTATATTGCAATTATTTACAATATAAATTGTGAGGGTGTTAAAAGATAACCAACAGAATCCATTTTTACCATTTTCGGGATTTATGGCTGTGACATAAAAAAACTTTACGTGTACAATTAAACAGACAGTTTAATTGTATACGTAAAGTTTATTTTAGGTACAAATGTTGTGTATAATTTGCTTTAACATTTAGTTTTTGTTTCATTGCCATCGGTTTACACTGTCTCTATAGAAAAAATAATGTAAATTGTTCAACAAAAAATGTATTATAATAATTACTATTTTAGACTTTAATTAATGCGGTTGCATTTCTTCTTCTTGTGTTCATAGATATTGTAAAATATTTATTACCTTATTACCTTATTATTTATTATACCTCACCGGGGCTAACGGTGAAGTGGTATGTCAGAATAGAGCAGATTAAAACCACACGGTGTGTCCCACCACAAGGCCTCCGAGAACCCGTGCAGACCTTGGCCGTTTTTTAATCAGAAGGTGGCTACACCGTGAAGTGCGGGGAGCCTTGCCTTCTGGCCGGGCAGCCCCACCCGTTAACCCCTGGTCTTTAGTACTCTCCGGCGCCTGGTGTGTCTTCTGCGGGACGGGAGAGTACTGATCCTATCCCGTCTTTCAATCTTCTCTGTGTCACCTCACCTCCTCGCAAATCGAGACGGTAGAATCCCATTCCTCCTCTCATTTTGGCCCGTGAACAGAACCATGGAACTCGCTAGAGACTAGCGAGAGGCTTCTAAGCTGAGTACTCTGGTACATTGTGAAGTGGAGTATCTTCATGTCAACCTCCACAGTGGTGGCACGCTGACGTAGCCTACTGACCTATATAACACAGATACTCGCTAAAGCAGCCGTGTCCTGTGTACACTTGCGTCAGCTAGTAAGACAGAACAGGTCTTACAACTGAAATTGTGGAGTGACCTAGAAAGCGCTTAGCCTACTAAATGTTGTTCGAACGCATTCTCATATATTAATATTTCAATCTACCTATCTGTGTACGACAGATGGCGGATGCAAATTTTTTGAACTACTGTGTTAAGATTCTCCGCAAACCTTTGAGCATTTATTTCCTTGAACTGACGTATGTTTTTCTCTACGCAATTCTAAAATGATTTCTATTATATACGGTTTACTGTTGTTCGTTCCTTTAGGTCGTTGGTTCAACTGGTTTAATGTAATGGTCGACCGGATACGGCTCTAAGGACGAAGTCAAGGCTATCTTATTTTGTATCGCGACTGTCTTTGCGAGATTCAAGGAAACGACGGGGAGGTATTATACTGCTTTTCTGTATTCCGCGATCCCACAGATATCAGGAACCATCCAAGTTGTTGCTATGCTAACAAGCTATTATGTCCCTTCGCAGCCTCCACATGGCAGTAATAAAATCACAAACATATGTCAGGGAAAGCAAGCAATATACATCTTTTCCGCTACAGTACAAGTAGACGCCACACACTATATGATTCCTTGAACACACCCGGTCTTGTAGCGCCTATAATTCATTTAAAAATCAGAGTATCCATAATCATTCTTAAAAACTAAGTCCTCCTAAACTTTGCCCGTTGCACTCGGCTGTAAGTAAAAATCCTACAAAAAAATTAAATCGGAGCCGAAATATTGAGACGGTAGTAAAGACGAGAAGGAGATTACTGAGGTTGTGTAGGGAGAAAAACCTGATGAGTTTTGGGATGCCCTACGTAGGTTTTCTTCATTCTGATATGTAAAGAATAAATTACCAGAACCACCTCATTACCAAATATTGTTCGTTTGTTTACGAACCTATGAATTCTCATTTAGCCTATGGTACATCAAGAATACAACATACAAAATACAATCTGAAAGTGGCTACGCCTACAGTACTACCAAATAACAGTTACTAGTTAACTATAAACAAATACTACATAATATGTTACACAGAGAGTTGTTATGGTAACACAGAGAGACAAATAAGTAATTATATATTAGTACTACACACATACACTGATATACACACATACTTATACAATCATACACCAACATAATTACACACCATCAACAATGTGATCGCCTGCTATAATCAGGTAACACTAACTTGGTACACATAATATAGTTAAAGCTGCAGTAATTAAGATCACTGTGGCCGAACCCTGTGTGAATTATGACACATGCAATACCTAGCCTGGTTTCATTCAGAGTAACATTTATTTATTATCGGGCTGTAAAATGTTTTCCTTTTTTTTATGCGTGAGGAAACCCCCAAGGACCTTCAACCGGCACAGGATTTAACGTGGGCGGAGCCTCAGGATGAACCTCTCAATTAGGCGAAGTCAGGGCACACGAGAACGTCGCCTCATCGCAGTTGCCCACTAAGTAGGGTGGATGAGAAAATTTTCTTTCATGTTTACCATGTCCTGAATAAAAAAAAACCGTCAAATCGGTCGAGCCATTCACAAGTGAGACTCCCACACACACACATGTGGCAATGGATTTTTATTTATATACCCGTGTGTAGCAACTTTAGTACCACATGTGAATTAACACAAAACCTTATGTTGTAAAATACATCTACTAAAAAAAAGCATAATTTGATCTTTGCATTATAGTAGGTAATGTATAGAAGAAAAGTATTAATGACATTTTGGATATATGTATGTATTATATACCAGATCCTCTAAGAACTTACTTATTTCAGTATTCTAAATTCCCCTTCCGTACACAACTATATGTATAACATAGTGTATTTACGGACTCGAGTACGTACACTTTATAACTAAATTTGAAACTGGTATAACACTATTAATCGAATGTTAGAGAATCACAAATTCAGATAGACTGCAGCCAGTGAGCTTAAACCACAGGTCTAAGTAGAGTGCATTTCTAAGTGGCGAGATAATTTCATTAAAAAAGACGCTCCGATCCAAGCAAGGTAATGAAATTACTTTCCAGACTGGGTTTCGAAACATGAGCCATGTAATATTATGATGTAATTTGTGGTGTTAAGTGATTAGGTACATTATTTATGTGGGCACACGATGCGACTTACCAAAGACTAAAACATTCAAGAGTCATACATATGCATAACTAGTAAACTATCTCTTTGTGTTCTAACTACATAATGCAAGAAGGGATCTAAAAGTTAGAGTATTAACATCGTTATGGAAATATAATTTCTCGTAGAATCCAAATCTATGTAGGTACTTCGTACAAGTCCGGGACACTATTCCCGCTTAAAGACAATTTGCATACATCACGAACTTTTTGCCCTATTCCGTTGAAGATACTCCTTTGTTTCACACTTTTCGTACACTATTTTATGTATACTGGCGATGGAATTGACTTTTGGCTTTTAACACATAAAGAGAATTTAGCTTTTAACGTGTAACTTTAGTTCAAAAGGTTCGATGGTTATACTTATAAGGACTTTTGAACATTTAAAATGCCATATAGCGTAAGTACCAAACCACTGAAAATTGGGTATTCGCGGAATGATCACATCATTAAAGAAATTTGTTTTTTTTTGTCGTGTGTGGTTTACAGACGAGCCATCACCTCAGGTGAGGTGAAGTGATGACCCGGTGAAGTGGTGTATCAGAATCAAACCGACTAAACATGGTGTTCCGTCACAAGTGGGTCTATTGCAGGGGACCCAGATATACCCTAAGAAAGAAGCCTCCGGGAACCCCTGCAGACCTTGGCCGCCTGCCAGCAGGCGATCACACCGACGAGTACGGGGGGGCCATACCCCCCATCAGAACTGAGATGCGCCGTCGTCGTCGAAACACATCGCGCCACCATCTGAAAGGAAGCCTGCTTCTGAAAGAAATGTGTTTACATTATGTGTTTACATATGTAAATATGTTCTTTAAAGTTTTAAAAGCAACCTTTATACAATTACGGTAAATTAGTTTTATATTATAAATAACCAAATCACGTATGCCAAATAATCAATGGCCGTTAGGTATCGGTAAACGGAAGGTCGAAGCCTCCCAGAAAGATAGACCGACGACCTAAAGAAGGCGCAGAACCGGGTGCTATGGCGCACATTGGGAGAATCTATAGTGTCCAGCAGTGGACTACAATAATACTTTGAACCAAAGCACAGTTTGTGTCTTTATTTTTGTACAATTACCGTTAAGTGTTGTAGAGTTTGAAGTGAGACTTGTTCAAAGTAACTATAACAAAATGTTAAAAAAATGAACATAGAAATGAAATAAAAGGGTAGAATTATTATTATTATTTTTAATTTCAATAGTGACTATATAAATGAGCAAAACTACAACGTATGGCTAGTCATAAAGTAGAAATAACATAGTCAAACTCAAAAATTGATTCTGGACATTGAAGTTTAAGACTTCCATTTTATTATTATTTATTTTTTTTATTTTTGTGAAGCAGCCTGTCAATGTACCATCCACTATACGCAAAATGGGTTTAATAAATATGAATTTCTCTTGTTGGATTGTTCGAAATTAAATGTCAAAACATAGTCTTTGGACTTAAAAGCAATAATCGATAAATATCACAAATAGGTTTCAAAGTTTCTACAAAAAATTTTCGTACAGAAACAAATCTATTTCTCTATGATCTTTGAATTAAAGTTGGTAAAAATAAATAAAATTACAGACGTAACAAACCTACATCTTTTCTTCCTCTGGCATCTTTTAGCAAGGACTAAATAAAGGTACTTTATTTTCTCCTTAAAAGCGTGTCATTGAACCGGCTGCATTTTCTTTGGCTGACATCTCAACCATTAGAGTGAGGCGGAGAAGTATTGGCAACAGTAATATTTTACGTCGAAAACCTTTTAAATCGTAAACATCAACGCCTTGTTGCGAGAAAAACCAACTTGCGGTGGGCACAAGTAATGAAGTTTTAAGATTTATGTTTTGAGAAAATGGCGGTGGAAAATATAGCCTTCGCTATACTTTTTAAGAACACCTGCCAAGTTTTTTGGGTTTGTAAAATAGTAAGAAATCATGCCCGCTACTTCACTGAAGGGAATTTCTATACAAATAACGCTAGATGGTTTTTAAATATTGCCATGCCGAAAATCTCACTGAATGTATTTTTCTTATTTTTAAATTATGAAAATAATACAGGCAAAACATAATAAATAGTGACATTTTGTAATTTTGCTCTTCTTTTCCGTTTAACACTAACTAAAATCATTTTTCACTCCGATGAGCTAAGCTTTGAAACATTTCAGCTGGGTAAGATTTAAACATTATTGTTATAAGGCAACTTGTTAAATACAAAAAAAGATAAAAAATATTGGGCTTGAAATAAAAATATTTAGAAAAGAACTAACAGTGTTTAAAGTTAAAAGTTAAATATTTTCTCGGTTAGTACACGCAAATTCTGATAAAGATGTCTCACACTTGAGCCTGGGTAAAGATATTGGATTTTTTTTCCTAATTATATCTTTTATTTGATAAAAATATAAGTTTGTTATTTAATAAAAAAAAACTTGTTCATAATTTGAACAAGATTGTTTTTTATATTCTAAATACAAAAAAAAATCTAAAAATTTTATGGTAACTGTTACTGCATATCACTTTGTGCTTCAAAATATGAAATTTTGTGAACCACGTGTCTAGTCTCTAAATTATCATTCTATCTTAATCAACTTTATGGACAGTCAATTGCACATATTAACAAAAACGTTGTAACGAAAACCTGCATGAACCAGATTATGTCCTTAGACAAATAATGAGAAAGTGGCGTAGACATGGCCATATGGGAAGCTGGTAAGTTAACTGTCAGTGACATACATTCCAACAAACTCAAGTACACTTGGTGGCACAACAAAACGTAACACATATTGCAGTTGTTTTAAATGACCACGTTGGGGGACGCCATATTATCGTGGTGTTGGAGTTCGCTTATAACATCTTATTCAGTTTAATAAGATTAGAGTCATCAAAACACATTAAAACATTTAATATCGTCCACAAACAACAGAACTAAGGGAGTTAACATAAGGCAAACAATGTCTTGTTTACCTAATGTTAATTTGGATAATTATCAGTTTAAAACACTCGTTGTACGAAGCAATTAGCCACAGGCGCGGCCGCGTCGGGATGGCGGAACACATGCCCACGTGCCGTCCCTGCTACCTCCGAGTTCAAAATGAGCGAATATCAAAGTCCTGAAATTCGTGTTATATATGTATTTATTATTTTAACTTCTGAATATCTTTAATTAAAAAGATATGTAGAAAAAAATATGTTCAAAACTACTAAGGATTGAATCTTGGCAGAAATATTTGAACACTAAGAATCAAAACAGGAAAAAGGGCAATAATTGAATATTTGTATGGAATACTTGATGATATGAGCTGAATACTTTCCGTTTACTATGAACTTGAATGTATCTTTGCTCCGCAAAGGGTATTCGTACCACTTGTAAGGATGAGATTGCAGATTCGAAATATTTGTTTTACGAGTATATAATTTTGAAAGAATTTAAGACATAATTATGGAGATTTGATTTATAAAATAAAAAATATCAGTATTCGTCAATATTAACGTATAAAACTTTAACACTGACGGATACTGAAACTTTATTTATGCTTAGAAGATTCTTGAATAAAACCTTTCGTGAGTGGTATTGATATTAGTTAAGATATACGGTTTACTCACGTGTATATTTCGGGGATGCCCGACTAGTTTCGCACCCGACGGGGGCTCTTTATCAAGGGGTAAAGTAAAACGGTATATCCTAACTAATATGCTTAGAGGATGTTTTTTTATAATTTTCTATTTTCATTGTGTCTATGAACTCGCGGTCATCATTATTAATAAAATTAAATTTTCATATGCACTGACTTCAGGATTTTAAAGCGTAACTCTGTAAACATTCTACCGTGGCTTGCAACTTTAAACACAGCCTTTTATAGCCTTTATATGTTTTAGTAAATTCACTTGTGTTCCACTGAATAGCGCTCTAGTCAAACACAGCATAATACGAGTGGTATATTGTACGTAGTTTGTAAACCGCTTACCGTAGTTAAAACTGCCACTACTACTAGTGCAGTTTGTGTGTTTGTGGCTGAATTGTTCGCTATTTGAGTTTCGTTATTTTAGGTAATATACAGGTTGTTACAGAAAGATGTGGTCAAATATTAGGATCGTATAGTAGACTCCTTATAACGTTAAGCGCAAACACTTTCAGAAAAATTTATGATTTTTAATACAGAAATCTTATTTTAAAACTCGCAAATTGAACTTGGAAATTGACTGATAGTTCTTATATTTCGTAATTAAACTATGGATATTTAATACCAAGGATGTTGATAGAATGTCCACATTTCTTTTTAAATTGCTGCATAGCAAAATCGTTGAATTTGACATAAAAATGTAAAATATGTTGTTTAGTATCTACACCTATACTAAGAAAAGCATTCCGAAGAAGAAAAAATATTATTTGAAGTACATTTTTATTCAAGCTAAATCAACAATTTGTCGGCTACACATAACGCTCCTAAAATTTGACACACCTTTATGTAACATTCTGTATAAAGCCTGCAATATAGTATAATTTTGCCCACAGTTTACTTTAAACTAGCACTACTCGAAGTGCAAACAAAATCTAACAGAAAACTTCTTCTAAGATTTTTTTTTTATTTTATTTTATTTTATTTGGGATGCTTACGGCTTAAACAATATTAAAATGAAATACGTAGTATCAGATGCCAATTACAAGCTTCCACATTTAATTGATTGAGAATTTAGAATTATAAAACTATCTAAGACGATATAGTTACTCCAGTGGTAACTATCGCTTCTGTTTACGTTGCATCGGGAGGACTTCGTGTACAAAATTAGAGTAGTTAATTGAAATTGAAATTGGACTCACTATTAGGGATGCCGAAGATCGTGCGAAGTGGAGGAGAAAAAGTCGGAAGGCGGACCCCGGGCACCGAAGCGGAAGTTTCGTTTGTAACCGGGAAGGAACGCCATGATGATGATGATGATGAATTGAAATTGAATTTTAACATTTCAGGTATATAACTTTAAAGAAAAAAATTAATACGAAGAATCTACAAGTAATATAAACTTCAATTTTCAATTTAAGTCACGCTTATGTTATTTTACCTACCAAAAGAAAGAAAACCGACTTTGACTGTGTGAACTGTGTATCATGTATTTTTTTTTATGGTATAGGGAGCAAACGAGCAGGCGGGTCACCTGATGGTAAATGACTACCGCCGCCCATGGACACCTGCAACTCGAGAGTCACAAGTGTGTTGCCGCCTTTTAAGGTGGGAGTAGGAGAGGGGGAGGGGGGAAGAGTGGGATGAGGGGAAGGACGGGGATAATCGAGAGGGAAGGGTTAAGGCCTCCGGTAACCTCACTCACGCGACAAAATGCATTGCTTCACGGCCGGTTTTCTGTGAGGCCGTGGTAACGAGCGGAGTCGATCCGGTCCATACGTGCCGAAACATGGCTCTCCCACAACAAAGTATTGTACCAGCCCTGTATGCCTTAAGCGTTGGACTACGGTGAACGTGATCTTCTACACCTCCTGTTCTTCACCAAGGTAATCTCTAATCATGTTTAGGGTAGGTTAGACTTGCTGGTTTGTCCTTTTTCCTGTTGTCCTTCTTTGATAAAGGCTAATTTGAAACCCAAAATAATACACGGTTACTCTTAGATAGCTAGAAATAACTACCAAAGCTGCCGGAAAAAGTATTAATTGAATTAATATTGTATTCTACTGAATACAATATTAATTCAATTAATACTTTTTAGCAAGCAAATTATACTTAATTTGCTTACTAAAAAGAGGATTTTTAGTTATAGTACAAATTTTGCCTCTGTGCCACACACATATAAATAGCATCTCTTTGTTGACTATAAGACTTAAAACCGTTTAACCTTCAGTAAATCGAGTACGTAAACTACTAAGTACGTGCCTTTACGCACGATTATCTCGCTCCCAAGCCTACCGCAAACATACTCGTACTTGATCTTTAAAACTATAACAGTATTAAATGATAACAGAGCGGTAAACAGGGTTTCTCTCACAAAGGTGTAAACTGTCACGTAGGCGGTGTACGTCAGTGTTATCGTACACCACGTGAATGTTATCTCCGGTGATTTACTGTCTTGCAAAATTTAATTAGGGCTGGCCGAGGGACATCACTTTACACTACAGCTTGTATACGAGTCGGTTATGTCTATACAAAGATTGTTCACATTAAATCATTATTATGGTTATCTCGGGTATGTGGTGTGGTAATTTTATTATTTAGAAACAGTTATACACATGTAACAAACTGTCGAACACGGGCTAATAATCCTACTTTAAATAGAAGAAATACTCAATTCATACTTAAAGCGTAATTTATCATGTGTATGCTGCCTTCTATGATTCTAAACCAATTGCAATGATATTTTTTTAATATGTTATAAGTCGGTGATGGCGGACTTAAAATATTTAACAAAAAACTTAAAAGAAAAAAAAATTGTGTGGTGTCGTGGGACACCAGATAGGAACGAAGTTCCTTATTATGAAAATATTAATTTCAAGTTCTATTAGAGGTATAAAGAAAATAATTATTCGGGTATACATTTTTTAGTATGATTTTTTTATCGATAAAAATCAAAAAAACTACTTTACAAAATTATCTTAAGACCTTTATTTTATTTACAATGATTTATAAAAATATATTAAAATAATAATAACAGTCATCACGTAGACTATACATTAAACACTGTATGGCCATCATACATAGACTATACATAAAAATCTTACGTTACCCCTCCGCAACGCCCCATTAGGAACTTCGTTCCAAAAATAAAAACATACCTATAACTTTTAATACAGAAAGAAAGAAAGAAAAAAAGAATGACTGGTCTGGTGACTGCCATTTGCTACCCAGCCTTGTTCCTAGCTTGCAAGGAACAACCTGTATCTTAGGTTTTGTCCCTTTACTTTTACTTACGATGTTCTAAATAGCGAGCGGTGAGTCGGAATTCATACATTCATACCACTTACATAGAAAGAAACTACTATTCCGGCCTGTGCCACTGGATTTGCCACTGGGGTCACAAAACGGAAAAAATCTTCCGGTTTGTGCCACTGTTTGTAGAAATTACTTGAAGGAAAAATAATTATGTATAATGTGGGAAATACATAAAAAAAAACAAAAAGCCAAGAAATAATAAAGTTATTAAATGTTAAAACTTTAATTTGTTTTATTTATAAAACTTTATCTTTGATTGTAACTTTAAGAAGATCGATCATTCTTTGTTGTACACCAAGTATTTTATTGTGTACCAATTGTAACACAGAACACATAAAGTATGAAAATAAAAAAATTGTTTGTCCCTTCCGTTTTTCTTTCATTCTATAGTTTAAAATTTTAAATCAAATGATTTCCTGGAAATAACAAACTATCCCATGACAAAATAACATTTCACAATTTATATTTTAGACAAACTAATCTCGATTAATTCCATCCTTTATTATCCAACCCAAATTTACGCTTCATAACAACATACCGATTTAGTTTCCGAAACGGCAAAGCTAAACTAATCCAACCTAATTAGTATTAAGAGGACGGTATTGGATAGATTTGGAAATATGGCCAGTGTCCCGTAAACTAAATATCTCTATTCATTGCGATTCAGACTTAATTCGTATCAATACTGTGTCCCTATTCATATGTAAAAGTATGATTAGATTTCCTCAGTAATCTGAAATAGTCGTAACTATTAGAAGTTAAGTACTCCACGGACCTATCATTTAAACGTAATTTTCTACATGCCAAGAATCTATCTAAGGTGTAAAGTAAATGCAGTTTAACCCGGTATGAGCCTTATTGCAGTCAGTGCAATGTAATTAAAAAACAATCATGAACTATTTTTTTTAAGTACTCTTAGCAACTTTAACTTTATCGCCAACCAACTGGTAAACAGTTTTTCGATGTTTTTAATTTATTATAACTGGATGTTTGTTGGTGAATAAATATTAAAAAATAAAAATAACAGTCACACAAAATATTTTAAAACTACATAATTATATCGGACGTACTCTTAATCGTTTTAACACGGATTTTTTCAACAGTTTTTACACGGGTGTTTGGCTAGAAAAGTTTCTCGTGTTATAACTAGGCAAATGTGGCCTCCTTAGTACTGATAATATTAGAAATTATAAGTGTATTCAATAAATATAATTACCTGCCTATTAAAATAACCGATGCCTATAAAAATTTTGGCATCTGTCAAAATGGACGTATTCCTACACCGAACATTGTAATTGTAACTAATTTAATTTGATATATTTCATGACATATTATTCTTTTGTCATTATTTGATTCATATAATTAAATAGATACAAACATATAACTTCAACTAATACAGGACTTCGTCTCTCAAGGTAAACTTATACATATAAAATTAAATTACCTACTTTCAAATTTTAAACGAATTCTCATGAATATTTTATTTATAATTTCAGTTTATGGACTGTAGATACATACGTATTCTTATTTATCTAGAGGAAACACAAGATCTTTAGGAACTGTCATAAAAGCATTTAAGCACATACTAAAAACAGAATGGTGAAATAAAACTCGGACAAAAACATTTAGTACCGGTTCTGAAATACCTAATGTCTGCTCCGTTACCAAGACGAATGAGCATCGTTTGTTCCGGTTTGCTCCCATTAACCCAGCCTTTAAGATACACTCGGGTCACCGTCCCTCTCTACTACTAATCCACGGTACTGTTAATACCAATAAGTCGTGTTCTGAGAATTTATCGGGGTCAAAACACACATGCAGCGCGACGCGCTGAGGTCGTAGCCTTATAGATAAGACGTCGACTTCCCGAACAGAAAGATTTAATACTATCTACAGATATAAATCCCCAGTTTTTATTGATGTATAATATTAATATTCTCTAACATGTTTGAATAATGATGTGACGTGTTCACTGTATACCTCTATAGTAATTTTATTGTTGTGTAAGTATCTGTAATGAAGAATGCCGACTCCGGTCCGGACTCCACTCACAGGCAACTTTCGACCAATGTGTCCACTTTGTACCAAATACATGTTTTGGCTGCATTGCCTTTGTCCAACCAGTGCGACGGACGTTTGCGATAGTTGTACAGAATACACGTTTGATTACAAGTGACGCTTGGATTCTGGGTCACCTCAATTGTGTGTCAACAAGTTAAGCAAACTTCGACGCAATTTTGTTATTGGTGTTGGTCAGTCAGGTATCCACGTTCATACTTTTTTATTTCACGTAAATAAATCATAATCACTGACGTTAAAAGCTGTTACTAATCATTTCAACTTTATATAAAATGAATCTAAGTTCACTATGGGTTTCCAGTGTGTTTGACTTCTGTTTTTCATCGACCACAGGACTCATAGTTGTGATCAAAGTTAAAGAATGAAACTACTTTAACTATTCATTGTTATTTGCTTTTAAATAAACAACAATATTTTATAAAGTTTAAAGTTTTCATCAAGATAAAAAAAAAATATTACGAGGTAGCTGCTGTAAATCGTTGAGGAGTTCTCTAGACTGGCTTCCGTCTACGTCACCTTGTAGTGTCCTTAGAACTACATGTATGTACCAAGTTTCAACAAAATCAGTTCACAGATCCAAACTCAGTGTGTGAAAATGATTCACCCCTATTTTCCTACTCTTTAGGTTGAATTTTTTTTTCAGTTTTATACGCGGGTCAACTTTGTAGTAAAGGGTATACTAACAAGCATAACTGGGCAAATCTGTATTTTCTAAAAATTGTTTTATGTACTAGTTAAGTAATTATCATTTCAACTTAATTTCATTTGTTAGTGCTTGGGTCACCCTATACAATCGATTTGCATAAGCATGACCGGGTAAATAGTCAAACATTAAGCTTTGAACGATGCCGATGTGGCGGGTACATAGGGCACACTGCAAGTTCTGCGCTCCTCGCCGCTCATAAATGTTTGAATTTCGAATCTTATATAACATAAGAAACTCAATCATTGATTAAAATTGGTGGGAAATCGCGTGTCAATTGTTTTTTATAACAAGTTGAAGTCCGTATCAAAAATAGAACTAACACGAAAAGATTTTAGGGCGAAAATTTTTTATGATTTTAAAAGTTCACTGACAGCACTGCTCGTCTTCAAAATGCTTTTGGGACCTCATTTGAGCACGTAAGTAAGGCGTTGGTACGCAGAATTTAATGGGAGCCGTGTTTCTCTCCACGATGACATTCGTGAAGGTCGGCCCTGAACTGCGATCACTGAGGAAAATGTGGCTAAATCTTACATCAACATTTAAAAGTTAAAAACTTTTGTTGTGATTCCTCATGAACTCACACAAGAACAAAAACGGACTCGTGTTGATTGGTGTAAAATTTTTTTGTTAAAGTACGATCATGGACGTTCAAATGCTGTGTATGACATTGTGACAGGAGATGAAACATGGATATATTGTTACATGCCGGTAAGAAAGCAACAGTCTTCTGTATGGATGTTCGAAGGTGACAGCAAACCAACAAAATTAAGGTAGGCGAAAAACGTAGGCAAAAAAATTGTTGCGTTTTTTTTCTCCCGGACGGGTCCTGTCTGCACGATCCCACTTGAAGAACAAAAGACAGTTAATGCTGAGTAGTACACAACCATTTGTTTGCCCAGTGTCTTTGAAAAAGTTACGGAAAAAAGACCAACAAGTCGCATCTCCATCCTAATGCACCAAGACAAAGTCCTTTTTGGCTTCTGAAAAGGTAGAGCTAGTAACCGATCCCGCACATAGTCCAGACCTGGCACCATGCGATTTCTTTATTTTCTCAAAAAGCTTTCAACCAACCAGCACGTGAAAAACATGGCCTTAGACCAATGGTCCTCATGTTTTCAAAAATAGTTTGACCGAATGAAAGTGTATAATAAAAGGTAATAGAGAATATTTCGAAAAGCAGTAAATATATTACTGTACATGTAAATTATTTTGTTAATGAGTTAGACAAAACCTTTAGTGTACGTTTTACACAGGCAAATTAAGAAATGCCGGCGTATCCTGATGTTGCCAGGGAGGTCTCGACCAGTCTAATTCAATAATTGTGTGCACCCTTAGCTATTTTAGCTTGTCACTTAAGTACAATAGGCGAAAAAAGGGAAACTCAATGATGCATTGTTTTTTAATGTCATACATAGTTATGTTTATTTTAAGTATTACAGAAGTTTTACTGTAATGATGTGGCAATAAGGTGCAGATCGCTTTGTCAGCACTTTAGACGTTATCGACATCGCAATCTAACACACCGCCTGGCATAGATAAGACCACAAGTAGAAATCCAAGACCAATCCTATGAATTACGTAGGTATCAAATTCCTTAAAGGTTTAAATTACACATTAAATGGCATACTTCTTTCTCGTTATACCAAAACATAATTTTACCCCTATATCTACGAAAAGTAATTAACGAGTAACTCGCGTGCTCTCTCTCGACTTCTCTTATAATCTTATAATCTGATACTATCTACGATACATATGTACAGAAATATTGCGAACTACATTAATTGAACTTATTAATCCTAAGGGCGTACAAATACCGTAAATAAGCTGGTCTCTCTACATACTATTCACTACTACATCAAATCTATGTATAGAAGTGAAAGGATACTCACTCACTATCTACGAAATCTGAAAAACTACTTGACCTATGAAGATAATATGATGAAATTTAGCAGGGAGTTAGTTTATGGCTAGGAGACGTCAGTAAAGAACGGATTTTGCGACAGGGCCGCACAAGGGGTCTAAGGACCGTCGCAGGTTTGTATGAAAGTCATATTTATTTTAATTCATAAGTCATCAATAGTCTTACCATCCATGCAATTCTTTAACTACCGACGCAAAAAGGAGGTGTTTTTTAAGTTTAACCTGTGTATCTGTTGTGTGTTTCGGTTTATGGCATCATAACGCCTAAATGTTTACCAATTCATGAATTCACATCGGTACGTATATAAACTTAAGCCGAATTTACATTACGAAACTAGTGTCATGCATAATAAAATTAATTTCAGGAAATTAGTTTCAGTACTTGTGAAACTTGTTTCGTGAAACTTATAGTGTCGTCAGCGTCAAAGCTTTATTATTTTGCACTGCAAAATGTTGTAGTACATAAAAAAAGGTTGTCTCGAATGTCATCTGCATGACTTCCATAATTACTTTGTAGGCCGCTTTCCGGGCCTCTCGATTTTTGTATTCAGGAGGGATTTGTGTGTTTTGGATTCCAAAGACACTCGTTTTGCTGGTATTCATTAATAAATTGTACATTTTTGTCTATTCTGCACAGGCGCTTTCGATTACATCGTGAAACTAGTTGCATGGCACTAGTTTCAACAAAATATTGCGCATGGCTCGAAACTATTCCAGTGTCATGAAATTAATGCATGCATTGTAAAACTTGATGTTTACACGTAAATTAGTGTTAGTGTGTTGTTAGTGAAAGTAATTTCATGAAATTAGTGTTATGCCACTAGTTTCGTAATGTAAATTAAGCTTTAGTGTTGCAATAAAAAACGCAATTGCGGCGCCCCTAGATCTTTTTTATTTACCTGGTCAGTCTATATATTTTAAAATTAATTTGTATTTAGAATTCTAAGTGAAATGAAAGATATCGGTATCTTCACATTAGCCAGTTTTAATCTGACAGGCATAATTTTTCTAGTTAGTTTTTATGGATTTTCTTAATAACGGAATGAATAATTCTAAAATATGTTCGATT
Source organism: Euplagia quadripunctaria (assembly GCA_963859945.1). Taxonomy (NCBI): domain Eukaryota; kingdom Metazoa; phylum Arthropoda; class Insecta; order Lepidoptera; family Erebidae; genus Euplagia; species Euplagia quadripunctaria. The sequence continues at coordinate 11,059,525 of OY982576.1, read as the reverse complement.
TAAATTCGGTAACTTTACACATTCCACCTGCTTTTATGACAAACGGAGATAATTTAAACGAATTGTTACTTTCAAAAATTCTTTTTGTAACTGCATGCTAGAGTCATGCCCTTTTAGTGACCTCTTCCATCGTCAAATACAGCCTGTAGCCAGGAGACCTGTATGACAGATTACCAGCCTCTCCAGGCACCGGACTCGTGCAGTACCAGTATGCCATGTAAGTGTCTCAGTCGGCTACAAAAATGTTAATGAGAGTGTGTGTGTGCGCGAGTGCGTGTGCACGTGGATTGTGTGTGTGTGTGTGTATGTGTTTTGTGTGCGTATGTGTGTGTTAGAGTGTGTGAGTTTGTGTGTGTGTGTGTGTGAGTGTGGTGTGTGTGTGTGTGTATGTCCGTCAATTCAGGAAATAATGTGTAAAAGATTTTCTGTGTCGTCGTAACTAAGGGATTTCAGCCAAGTTGTTACCACCGTTTTACAATTGAAGCGTGTAAGTGAGTAAATGTCTGATGTCTTTATTAATTTTCTTATATAGGTAACCTCCAAGGAAACTAAAAAATCTCCTGGAGAATGCTGTGTTCCACCGGACGTCTAGAGTGTCACAAGTGTAATGCTTTCGACGCTTGTTTGTCAGAGTAGTGGGGTCAAAAGTAAGTGTGGCATGCTGCTTCAGAACGATCCCCAGAATAAACAGTTGCCTCACCGTTAGGACGTCGGTGAGCTGGTACAGGTCTTTGGTAGAAAAAAGAAATATAAACAATTTGAGTCGATTTAAAATTAATAAAATTGACATCATAGACTCATGCTTCACCTATTTATTTTGTTTCGTAATTAGCAATATCGTTGACTGAGTGAGACTAATTTCAATATAAAAATATGAAGAAAATTATGTGATAAGTTAAATAGAAAGCACAATAATATTGTCATACCTGTAGTCACATCGCGCCGTTCTATGTCACGTACGGTCGTATACCTACGACTATATGAGCTCCGCTTTGAAACCCGCTAAGAAACGTTTATGACAGAATCACAAATGCATTTTTCGTGTCCTGAAAAAGTGCCCGAGCTCTCGCCTCGCGGGCGTTTTATGCCAACTTGTTTTGACACACTGGTACACGAGACTACCAACAAAATATTTTTTATAATTTTATTGAAGCCTTTTTTTTAAGAGCGTAAGAGCTGCTCTTCAGCTAATAAGTAGTCTTTAGTCTTTTCGTAATGTAAATATTTTTCAATTTGTAAGTAACAAAATGTCATTTACAAAATTATCATCATCAATTCCACCATGGCACCAATCTCCTCTCTTGAATAAGAGACCTTATCCCATGTATGAAGACAAATATATTGAAAATACAAACCGGTTGTATACCTAATTATTTCCAATGTGACATGTTTTTCTGAGCAACATGTTTTATACGTGTACAATAAGGTTCATAATCCAGTGTTAAACTCACAAGGCAATGCATTGATACTTTGCATGTACTTACGTCCTTCTTTTCTTATAACTCCTATACTAGAAATGCACCCTCAAATACAAAGTGTCTGCAACTTCATAATTTCGTTAGTTATCTCAGAAGAATCAGGAGTCATGAGTTCAAGTCTAACGGCCGAGTTTATTTTTAACCCCTAAAGCAAAAAAGTGAGGTGTTACAAGTTTAACGTGTATATCTGTGTCTGTCTGAAGCACCATAACTCCTAAACGAATGGACTGATTTTGATTTGGTTAGTACTTAGTTTTTTGTTTGAAAGGTGTCTTGATCAAGAGTTTTCCTAGCTATAATACAAGAAAATCTATTAAAATTTTCAGCTCTTGTCTAATCTTTGAAATAATTTTTGAGTCGGAGATATTTTCCAAGGTTTTAAATTTTTTTTTTATATTTAATTGTTAATTTTAAGTCATTTTAGTGTATTATATTATTCACGTAACAGAGTTTGGTCAGCGGCGTGTTATTAATTGCAACTGCCGTGTGATTTGATACTACTTACTTTTTCGGAAATGTAGTCAAATATAAATATCGAAGTGAGGGCGAACATTATTGTACTTTAATTGTGGACGCCATATTTCAAAAATATTTGAGAAAACCGGATTGTGTGTAAATGTAAAGATTTTAGTTCGGAACGGTATTGCGTCTAAAGTAATTAAGCTCTCTGTACTGCCCTAACCCGACCCATTACGCATGTGTAATTTATCCATTGAGACAGGCGTGTTTCCCAAAGCCTTAAACGGATGCTGTTATTGGCTTTACAGAAAGGGTTACTCTTAAAATAGATTCTAAATATAAATGCTACAACATCTTTCTTGACCTATCTAAGGCTTTCGATACGGTTTCTATACCCACTATACACACATTGTACAAAGATTACCTATCTGATTGTTCACAGGCTGTTATGATGGGTGCAGCCGTGAGTGACAAGGAAATGATTATTCTTAGTGTATATTAATGATTTGTGCAGCTTAAAAATACCTAATTGCGAAATTCTCACATTCGTAGATGATACAGTCTTATTGGCATATGGTGCGGATTGGGCAACGTGTAAATATCACGCAGAGTTTGGTCTTAAAAAATTATAGATTAGCTCTCTATGAATTAATTAATCCTAAATTTAGATAAAACTAAGTTTATATTTTTCTATATTCCAAACTCACCCGAACCACCGATTTCCACTAACAAGGGCGCACAGCTGTACCGGTCCAGACACTTGTGACTGCCTTCTAATATCTCGCGTAAATCATATAAAATATCTTGGGGTTTTGATGGATGAAGGCATGGACTGGCGCCCACATGTTTTAACTCTGACTAATAGGATCAGGAGGCTCATGGCGATTTTTAAAATCTGCGTCAATGCCGATTCCAGAACTATTTTCACAGTCTATACAGCCCTCTGTCAATCCATTATGTCCCATTGTATTCATGTATAGCCTATAAAATGCTCTTTCTTGGTCTACAGAGAGCGGTTTTGAGGTGATCCATTTTAAGCCCCGGTATTATCCTACCACTCAACTTTATGAGGAGTGTCAGGTACTCACTGTGAGAAAGCTTTACATCCTACGAACGGTACTGCGTAGACATTCAAACTTACCGTACATTAGGAATATTAGTCAAAGTCGCTCCAGAACTGCTAAATGTCCTAGTATGGGATGTAGAACTGCATTCGCAAGACGCCAGTATTATGTATTGGGATATATATAATAAAATTAATAACCTAATATGAATATTTAACCTAAATAACACGTAATAAACAACAAGTTAAAAAATTGGTCACCTACTCTGAGACCTTTTAATCAAGCAGCTCTGTATCAAATTTGTGTTTATCTATTACGTGAAAAAATAAGTATAAAACTTTATATGATTGCATGCTTGTGCGACAAAATGTAATCCACCTTTTTAATATCCCGATTGACAATAAATACTTCAATGGATGGTCAGTGGAGAACCAACTAACTCCTATCATATATTATAAGCTTGCTAAGAATAGGAGATGGTTATATATATTTTTTTAAATATGTATCAAACTGTGCAATCATAACGTGTATATTGTTGTAATGTCATTTACTGTAACGGAATAATGTCGTTGTACTAAATGCGAATAAAGAAATTATTTTTATTATTATTATAGTTTACGTTATTATGAGTATGTGTATAAATATAATGAACTTGTTAATAATAATTGTATAATTAATTTAATCGCATTACTATAATTAAAAATTTTCAATTAGCATTTGATATACCTAGATTTATATCTAAATTATTAATAAAGTAGATAGAACATAACGAAATTTTATTCTTTGTTTTAGGGAAATACTGTGAGTTAGTGGATCAAAAGTTACGTTGAGGAAGGTAGTTATGCCAGTCGAAGGCCGTCTACAGGTGAACGAATATGAAACAAATGGTCTCATGCCAAGCAGATATTTTGCTGAATTATTCATTTCTGTGTTGACTGTTCATCGTGCTGTCGTGCATTATAGAAGACCAGTTAAAAACAGTACCATTTATTTCGCACGAGATTCTTTAAACTTCAATTGAATTCTGTTTGGCACCGACATCTTTGCAAAGCCCAATTCGTTGGACTCGTCAAAACGAATCATATGAACTCAAACGAAGGGTTGACTAGTAGCGACTGAAGAGTTCTACTATTCACCTCCTGGCTCCATCATCAGATCAACTCCAAGATGTGAAATTCTAGTATTGTCATCCAAACTACATATACATACAAAGTTTAAAATTAAGTTAAACTTGACTTCCAAGATTTATTTACATAGTTACAAGGGCACGTTAATATATTAAAAACTCCGACTAAGACAAGTCAGAACGAAAAGAATCTAGTTTATTATTTAAGTAAGGTAAAGGAATTCCGCTACCTTATTTTGCGAAGAAGTTATGTTGGCTAAAGAGGGGGCGGAAAGTTGGCTAAAGAGGGGGCGGAAAGTTGGCTAAAGAGGGGGCGGAAAGGGTACGGGAGAGGACGAGTACTCTCCCGTCCCGCAGAAGACGCACCAGGCGCCAAAGAGTGCAGAACGATCTCCGGCCTCCATGAGCGCTGGCCTTGGGGTAACGGGTAGGGCTGTCCGTTACCCTAGCAGAAGCAGGCCTGAGAAAGTGGCGCAACGGTGTGGCCGCGTACTGACCAAAAGGCGGCCAAGGTCTGTAGGGGTTCCCGGAGGCTTCCTTCTTAGGGTATACCCGGGTCCCTTGCAATAGACCCACTTGTGACGGAACAGCGTGTGGTTTTAGTCGGTTCGATTCTGACATACCACTTCACTCCGCTCACTCGCTCCTATGAGGTGATGACCCGTGGGGGTTTCCACACAAAAAAGTAATAAAGAAATATAAAGTGGATATAGCTGGTATTTATTGTTTATTAATTTATTCGAGTTTTCAAAAACCGCTGGCAGTGAATTGTAAGCTATGAACAAGTTCAAATAAAAGTATGTAGTTCGGACTGACTGTATTTTCTTTGATACCACAGTAGTAGTGAAGTGTTCGCTGAGGTGTCTTTCATTTTTTACCCATAACAATTTTATTTACATACTTGAAAGAATATTAGACTATCTTTCGTATATTATGCTACTTTTATACCTAGAGTTTTATGAGAAAAGAATTAACTACTCGTAGATTATACGACAATTACGTAATAACAATTTGCTGGCGCCTAGGTTTATGTACCTTATATTTGCATTTGGCGTTTTTTTGTACAAAAAATTCAAAATCACATAAATATCGGGCAAAAATTATCTCGGGCTTTCCTGTATAAAATTGGGAACAACGTAACTAACATCATTCGTTAGATACTTGTCTGCATCTTAGTTGTAAATAATAAAAGGAAGTTAATTTGCGCTACACATCCGTTTGCTAAGTATCACAATTACGGATGTCTAGCGGGGTCACTCGAGCTAGACCGAAAAAACTAGTGGCAATGCTTTGTTTGTTCAATGTACCTCACGACTTTATTAACAAGATCCCATGTACCTCAACTATTTTGATAGAAATTACAATAAATCGCTTGATCCATCCAGCGGGGCCCGCGGTTGTATTACGCTCCGAATACATAAAAATAATACTGATCGTAACTTGTGCCAATGTACCTCTCAATTCATGTATTAACTTCACGAGATCTTTAACAGAACAGGAGAAATTCAGCAAGAAAATTTTGTCTGCCCAGCAGGGCCCTTTGTAACTTGAATTCATACGTGCAGAAAAAGCACACCATTCTTATGTATTACCAATGTACCTTAGAGTTCTTCACTATTATCAAATTTTTCACGGTTTTTCGACATTTTATTATATAACAACAAAATGATGACAATAGTAGGTAGTAGGGGCTTCGTAAGGTAAGATCAACAAAACAAATATTACACGCAATGAGGATAGGTATGATAAACTTATCTGGTATAATGTACGCTTTCTAGTCGACTGCTGCCAGATCGAGTCCCTCTTTGACACTCTTTTCTTTTATTGCACTTTTTGTTTTAATATTTTCTTTAACACTTTTTTAAATTAGGTATCGTTTTTATAAAACCACTAAATTTTATTAACTAATAAATTAAAAACAAAAAGAGTCCAAAGTATAGATTTTTACCTGTGATTTAAAGAAATATTATTAGTTACATTAGATTTTCCCTGCAGATCAAGTCTGTTTGAAGGATTTTGAGTAAGTACCTACAGGCCTGCCACCACGGCCAGTGCAAAGGTATGTAATACATCTTAAATACGTGATCGCGTTGATTCCCGTGAACATAATTATGTTATAATAGAATATTTATTTAAAGCATCTATGACTCGGTTGTTAGTATAACTTACACTTTGTTGGTATTACAGTATTTTACTATTTTAAATGCATGGCAGACACTATCGCCAAAAAAATTACATCTAAGCTGAAATATTGACAGGTAACCGGTGAAGTTTTTTTACATTTTCAGACCATTTACTTTCCGTTTGGTTACAGTAGTGTGAAATCTTATGTTACACCGTGACTAAACAAAGCTCAGAAGCAAACATTTATTTGTTGCGATTGTGGACCTTATTATTGACTGGGAGTAATCTGTTAAATATACCAAGGGGGCCCATAGTTTCTAGGAAATGGCACTGACTTACTGACTACAGCAAGAGTCTCCCAATTGGCCGGACGAATCGAGATGTTTTATGACGATTTTCTGCGCAAGGAGAAGGTGACGGTGTGGATTCGGTAGAAAAGCTTTCAGGCGGAACCTTTTGACTCGCGCTCTCATGCGTACGCTAAGAGTGGCTGTTGGTGTATGAGACGAGTTTTATGTTTTTCACCCGAAGCAGAGTCTCCCGTGGATCATTGGAGGCAAAACGTCGCCGTACCGACGGTCAACTCATAACTGACACTGTGAGGCACACCGTGTGGTTTTAGTCGGTTTAAGCCCGATATACGGCCTCACCAATAGCCCGGTGAGGTGAGCTTCCACACGAAAAACAAATGGGTAATGTTACCACGGACAACTTTGGACGTGAAACATTATTTAATTACTCTAAAAATTTTGTTTAAAAAAATGTACTAAATTGTTTTACTGTTTTTTTAACTAGCTGAATCCGAAATACTAAATATTTTTCGTGATTTGTTTTTTTGCTAAAGACATTTGTGCATCTATATTGCCATAACTTCGAATTGCGTGAGAGGTTATGTGTGTTATTTCAATTGTACTCCTGTAATCGACAGGGGTGTCGATGATTGAGGAATACAATTGAAAAGGCTGTGAAGCAATGTTAATTATATTGATAACTGTTTATTACAACACTATATATAAATACAAACACTTTATATTTGTTTCAACGATGTATCGCCGCTTGATAGATAGTCCGCCCTCACTGCTTTCAGTATAATATATTTTAGTTTATGCTCACTGCTGTATGTCTGCGACGCAAGTCTTCTGTTTCTAACATTTATATTAATTCAAAATAGTTCTAAAGTAATTCAGTGCAGACTTCTCACACGCCAGTATTAACGTATGTCACAGAGGTGTGACAATATGTATTTAGAGAATTTCATAGTTGACCGTTTCTCTACGAGTAAGTATAATAATTGCTACTGTGCATCTCAGCTTATTTTTTAAATGTAATATCCTCCGTTTAAATTGACCGTTACATCAAAGCGCACTGAACGTAAACGTTTTGGTTAAGAGGTGGGTACTGTTTAAACAGCTTGAAATCATTACACTTACATTAAGGAGTTTTTCAACCCTCATTATAATCATGTTCGGATTAAAGAGGTGCTCCCAGGTTTAGTTAATTTGGAGTAAAAAAAATACGTTACTATTGATTATTATTTTAATTATAAAATAAAAATTTAATGTTTGTTTGTTCAAAGTTGCAAATCTAACAAAGTTCGTTACCTATCGTTTTGAAATTTTTACACAGCGCTGTATTCATTATACGCGCATTTTTTAATATAGAAATCAAAGTATGTTTTTTTGTATTGTATGCGCTGCCGTAACGTTCATCCGATCATCATGAAATTTTTCATACACGTTGCCAGGGTTACAGAGAAGGACATAGGGTACCTTTCATCCATATAATTATATCCTATAATTTAATAATTATCTTTAAAAAAAAGTATCACCGACTTCAATGCGCCTTAATTTACCCAAATCGCTTCAAGTGTGCCTATAAAATTGGAAGAGTTTCCTCGATTTCCCCAGGATCCCATGATCAGTTCCTGACTTGATGACCATGGGACCACCTGGGAAGTATACTCTTTCAAATAAAAGAAGAATTTTTCAAATTGGTCCAGGCGTCTTTGAGTAATCGGTGAACATACATAAAACAAAATATATATAGGTACAGTGGAACATGAAACCTCCTCCTTTTTTGAAGTCTGTTAATTAAACTATATGTCGTAACGTCCATTAACAAACTTCACGGTTGGCTGGTTCATATTTTGAAACATCTTTGGAAAACAATGAAGTTCTGAATTCGAATGCGTTTGTTTTTTTCTCGGTGTCTGTTACGCGTTATCTTCGTGAATCGTGAGCAGATTTTTGTTTCTTTTTTTATTGGATAGGTGATATGTCATAGTAGTCTCTTAAAAAAACGCAATCAAATCCCAAGGGTGATAAAAAAAATTGTCATTATTTAGGTGCATCGTGATCGGTTTTACTCATTTTAATAGTCCATTATATCCCATCAAATGGAGGGTAATTACTGTACTATTTGTGGTCGTACATTCGAAGTTAAACGTGATATTGATTTGTCCGGTCGTTATATATGAATACGCAAAGTTTAACTTTCCGGCAACATCCAGTTCGAATTACAGATCAAATTTTCCTACCATTGCCTTCCCTTCTTACTCCCAATATTCTTCTAACTTTCCCATCTTTAATTCCCAAAATACCCGATTGACGGCAATAGACTTACGTGAGTGGTACAAAATTATAGTTAGCAAAATATGGGTGTTTATTACACCTAGAGCCTACCCCTTCAGAGATAAAGGCGTAATTGTTTATATGTATTGTTTATAGATGCCCATAACATTCGTTGTACATAAGGTTTACATAAAATATTCTGTGTTACCATCACCAAAAATAAATTTGGGATGGGTATGTAGAAGAAATATTGCAATGATTGACCAAGAAGAGGAATTATAAACCTTTTCTTTTATTTTAAATCTGGAAAGCCAAATCAACAATTTGTTGCTAATATGACTACAAATTAATTATATTGTATCGATTATTACACAAAACTAGGCTTCTAGCGAAAGGCTCAACTCAAAACTTGTGTGACTAAATTAAATAATCAAACACTCTGGTGTAGATATTTCGTAACGAACCTAAGTAGATATGTATTTTTAAGAACTCCAGCTTCATGATCACTAAGAACAAAAGAAATTCAGAGTTATGGGGAGCATAATGAAACTCTACATTTCCTCTGCGTGCTTACGTAAATAAAAAGGAAACATTCAAAGGAAATGCCTACTCTGAAGGCAAAAATACTCAACAAAGTTGGCTCTCAGAGCACATTCAAGTCCTTTTAAATAAAAGTTGCCTTTTATCACTGGCTAAAACGTCCATTTCTCAGGAAGGACTACTAAATGGACAAAGAAACGCGAAGCTGTGAGGACACTCAAGTGTTTTCTTTGCTTTGCACCGTTTAATAAAAACTTGAGGTCAACTATATGGGAATAAGATACATTTATCCCAAAATAAATATAATTAGAGACTAATTTACGGAGCTACATATAGTAAAATATTTACATGTATTAAGAAAAACTATGAGACATATGATGTAACCTGAGGAAACTCCAACTCACTAACCTAACCAAATGGTTAGATTGTTATGCCGAATTGGATAAAGTCGCTGCATTGCAGCAAGTGCTTATGAACACTATTTAAAAAAAACTAATTACTTGAGACACGGCCGTCTGATCCCAAACTAGGCAGAGTCAGAGAGAGATGGTAACCAGACTGCTGATAAATAGACTTATATATTACCAAATACACACGTATTGTAGATAAATTGCACCCAGACATCAGAAATAATCATGCTCATAACACAATTATTTGTCCTGGGAATAAAACCCAGTTCAGCAGCCAGTATTACAAACCACTACACCAACAGGCCTGTGAATTCAAGGCTCCATTGTCTTATTCAAAGTCAAAAAGTATAAGAATAATAAAATGATTATTACATATTGTGCAGTACCTGAAATGCTGATTGTTAGATTATTTTATTGTAAATAATATATTTTATCGCTTTACAAAAAACATAATAACCTCCTATATAAATATGTAAGCTCTGGAGCTGACATCAATAAGATAGCAGAGCCACGCCCAGTGGTAAGTCATAGTCGTACTCTATTTGTGCTGAACTATTTGTACACTTGGTAACATAACATGTGTATACATGTTGTTACTATTACTGTTCTAACAACATGTACACGACACAAATACGTTGCAATATTGCAACAAGTCAATATACGAGTATACGCCTTACGTGACTTTTCTGCACAACATTTCTCTTCCTCGTCTCCAATGTAAGTTTCAATTTACGGACGCCTGTAAAAATCATTCAGCGATTTATTCTGAGCCTACCCATAAAATATATTATAAAAAGGTCTTCACATAAGAATTTATTTTCTATGAAATGAAGTTAAGTGAGTGAAGAATAGTAGTGTGTAGAAAAAACAATAGTTTTATCCGAATCCCAAGAAAGAGAACGTTTTCAAAATCTTCTGTTTTTGTGTATATGTTACCCGATTTCATCGCCAATTCTCCAGTGATCGTAATTCCCATCCCGAGTGTGGTAATGTAATTAATAAAATTCAATTCTTTTATTTACTTTCTAATGCTAAACCTAACTCACGCATAGTTCAATTTTTTCGTATGGGCAGTACCTATGGATACCACCAAACGTTTAATATAGTTACGCAATTTTCCATAGTCGAGTACAAAATGAAATAATTTAATAGAATAACCCAACCAAATACACTCGGGTTATATACTATGTAACTGTTTAAATCATTTGGGACTGTACTTTCGATACCAGTACCGAGCGGTACTGATAGCGATGAAATCAGCCAGGGTAAATTTTGAGCACATTTGATATTTCGTATTAACGCAGGTGATTCATCTCTCGAAAAGCATTTAGAGACAGCGTCAAAAAATGCTACATATCTGAACAAAACAACCCAGAATCACCTGATTGATTGTTTCCATTCTGTTATTATGAAAAAGGTTTTCGACAATGCCAAAGAAGCTAAATATTATGGTGACTTTGCCGATGGTACAGAACAACTCAGTATATGTTTCAGATATTTAGATATACAGAAGAGCACAATACGGGAAGAGTTCTTATGCTTCCTGTCTGCAACTGACTTGACTGGTGCTGCATTAAGCGATTCAAGAATTAAATCGATACGGCCTAAAAATTTGAGAGGTGACGGAGGTGCTAACATGTCTAGAAAGTTTAGTGGTGTACAATCTCGTACAAAGCAGCTCCAACCGCTAGCGCCTTACACACACTGTGCGCGCATAAACTAAACCTAGCTAACGTGAAGGCACGCAGCTTGCCTAGTGTTCGCAGTATGATGGAAATAGCAAGTAGTGTTAGCAGTTTTGTGCGTGAGCCAGCAAAGAGGTTGGAATTTTTCAAGCAAGCTACCTTTGAAAACCTCCTAGAGGCGGAAAGAGTCAAGTTACAAAGTCTTGGTGATACAAGCTGGGTTGAAAAGCATGATGCGCTCATATCCCTCAAAGAGATCTTAGACTATTTCGTACAGTTCCTTGTAGAAAACGAGAGAACTTCTCCGTCATTGAAAATGGCAAGTTTTCCGGCTCCTATTCAACCATTCGAGTTTGTCTAACCTTTGACATTAACTTTCACGACAACTCCAGGTTCTTGTATTAGATCTTAACCTTTGTTGTGAGATGATAGAAAGTGTTGTAAGAACACTAGAAAAATAGGTACCGAGAAACTAAATATGAAGAAATTTTCCAAGAGGCGTGTCGTATTGTAGAACCTTTGGAGATCCTAGTACAGGCACCCAGAACAGCCAAACATCCAACTCTTCACTCAAATATAGAAGCACCATATACTAAGGAATATTACAGGTAAATATAAATACATAGGTGCAACCTTTGAGTTTCTTGTCCATTCTTCTTAAGGGAAAACTGCCTTTCGACGGGTGGCACAATGATTAAATTAATTAGTATAATAATTAACTTATAAAATATGTAAATAAATAAATCTTAATAATTTTATTAATTATTTAATTTCATTCTTAAATTACTGACATTTCGATAAGCTGGACCAAGTACATTATAAGATTTCTTTAATTCGGTTCGCCTTTAAAGCTTGTTTAGGATTATATAAACTATTATTATGCTCCTCTGGCTGTCATTCGATATATTTTTTTGTCTTAATAATTTTGTGGAATATAAGTTGTGACGACCTAATAAAAAATTATTGGTTAGAAAGAGCTTGAAACCACCACATGGTAACCGACAACTTATTAATTTAACTTGTGATTACATTCGACCAACATTTCCGACGCAGTGTGTTTTCCGTTACTGTTTCAGGTTCTCGACTGTTGCTTCGAAAAATAATTTAATAGAGCTAGTATATGCAATAACCTCATCTAAATACATGTATCTTAAAAAATAATGTAGTATTTTAACCAACTTCAAAAATGGGACTATGTTGTCAATTCTTCTGTTTATTTTAGCGTTATATTATTTGAAAAAGGAGAATTTTATTATTCTATTAGAAGAACCTATAGAAAGAATACATTTCTTACTTTTATGCTTCTGTTATACAATTTTTTTTTCAAATTCTGTCGTTCTGACATTCTGGGTCGTCGGGACATGTCGAACGTCTTGATTTCGCAACTACTTAATAGAAACTTCGACTCCTTGCGTACATATCGCGGCTTCATAAATTAATTAATTGAATGTTGTATATGCGTATAGTAAGCTTGAAATTAAAATTCAACAAATTTAAAATACACAATCAATATGGTTAACAATGTTTAGGGTCTCAACCCTAAACATTGTTTATTTTGATTTTATATTGCATTAGTAATTTTATGTTACTTTTCCATTATAATAATAATACTGACACATCTCGCACACGGCCGTCTGATCCCAAACTAGACAGAGCCTGTACTATGGTAACCAGACTGCTGATAAACACATTTATTTATTACTAAATACATACACTTTATAAATAAATTACACCCAGACACAGAACAAATGATCACAATTATCTGTCCTGGGTGGGAATCGAAACCATAACCTCTGGCTTAGCAGTCAGGATCACTAACCACTAGATCAATAGGCCAGTCAATATAACGTACACGACTTTGCCAATATACCTATTTATGAGTTGTATATACTTATAATTACTTTAGAAATTCTTTAAAATATGTGTTGTATACAGAAACGAAAAAAATATCTTTCGATGTACTTAAATACATATATAATATAATCTGACTGTCTGAATTTAGTGATAATAACATTTTAAATAAAGTTGACTGGAACAGTGATACCAGTCCGATTTCAAGTACAAGTTCACTCCTAAAAAGCGATGGCAAAATAGACCGGTCTGTTCAGCATCGAATCAATTCAGGGTGGATGAAGTGGCGGTAAGTAACAGGAACAATATATGATCCCAGGTTCCTTATCAAACTGAAAGGGCAAATTAATAAGACTATTATCAGACCTGCCATCCTGCATGAATCTGAATATTGGCCAACAAAGAGAACGTATGAGAGACGCCTGCAAGTAGCTGAAATGCGAATATTAAAATGGATGTGCGGGGAGTGACTATGATGGATAAGGTGAGGAATGAATACATTAGAAAAAGCCTAAAAAAAGCGCCAGTGGATGAAAAGTCGAGAAGCAACAGATTATCGTGGTATGGACATCTGATGCGGAGGGATGAGCAAAGTGTGTTGAAGAGAGTTTTAAGTACGGACGTATTGACAAATACAAGACTAGAGGGCGGCCAAAGAAAGAATGGATGTACTGCGTGACAGAATACATGGCTGGAAAGGGAGTAAGCAATGAACATACGAATGATAGAGGGTAATAGAAGAAGAAGACACATTGCGCCAAAAAGGACAAGAAGACGATAACCATTTTTTCTAGTTTTTTTTTTTATTTTTGATAGCCGTTTTCAGTTGCCCAGCTACTTTTCTCTCTGAGAATGGCCTTATCTAATTGGTATGAACTGAAATATGAAATTTATAAGTAATAAAGTAATACCTATTGCATAATAGTTTACATACTTTTAAGAGTACCTACTAAAATATCCTTAATTTATGAGATGAATTGCACTCGTTTGAATGTTAATTGGAACACTTGATGAGCACTCAGGGAAATGGCTAGTACTCCGCATTCCGACTGATTTACGTGGTTAAGCAATTCAGTGCGGTGGCCGCGCACGGTATTGCATGCACTCAGGGCCCGCAAACTGAGTCTATATATAGGTAAAGAGAATGATTAATTTTTAATTCTAGAATGTGTTACCTATAGGGTATAATAACGATGATGTTTGTTTTTTTTTTGCTTATAGCTCTAGAGTTAGCGGTCGGTCTCACTTTAGGTTTAGCACACGGTAAAGCATTTTTAATTTAAAGTAGTAGTACGACAAATTGGATTATAATATATCCATTTCTGTCTGTAGTAAAACGGGAGATGGAAAATTTGCAAAAAGTGAATAAAGAGCCTAAAAGGAAAAAGGCATTATTGGAGCTCAAAATTACGGACATGACAAATTGATTTTATTTATTTATTTAACGTCTATAGAAGATTTACAGCGATGTAAAATAGATTATTAGTAGTCAAGAAAACAGACAGCCAATAACAAATCCTCACTTATATAAAACAAAATATAGCTAAAGGTCAGACCAATTGATCTGAGTGAACAAGACATTACAGGACAGTAATAACAAATATTATATTACAGATACAGATACAATTACACATATTACAAATATGTTACAATAATCATTATATTCTAGGTTAGTATGTATAAACTTAATTTGATACTGCTCACATTGCTCCCATTAAAGAACTTGAGCGCTAATACACTAGTGTTAGAAGGATCAAAGTTAGTGTTAAAACACAAGGTGTTGTAGTTCTGCGAAAGTTCTAACGCAACGTTCTAACTAAAAAAGCTTCTTTGATCCTTCTAGATCGTTGCTGACTTCCAATAAGTTAAACAAATTCAGATGAGAATGAAATGAATTGAAATTTATTTTAGATGAGAATGCTAGTCTACAGTGTAAATTACTAAATTCAGAAATTTTAATGAAATTGGAAACGTCTGGCTTAATATTCAGTATATTCGTTGAAAATAATAAAGTTCTAATTTGAGCCGTATAGACCCAATACGATTCAATAATGTAAATTGATTTTGACATGTTTGGTTTCAATAGTTTAAAATATATGGTGATGTTTAATACTTAAAAAAAAATTAAAACAAAAAGATCAAAAATGACCACCGAAAACACCGACACAACGAAATAATGGCGCAATGTTCATGAAATTGCGCGACGAAATTTTCTTACTTCCATTAATTAAACAAGAACAAATCGGCTAGATAAGAGCCATAAATCTAAATGATGAATAGGTAGGCTCACTGCGTGGGGCTAAATTGTAAATTACTTATTTGTGCTCAGAGATAGGTTTAGACATGGGACCAGAGAAAATCTCTGATAAAATATAATCATGGTACGTTGTTCTGATATTCAGAATATTTCTATCTATGTGTATTGAATTGTTGAATGCTTGCAAAACTTGAAAAATAATCGAAGGACTAGGGAGATTGAACTACAATTAATTAAAACTTGAGAGAAGACTGTTGAATGTGGCTGAACTTAACGAGAATACGTATAACTGAATTAAACAGATTACTGAATTTAACTAGCATATGGATTCAATAGAATTGAGATTCCGTAATCAAAACTGTTCATGCTTGAATAATTTCTGGATTTCCCAGTTTGGATTTTGATGAATTTTCTTAGTTCCTGAGTTGCTCGGGTTGCTGGTATTTTACCCGACATTTTTTACTTTAGGTTACAAACAAGTATCACACTTTATTACATTTTACACAATTAACAAAATAACAAACATACAAATCGTTAGGTATGTAATTGTGAGATTAGAATACCCATGAATAAATTGGATTTTGGGGCTTACAAAACTTAATTATTGGTACTATTATAATTGAGTAAAACATTCATCAACAGTAACTATACATACAATACGTGCACTAACATGCACGACGCACGCATACATGAATACGCAGGGACAAATCCAATCTCAAACATTACCACTACCGCCACAGATACAAATAAACATCTACAGCTCGAGCTAATGTATATATAATAGTAGTAATTAAGGTAAAAGTATCTCCTTATACCTGAAAACCTGTTTGCAAAATGTAAATGATAATATAATCAGTTGAGTATTGAAGGCACGAAAGCGTAACAAAAAATAAACAAATTCACATTTGGCAGTTATACTATTAGTTAGGACGTTACGACTAGTTAGAATGTCTCTAGACATGGGCGAGGACAATAGTTTCTGTAATACAGATCGGTCGATAAGGTTCAAAACCTTACACAAAATTATTATTACGATTATTTCTTTATTTTTTACTGAGTAACGACTTCAAGTAATTGCAATCAATTACTTAGTCGTTATTTTATTCTTAAAATATATAAGATGAAGTCGAACTGGTGCTTATTTCTTCAAGCGGGCGACTGGTAATTTCCTAAAAAAAATGGTTTTTTGGTTGATCGTAGGTGCATTGACGTTTTTATCTGGTGCCATATTGTCGTCACCATTACATTCATCTAGCCTAGCCTTACAATAATGGAAATCTCTTAGTTACAGACATTTTATTTAAGAGATTTAGTTTCACATCCTTCACTAGTCCCAAAATTTGTTGGAATAGCTAATCTAACTTACGTCTCTTCAGTTGTTTAAAAAGGATAGTACCTAAGGACCGTTCATGTATTTAGGTTTAAGTAAATAATTAAGATCTCATTTTGTACAACAGCTTAGCTTGCAGGGAGGCACTTGACTCTTACAAAAATTTGCACTCTTTAAAGTTTAATATTTCGCAAACGGATCATCGAATCGAAAATAGTCTTTACACTCCTTCAATGTTTTTAAAAGGCCGATCCAACGATTCCCCACACTATAGGATAGACGAGAGAAAAAAACATCCCCACTTCACGTGTTACGGAGGTAAACAATATTTTATTTCAACATTTTATTTTACCACTTTGTAGACGTGCATGCAAAATTGCAGCTTTCTAGTACTAACAGTCTCTGAGCAAAGCCGCGGGCGGACGGACAGACAGACGGACATAGTGAAACTTAACTGAAACTCCTTTTTAGGACTACGGATTGCCTAAAAAGGCAGAACGTTCATACAAAGAAAGATGTGATCGCCTCGAAGGGGGTCCGATTCACGGGTTAAAGGCTTTTTCCATCAATGGGTGTAATATCAGAGAGGCCTTGTGGGTTTAGTCGGTTCAACTCCGATCTAACTGCTTCGACGTGCCCTCGGTCAGGTGGTATCCGATAAAAATTCTAAATAAAGAAGGAACTTATATAAGTTGTCGTAACGACTTTTCACTGCTCTTTTATCTTCTATTTGCACATTATTGTTCGCTTTTAAAACAAAATAGTTGTCCGACGCCATGATGCATCACAAAAATAAAACGAAATCAGCACCTCTAACTAGGAATAATGTAACTATTTTATGTAATGTAATGTAATTACGATATTCTGACCACTAATGTTTGACCACATCATGAAGTAGTCGTGCATTTAGCCGCTCAAATCGTCAAAAGTTGATTATTCATTGATCTGGCCAGATCATATTATGACGTGACCGACAATTTCATGAAATTCATGAAATGGTCGATTAATTTTAAGATCCGGCCACGACATACACTCAGAGGCACATTTAACCGTCCACTCCTCTAAAATTGCATTCCAACGGTTTACGATAACGTATGTTAATATTACTAGATGTATTTCTTTAAGTAGGTAGTTTTGACGTTTTTGTTTCACATTAATCAGTTTAGTTGAAGTCACAGACTAACTAATATCTATTATGTATTCTGTGCTAATATATAATATGTGGAGAGTTGTAGTTTAAGATTCTCCCTGCTCGTATTGCGTAGGTAACAGAAAATTTGTTTTATAACGTTGTGATTATTTTAGGTTTGGTGTGTCGTGGTTTCCTTCTCATCAATAAAATGCCACTATATACAACTGGAGAAGCCCGTGGCGCTTGCAAATACTGGGTTTAGCCAGCATCTGATGGGATGGATGCTTGGATATCCACGTACCACCATACAAGATGCTATCCGACGTTACAAAGAGACCAGTTCCTGTACAAGAAGCCTCGAAGCCAGCTCGTAGTCTTGAACTGAATCCAATCGAACACGTCTGGAACAAGCAATCTCAAAAAGTGGGTTCGAAGTCTTAGACCAGCTTTTACGACCATCAGAAAACTAAAAGCTGCAGCTGTTAAAGATTGGGAGAATATACCCCAAAGCGAGATTTTACACAAAATGGACGGGCTTCCAAATCGATTACAAGAGGTTATTAAGGCTAGGAGAGGAAACACCCATTATTAATGTGAAATTAAAATGCAGATTTTTCTTAAAATCTATATTTTAGACATTATTATTTTTTTGTAAGGAAACTCTAACTTCAATTTTTTTCATATTATTCCATAAATGAACTATTTCATATCTGACTACTGTTTAGATATTTTATGTAAATGGTTTACTTAATTTAGTATTGTTACAAAACTAATTAAATTACAAAGGAATTTTAAAGGAATCAACAAGTAATAGGTCGCCGGTTAATTGTGCCTATATTTACATATATATGTGTGTATCTTATTGACATTCCGTTATTAAAAATATAAAAATGTATGTATTTACGAACCAAAAACTTATAGATTTAAAGTTGGAAAGACAAATATAACAGGTATGTATGATATTATTCTCTCCTTTAAATTGAATGATAATGTCTTATATGCGTATCATCAATACATCAATCTATTTCACTTATAAGAAATCAGAATCACGTCACAAAGGTTTATACTTATTACCAAACAATTATAAATAATTATCATACAATAAAAATAAGCCAAAGTACCAACTTAGATGAAAGTCTATGAAGCGTACGACAACATATTCTAAATCTCGCATAATTTCGTAGAATGAAATAGCACAAAAGTGATAACGTACACCTCTATTCGGCGTTTCCTTCATCTGCACTGAGCGTTGGGCGTACAACTGCTCGGTTGAGATAGTGCAGCCTTCACTAATACTTCAGTAAGTCTAGTCTAGGCTGCCAGAGCCAAGCTTTGCTAGTATCTGCGAACCGCAATTTCAAGAGGATAATGAAGTACCTCCTAAATGCTAACCGCAGGCAACGTTTAGTAGTTATAAATGTAGATCCCTGATAATGTATCGACACAGTTGCTATTCGTTTGGTATTCATTTATTTTTAGCTTTAAAAGATTAAGCATACATTTCTTATTCTTGACTCTGTTGATTTACTATTATTATTTAACCTTTAGGTATGTGCAGTGCTAGATTTACACTAAGGGCAGTCGGGGCTAGTGCCCAGGGCGGCAAATAATCAGGGGCGGCATAATTCGGCGGGTGTGAAAGAAAAATTCTTTGCGTTATCGAATATGCTTTTGTTTTATTCTCTAAAAAATAATAATTGGCTAAAT
This sequence comes from Euplagia quadripunctaria, assembly GCA_963859945.1. Classification (NCBI taxonomy): domain Eukaryota; kingdom Metazoa; phylum Arthropoda; class Insecta; order Lepidoptera; family Erebidae; genus Euplagia; species Euplagia quadripunctaria. Next base: position 11,039,792 of record OY982576.1, on the reverse strand, counting down.
TTATGTAGTACAATTTGGAAAAATGTGAAACATTTATAAATTAGTTTTTTGCATTAAAAAAAAAGTAGGTTGTCATAAACTTTGTGTAAAACTCTCAAGCTAGACGTGTTTTTCACGAAAAAAGAAAATATTTATTTGCAGATATGTACATTCACTGTTTGGCGCGACGTGTTCGCGTAAACCGGAAGGAGGGCAAGGCCCTCCGCTAGCAATGGTGTGACTGCCTTCTGTTTGAGGGCGGCCAAAGTCTGCCAGGGTTCTCGGGGACTTCCTTCCTAGGGTATACCCGACCAACGAGCTATGGTGACTCGGCGAGCGGCCTCACGCCATTCACGTACCTCTTCGGGCGGGGTCCGACTGCCACTTCCCGCTCAGAACTCAGCCGCCCACCGATATACTTCGGCGAGCACTTCCGCCTCCGTATAAATGAGTCATTTTATTTATTTAAAAATTGTAAATCGAAACTTCATTCCTGTTCTAGAAAATTTCGAAAATGGGCGACATTTTTTACAGTGCCCAGGGGCGGCGCTAAGGTTAAATCCGGCACTGGGTATGTGTACACAATATGTAACTATTGTGTAGGTAGGTATATAGAAGCGTTCCATTATCTATACTTATAATAAAAATGTAAGAGGTCCAATTCTGTACATTGAAGATATTTTGAATTTTTTTTGTGGGCTCTTTAATCGATACTGAAGCCAAAACTATAATATTTTTAATTTTGTCTATCTGTATCATGGCCGCGCATTACGGAATGAATGGATTCAAATGAAACTTGACATGATTTGAGTTCATAGTACTCGTACTATGAACTCAAATCATGTGTCCTATGTCCTTCCTCGGAAGGACATAGGATACTTTTTATCCCGAAATTCAGGACGGTTTCCTTGAGAGCAGGGATGAAAGTCAAAATGTGTACTTAGTTGTAATTCATTAACACGTAGTCCGATTGAAATCATTCTTTTTTTGTTGGAAAGAAAGTACTTTGAAGATTGTCACGTAATCTTCTTGCTTCTATATCTATATGTATAATAAAGTAGACTGTAGACGTGTTTGATAGTGCACATATCATGTAAAAGTACAAAATAATCGTGGAAATGTTTAATGCACAAGTATTGTGTATAATTTGGTGTAGCATTAAGTATTACATTTATCGTAATCGGTTCTCTATATCCTTAAAAAGAATTTAAAACTGTCAAGAAAAATGGATCGCGCAACACGCAACGACGTCTATTGGCCTCAAGTAATACTAACTATAAACCTATTACATAAAGTGGTCATTTATGTTTTAAGATATTAATTATTAGCCTATTAAAAATAGGCCTCATGTGTAGAAACTCACTTGGGAATAAGAGTTGAGGTACCCGTAGAGCGTGGTGTATTAATAGCTAAACAGGCAAGTTTGGAATCAAATAACAGGCCTGTAAATAATGACTATATTGGAAGTATAATTGAATACTTTAACAATCAAATACAATAAAGACGTCTTGAAAATTGGGGCACGTTCACTTCGTCTGACGTCTCATTTCAGACCCAGGTGCCGTCCTTTATTTCAAATCTAACAATTATACATATTTAAAATATCCTACAATCAGTGATTCAAACATTGTTACCGGCCAGCTTCCAACTTGAATGAGGAGTTATAAATTTTAATATAAACATATTACAAAATACCTATAGGTAAATATTTGTAGAGCAATGTTCATCCATAATTTAATAGTTAAAAATACAATCTACATAAAATACTTTTTATATTATATTTCCAAAAAAATTGTGGGAGTCTTATAGGACAACAAACTAAACCCATTTCTGCCATTTTTGGAATTTGTGTCTGTTCGTCTGTTTGGTTGTGCTCGCAACTCTTATACAATACACTACAAAATAAACGTGGAAGCCTTTTCTGTAAAAATATTGTACGTAGTTCACTCTATCGATATCCAGTTTCAGAAAAAAACATCATTACAATGTTGAATGCATTGTAATCATACCTATATTTGTTACTATCGACCAATAAATGTCGATACATCCGTTATTGGCCTAAATAATATTAGAATACACGCAAAAAAAAGGGGAGCACAGAGCGCAGCGGCTTTTCTGTGGTGATTGTGGAAACAACGAAAAAAAACTCATGCTGTGAGTTTTTTTCGTTGTTAGGCGATCCCAGAGTAATTGGTAGCCGGTTTTTGGTTATGCCAACGAGCTGTTTTACTCCCTCGCAGCCACCAAGTGGCAGAAATAAATTCACATATATGTTTCCAGGGGTTGTACATCTAAGCTGAAATGTTGACAGATAGCCGGGGAAGTTATTTTACATTTTTAGACCATTGGTTTTCCTTTCTATTACATTAGTGTGAAATCTTATGTTACACCGTGACTAAATAGAGCTCAGAACCAAACATTTATTTATTGCGGGGGTGGACCTTAATATTGGCTGGGAGTTATCTGTTACGTATACCGAGGGGGGCCCATAGTTTCTAGGAAGCGGCGCTGACTGACTGACTAGAACGAGACCCTATCAATTGGTAGGACGAATCGAGGTGTTAGATCGTCACAGTTGTTTTATCGCGATCTTCTGCGATGAGAACACATCGCACAAGGAGATTGCGGAGTGGACTCGCGCTCACGTGCGGACCCGAAGAATGGCCGCGGGTGGGTAAGACGGTTTTTATGTTCTTTAACTGCACTAGAGTCTCCCATGAACGGTGTGTCTGGACATCGTCCACCACTCTCGGACTGGCACTAGGTGGATCATTGGAGACAAAACGTCGCAGTACTGACGGTCCACTCATTACAGGCGCTGTAAGGCACACCGTGTGGTTTTCAAAACAAACTTTTTTATACGCTCCAGGTTATTTCACCGCCAATACAGCATAAAAACCCTGCCTGGAGGATTCCCTCCTTTTACGAACAGCTATATTAGCTGTATAGCCTATTATATATTAGCGACATGGGTATAACTGTTTTTTGACATAAACGCCAATGAAGTCGCGGGCACAACTAGTAGTATTAATATTAATATTAGTATTAGGTAATTCACTACATTTTTGTATAAATTCTAACTGATGTCGTAATAGTTGCTGAACTTATAAACAAATAATAACAAAATATTATTATGCTTGATTCAAAAGAGGACAGTTATTTTTACTGATGTTTGACTGTTTCACACTACTAATGTTGCAAACAAACACGCCACCAACGCTGATAAGCGGTATACGTTGCTAAGCATTGACGACATCAATAAAAAGCTGGCTTTAGTGTGCTCACATAGAATAATTATCAAATGAGTCTCGAAAGCGAAGTAGCACTACTTTTTTTTAATAACAAAGTAGGGACCGTTACGTAAGTAATAGTCGAACAAGAGTAAGTAAAACACTCCTTAATTATTGTTACACGGTATGTGACGAAAGGTAAAAACGTTCTCATTAATTCGCTTGGCTTGGCTCACATGGCTAATCTACTAAAATACGTAAGTACCTACGTTTGGATACGTCAACTGAATGCACGTTACCATTACGAAAATTAGTGACATAATGAAAATAGGTAATATGCAAGTACCTACCGTGTTAGGCAGTCACTGGCAGCTTTCACATCTCGAATGCATGCAATTTCACGCTCCTATGTGACAGATCAGTCACATGAAACTTCTCCGTGTTAATTCCACAAGTTACCTCAGAATCCAATACCTTCAATGGAATTACGTCACGCATTCTAATTAGTGACGCTACGCCAGTCTCTCTAATATGCTTCGTGTCAAAACGGCTTTAGGTAGGTAATTATTGGTATTACCACATATAACATAATACTATGTATTACGAAATACGTAAAGAAATTGTTTGATACTCGCTCTTTCAATGGTTTTTTTTAAACCTCTTTTATTGGTCTTAATGTTTTTATAATTATGTATTTACACTGGAATTAACGCGAACACGAAATTATTTATTTATTTATTTATTTAAAACTTTATGCACATTGGTACAAAGGCGGACTTAATGCCTAAGGCATTCTCTACCAGTCAAACTTGGGGTGATGTAGAACTGCTATAAGGTAGGTGCGAAGTTACATTTGAATTTTTTATAATACAAACTAATATTTATATTACTTACATGTACAAATTTCTAAATATCATTACGACATAATATACACAGTTTCATATAATTATACACAAACATACATAAGTACTTTTATTATATATAGATTACATATATATATTCATACATATCATATATATAAGTAAATACACTACAAATACCACTATAAAGTCGTGTACTAGCGTTGTGGCTATTCCGCTAATCCGTTGTGGAGGAGTTCTCGTACTTTCTTTTTAAACGTGGAACGGTTTGTGGACATCCTGACCTCGAGAGGGAGCGCATTCCAGAGGAGGACTGATTGTACATAGAAAGAAGAGTTGATGAAGTCGGAGCTGTGAGAGGGACATAAGAGAAGTAAATTATTGGTGGAACGAAGATTCCTGTCATGTGTAGAGCACAAGTATATGAAGTGTGGAACTAAGTAAGAGGGTGGCGATGGGGAGTTTAAAAAGGAGAACAGAGAACTTAGAGCTCGCAAATTGCGACGTTGGCGAATAGGAAGCCATTTTAATTGGGAACGTAAAGTAGACACATGATCATACTTGCGAAGATTGAAAATGAATCGAATGCAGTTATTGAGAAGGCTATCTAGCTTGTTGAGAAGGTCTGCATTCAGGTCGAGATAACACACATCACCATAGTCGATTATGGGAACGATTAGAATTAGAATTATTGTATCTGTATTAATAGTATATTTATTTATTTATTCTCAACATCGCTATCGTTACTAGGCTTCGCTATGCTTCCCTACCCGGCTACCCTAATGTGACAGTGTGGTCCTTAATTACTATAACATATAACAAACATGGTTACTTTGGTGAACTCATTCAGAGAACAAGCAATATTTTCTGACACTTTATTTAACGTAACTAGGGTTCCCGTTAGGGGAGCTTTGCTCAGTATAAGACCATATTTGGTTTCATGTGGAGCCCAAATAATGGCATTACACTCTAGCTGACTTCTAACCAGGGCATTGTACAGTGACCTAATCGCAGTAATGTTTGTAAAACTTTCTGATCTCCTGAGTAAAAACGTCCTGAGTATAAACTCTAAAGTTCTGTATGCCTTTTTACAAACATCAACTATATGATCTCGAAACGTCAGCTCAGTATTATCTCGTACTCCCAAGTCGTGCACTGTTTCTGTTCTTTTCAGTAACACGTTGTCTAGCCTATAATCGTAATGACGACGGGGCGTTTTCATATGGCTGAAAGTTATTACTACGCACTTAGATGAATTACACACAGTTTACTATTTCTACTCCATTCGAATACTGTCTACATCCCTTTGAAAACACACACAATCATGTTCATCATTTATAGCAAGCAGCAACTTGAGATCGTCAGCAAACAATAACACCTTGGCATGGCTGACGATTTCAGCCAGGTCGTTTATCATAATAGTGAATTGTAGAGAGCCTAAATTACTGCCTTGACTCACGTCTGATCTCGTATAGTAGGGCTTTGAGACTCAATATGAGTCAGCCTGTGACTACGGCCGATGCACCCTGGTTGAAACGTCAGGCAATTGAGAGGTACCTATTTCGTGATCGCTTTAATTCCCGTGAAAAATAATAAATGAAAAATACATAATTATATCAAGGAACGCGAAAGTTTAAAAGTTATAATTTGTACTTAATCCCATTATATCTTCGTACTCGCCTCGCCACATCGATGCAGATTTGATCTTCTCGGGCCTTAAAATCACTTATCACGTCTGGTCTGATGACATCCAACTGTACTTTTTAAACAACATGACTAGGAAATAACTAATAAAATTATGAAACTACATACATTTTAAAAGATTACCTAGGTATACTTTTCGGGGAAAAAATGCAGGTTTAAAAGACCCGAGGTGCATTCAGTAGGTATCAGTTGCTGAGCTGGTGTGTAATTGTTGCTATTGGCTGCGAAATCTTTTTAAAATGAGACCATATTTAGGAGAACTATTCGTGGCTGTCAAAGTTGAATTACCCTGACACGGTACCTACATGGCCTTACCTTAGATACGCAGTAGACCCCTTTGTGAGAGGTAGGGCGTAGGGCACAACAATTTTATTTTAACAGATATTTTCAGGAATCTATGTAAAACCGCTATTAGCAAACACTACTAGCGCAGTGCATCTATAATAATGCGCATAATTCCCGATTTAGTTTGATTTTGATCATGATGAAATTTTTTACTTATTGTTGTACACGAGTATTGTTCAAGGTGTATACCAACAAATTCGCGGCAAATTTGTGAACCCTCGTATCTGCGGAGAATGAAACCCAAGTTATATATAAATGCAGGAATTAATAACATGAACACAAGACGTTAGCCGTGCTGTATACTAAAACAAACAACTCCAAAATCCTTCAACGAAGCCATTTTATTCCCTTGAATTGATAGTTGTACTTAAGTACTTTTGCTATTTCCAGGTCACCACACTGTCTATATCCTGCTGCAGCCTCTTTTAATCTTCATCCCATTATCGACGCTGTGCAGATTGTTTATCATAACGATGAATTGTAGAGCCCTGATTGTGCCTTGACTCCCTCATGATCTCATATTGCTAGTAATCCTTCATGTAGAAGGAAAGTAGGTAAATGTGGTGTAAAACCCACTTATATTAACTTTTTGGGTAAACATGTCATTACCACCTAATTTGAATTCCCTTTGCTAACCCTCAACCATAAAAGGGGGGTGTTATAAGTTTAACTTGTGTATCTGTGTCTGTCTGTCGCATCATAGGTCCTAAACTGATCTTGATTTAGTTTTTTGTTTCAAAAGTGACTTGATCGGGAGTTAATTATAACAGCCGTTCGAAAATCATTAGCTCTTTTCTAATCGTTGAAAGGATTTTCGAGTTCAGAGTAGGATGTGTATCGATCTAGCGAGGCTCTAATTTCTATCAAAATAGTTGAGGTACATTGAATCTTGTTAATAAATTCGTGAGGTACATTGAACAAACAAAGCATTGCCACTAGTTTTGTCGGTCTAGCTCGAGTGGCCCCGCCAGATCGATACACATGAGAGCAGGTATTGAAAAAAAATCGAGGCCCCTGTTTTCACTGGCCCCTGTTTAAAATAAATAGTAACCTAAATCACAAACCGCCTCATCGGCAATGACGATGCATCATCCTTCATCATCATCACTCAAATACGAACACCGCCCAACGTACAAAAGAGTTACCAAATAGACCGTCCACCGTATAGTTCTGAACTAAGCCCTAATAATTAATTAGAATTACCATTAGAACTTGAAAAATTTTTAGTTTAATTTTCTAAGCTGTCATTACTGGTCGAGCAGTCTAGAGCAGGACTAGAGTTGTACCTTTAAGAAAAATTATAAGTAGTCAAATAACAACTTACTATTGTTGCCGCTTCTTTCCCTGAAATTTTATTTAAGTTGTTGATATTGGCTGTTAGTTTAAATGGGATATTTGTAGTGTGTTATATGTTCTCTCGCTGTTTAATGTCTGCATGTTTTTTAAATTCCTCCGAATATCAACACACGCTACGGCAAACGTCTAAGGCCAACCCATCATTAAGCTCACATACATGAATGGTTTAACACGAAGAAAACAGAAGCACTACAGACTCTCTTTTGAAAATGTCTCCTTACTCGCAACAAATAATTGAAGAATTGTGCTGCGAAATCTCCGCTGTAAAACAGGGTAGCTACCGCCACCATTGTTTTATTTTTCTTTTTTTTTATTGATAAATGGCATAGGCGGTTGTCTACCAAATCACCTGATAGAAAGTGATTATGAAGTAGTAAAGGAACTTAAGGTCTCCAGAGCTCACAACATCTTGTTTAAGGCAATCGACCTAATTTAATGTTCCTGCATGTTTGTGATTTTTTCTTTAACTTGTAATACTAATGTGAAAATCAAGCACCCATAACGACTTAAATCTATGTATGTATAAAAAAAAAGTGAGAATGCAGAGGTACGGTGCGGAATATTTCAGGTGATTTGAAAAATCTAAAACAAAAACAGATTTTAACGTTCATTATATTTCAATTTTAAAACAAGTAAAATAAATGCACATGATAAACATAAATAAAAATAATTAAATTATTTGTTTCAAATTTTTAAAACTAACATTTTCAGATTATAAATGTGTTTTTTTTTTCATAGAGTTAACCTTATTAGATTTTATACAGAATGCTGACCATAGAGATTTTAGATATTTTAATTAATTTGACGAACCCCAGGTGAACAGTAATATAATACTTAGTATACTAACTTTTAAACTTTCGCGTTCCATTATATAATTATGTATTTATACGGGAATTAACGCGATCACGAAAAGGTATTACATACCTCTGATTTGCCTGATGTTTCGACCAGGTTGCACTGGCCGTGGTCACAGGCTGACTCTCAGCTTAATTCCCGTATAAAGACATAATAATACTTAGTATGTAAAAAAGAACGCGAACTGCGTTCAAAGATAGCATTTTTCATCGTATGCATCAATACCTATAAAACTTGAACCAGTTTATTTCAACAACCAAATTTGAAACATAATTTATTTACACTAAAATTAAAACATGTCATATAAAAATGGTTTAATTATATTCGATTTTTTTACTATTTACATAATTGATATTAAAACTTTTAATTCGGATTTTACTGCGAATCCTATAGTTTAACTTCCAATCAAAGATCAATGACAAATTCAGAAGAAGTCAAGATGGATTCCAGTTCTTTTTTTTAAATACAATTGATCAAATAATTACAAGTGTGTTTCTGTGTCGTTGATCGGAATTCAAACATTTTCAGTTTTGTATTTACTGGGAGTGCATCAGCTTGGAATCATTATAACATCGACAATGACACAGAAAAATAAGACATTAGGTAGTTGAATATAATGTATATACTAATTAATGGCAAAGGGGCGGCAAATATGAGTAGAATATGTATAAACATAGAAACAGAAAAACTGGATTCTTTATTTTATCAAAGGAGACAGAAGTTCACAAAAAAACTATTCATAACATACATACTTCTCAAATATTTTATACAGGTATATATATATGTTTACGCTGAAGCATGGTACATTATAAAACACAAAAAAGTACCAAAATACAATTTTTGTTTAAAAAAACTAAATTGTATTAACTATTAGACAGTGATTAGTTTGCTTTCCACTACATACAAAAATATTTCTTCTGACCGTATAGAATAATCGCAATCGAATGTAACCACTGACTATACATTAGAATTCATTTTTTTATATTCCTATATCTAATATAATAAAGTCGCTAATGATAAATGAGTTTTGAAAGTAACATATACACATAAAACATTTTCCAGACCCATAACGAAATACTATAAATGCAGTTTATGGAGTAAAATAACTAAAAAAAAACACAAATAAAACTAAGAGTCGCTCCAGTTGACTCATCAGTGAACATACTCGTGCTTTTACTTTAAAATAATTTATTGACTTGACTTACTGTCGCACTTAGAGACGTTTAGATAAAAACTGGTTTTATTAAAAACAATAAAACATCACATGAAAACAAAAATAATTTCATTTTAATGCATGGTTAAAAACAAATTTCAAAATAACCACTACCAACGTAGTACCTACTTCCATTTTATCCAGTAAAGGTGAGGTCACTGTTATAACTACTGGTTTACGGCCAATATTAATAATATATTAAATCAAATATGTTTAGATTCAAGATATAATATTCGCTAGAGACCTATTTTGTCTCTGATTGTATTCGGCACGATATTAAATGTTTTAATACCGATCGATGCATATCCACAATCAAAATTGTAATCTTTAGATTATCTTTCTTTATTAATTTCTGGAATTAATCATTGAATGACGTGTCGGTATTGATACCATCGATAGATTTTAAAAGGAAGGTTTAAATTATATAGGTAACATACAGAGCTGAATATCCAGAGAATGACTGCAATTGTTCCGTATGATGGATAATGTAACTTGCTTGAGTATACTAGTGTATCCATTTTGGCACTATGTCTTGGATACAATGTGTATCTGACCATGTGACACTTATTTAAATCACTGAAAGGGCATGACTCTAGATTTTTCAAATAACGCAGTGAATAATTCCAAATTAAAAAAATATATTAGATTTAAAATCTTAAACTTTACAAATTCCACCTCGTTTTATGAAGAATGGAGGTGATAATACCTGGAGATTCAAACGGTCATAAATTGATAGTTTTATTTCAAAAATTCTTTCTGTAACTGCATGCGCTACAGTGATTTAAGTAAATGTTCCATTGTCAGATACACCTGTATATACTCGTAGTTAGTATTTTTTTATTTATATTTCTAAACTGAACAACCTGTATAAGACTCTTGATAAATCAAACCACCAATGCAGACTTATGGAAATATAAGATAATATACAAAATCTGACTACATTTTCAATGGTAGTTGATTAAAAGATTCTTGGTTTTCGATAAAATATATTGTTAATACAACGTAAGTGAACCATCATCACCTAGTGAGTGAGGAGTATATAAAGACATGGTGCTTTCCTGAGCAACATATTTGACATAACCTCGCTATTTTTTTAATTAATTTCCATGTAAGCTAAACACTTCCCTGTAACATTCAAATTCCGGTGCTTGTGTAATTTACGAGTGCTTATTAAATTCGAATATAATATTGGTCTACAGTAATGCGTATTAGGACAGTCACATTGCAACGAAAGAACCTAAAAATTAACACCAAAACGTTACAAAAACCATTTACAAAAATTCAAATCACGGATGTCTAATATCAGAATCTACATGATTATCTAATATGAAACGATGTAACTGAGCCTTAATAGATTGATTTATGTCACAGTGGCTTACAATTAATTTGTGCAATAATTTGTTAAAGACCTAACTACTCAACCGCGCATGGCACATCTCGAGATATTCTCATATTGTACTATAATGCTAAAAAATAAGCTAGCTACACACTGCGGAGGGAATAAAAAATTTATACGTCGTTATCAAAATCGTCAAATATTAATAGACGCAAGTGGTGTATGCTATCTTGATCTGTAACTGAGACAGAAAATGGGAAATCTTCTCCACAAAATCCCCAAAAACCGATCATGTGCACTTAAGGTCAAAGTGTGCACAAATTAAACACGTCTTTTCCGTCCGCTGTGTGTACGCAGCTATAATCGTTGTCCTTCACTGATATCGCAAGGTAATCAATACCTATTCAAATATTAGCACCTATGTATTCATAAACATTAAGTACACACTAACAAGTTTACAGTAAATAAAGTAATTATGCAATAGTAATAATATTTTAGCATAATAACTGGTATAAAATTAAAGACTTAGATTACGACAATTTCGGTAGGTAACTCAAAATTCAAGAAGCTCTTAGGTTATATAAGGTTTGAAACTATTCTAATTATGAATGTTTACTTATGAACAAAGCGGATATAACCTAAATATAAAGAATGATTGTTCGTGTTTACTGTTTTATCAAGAGAAATACTTGGTCCTCATTTAGTTAAATCGGCGTATAATTAGAAAATTAGTTCCGAGTTTACTATGCAATCAATTTAATGACTGAGTTTAATGCCTAGCCATTAACGTGTGTTAAATTGATTTTATTACAGAATTTGCGAAATGTTTGTATTAACTTCTTACTAAGTTTTGCATCCCTTACAAAAGAGTATTAACTTTAAATCAATTTTGATACAATGAAATGAGTAGAACACCTACTAATAGACTTGATAATGCATAAATGTGTAACATTTGTAACAACTTCAATTTAGAATGTTCAGACAAGGACAAGTGAATTTCAGTTAGGGCTGCAATCCGTCCGGGTTTCCCCGGATTTGTTTAGAGGGCGTCTGGGGAGCGTCCGGGCGGGGTTTTCAAAAAGTGTCCGGGTAAAACCCGGACAGAACGGACGGAGACAGAGACGGAAAGAATCTCGATTTCACCCATGTGTCCGGATTTTTTTAAGCTTTTGTCCGGCGTCGGCAATTTAAGTGACGGCAGGCTTAGTTCCAGTTGAAAATGGTCTCACAATTTGTAATCTTCACTCGATTGAACGCACTGGATAATGAGTAAGTAAGTAATGAGTGAGACAGGCGAATATGTGACGTCCTACGGATCTTTATGTATGTGACATCTATCTTTAGAAATTTAAAATCCATATAATCCAAAATCTAAACTTTTTTTATTATGTATTATGGCTGAGATTTAAGTAATCATGAACGTTATCAAATCATTTGATTGTTGATGATGACGGTGGCAAATAAGAGCACGGTCTACCTAATAGCGAGCAGCACTATGTATATTTACTACGCCAGAAAACCAACTTTAAAAAATAATGCTGATGTATGTAACATAAGGAAAGTATAATATTCTATCTACTCTTTCGTTCAGTTGTAATGACACCTCGTTATTGACTAGTGAATGAGTTATCTTAGAGTATAAAAAGACTACCGCCAATATTGACCTTGATTCACATTTTTATACACTATATTATGAAATAACAATAACCTCATTCACAATTAGAAAGTTTCAAACAAGACATTGAAATAATTTTATCAGTAACGAGACTATGATTCGTTCTCCCACTTTGCGTGTAATGATTTTAAGTGGTTATAGGCCCTCTTAGTTATATTTAATGTAGGTTCTATTTCTAAAAGGCCGCTTTCTCCTATCAAACTGAGTCCAGCTAATCCTAGGTATGTGTGCATAGGGTCCGTACAAGTATCGGGCCATTTTGAGAAACCACCAACAACTGTGTCCTGGGTTTCATAAACATATTTCCTATTGCTTCCGTAGTTAGTATATTGTAGAGTATCTAATATTTTTAATGAAGCTCCTACCCAGAAACTGTAGCAGGTGTCAACTGGTTTGTTGGGCCTGCCCTGGAAGCCGTCGACTTGTCTGAAGAGGAGCCATCTTTTCAGCCCTTCTACCTGTTGTTCAGATAGTTTATCCAGTTGGTCGGTAAGGCTTAATGTAGCTAGTGCGCAAAAGGTTGTGCCTCCGTGGGACTCCAGTTCGGGACACTGAGCGATCCCGTAGTCATAACCCTGTGAAGAGAAAAATATTTAATTTTACAAACTAGTAGCAAGAAGACGTAAAAAAAAGGAAGGTCATCAAGTAAGTCCGTACTCTTACGAACACACTTACGTCATACTTTTCTGGTAGACCAATACTAGTTGACATAGAAGTATAATGTACTAATGGACGTAAAAAAAAAAAAATTTGCCCATACCTAATGTGTCAACAATTTACATATCGATGAGTAATTAGTATTGAGAAACGGTAATACCTATTTGAGTTTCATGAAATACCTATATATTCTCTTCTTTCAATATTTATTAATAAAACAAAAAATAAGGAGTTTAATAATCATCAGTGCTCTCTCGTAACGGCAACAAACTAGAATCGCAACGCAAAAGCAATATATATCGTCGCAGTCGTAGAAAAACGGATTTAATTTTTTGACGGTTTATGTTTTTGACATAAGCCTACTGAAAACATTATACTTTATCATAAAACAAAACATTTTTATAAAGCCTACCTACACACAGTAACATTTTCAGATTTCATGAACACAAACGGCCGTTTTCAAATTACGTAAAACATAATTTGAAAACTTGAAAGTGCTCTCCTGTAATGTTACTAAAAATCTAATCCGTCGTTTTTCTTCGACGACGACGAAATATCTAACAGGGACTATAATGATGATATTTTTTTCATTTATTTTTCGTGTCATTTCCATGACTTTTTACTATTTACTGCTGCCATTAGCCTATACAAGTGATATGTATCAAATTAAAAAAAAATCCTTTTAACTACTAGGTACCACTCTATCATGTTTTAAGTTAAATTTGCATCAAGAACGTATTAAGATAAAATAGAAAAATTCATCGATTCGGAATACCGCAGCTCTGTGGGAGCCTCCTCTTGTTCTGCGAATGTCAAAACCACCTACCATTAAACAGCTGCTGTGCTCGTTTACCAAGTTAATTGTTGTGCAAATTATTATACTTACTATTGATTTAATAATATAATCGGTGGCCCTCTCAATGTTGAATCCGGACCAGTCATCGAGGATGTAACTGATGCACGCGGCGCAATACACAAAACGCATGTCTGACTCGCAGCCTGAGAGTGTAGCTGCGAAATTACCTTCTTCTGTTTGCAATGCTTTTACACCTAAAAAAATTGAAAGAAAAACCTTATATATGCACAACATCGAATGTGAAATAACAATTGTGTGTAAATAACAATTTAAAAAAAACGGCTTAAAAAGGTACTAAGTAGCCGACATCTTATACCTACTTCACCTCTTACAGAAAGGCTTGCATTTTCTATCAGTCCATCGTCGAGTTGTGCATAGATAGAGTTATACGTTAGATCTCATATTTTTTTTAATTATTATTCTATTCATTTTATAAAATATTTGGTACATACGATAAGAAGAGTGAAAGGAGACTAGTTGGTATATTTTTTATTCAAACTTGTTGAAATTTAATTAAATTTACATAGATAAAGAATTGCGGAAATCAGCATAGAGAATAAAATTCAGAATTTCTTGATTTTTAATAATAATTCTTACGTAATGTATAAACACAATGCGTTACTTGTTCACGAATAGTACGTGACTATAATTAATTATCTATGTAATCCTCCTACACCGTCGCATCATCTAACTTTACAGCATCTAATATAAAATAATCCTTTTATAACCAGTAGCTCTGAAGCACTCACGTATTCAAAATTAACAAACAGCCTGCTTAAGATAAACACTATTATCATAAAACATTTTCTGTTTCCTGTTATCTATTCATTTACATATTAGGTACTCAGAAGCTACCCAAAAGATAAACTCAACTATGCTTTTAACTATAATAAAAGTCAACAGAACATTATCATATAGGTACATGCATAGTAGGTGGGATTTCTAACTCCTTCAATTTACTTCTAAATATGGTCGTTGCAGGTGCTAAGACCATTTATCTCTAGGGCCGTCGATCACGTTCAATGAAGCCGTCAATATACAATTACATATACAGTAGGGCAGTATTTTGAAATATCTTGACATCAATAAATCACATAAGACATATCTACATATATATGACTTATTGCTGTCTGTATTAACGTTATCTATTTACTCATTGAAGCGGGTATGGTTTTTAACGTATGCTTTAAACTAATAGTAGTAGTACTCTAAACTAAATAAACTAGTCGCATAACTAAGCACAGAATAAAGAGGCCAGAATAAAAATACAAAATATGCACACCATCGACGTCAATGCACAGTCAACTTACCTTCAACTAATGCTTTCCTATTCACTTTAGAGAGGTCGTCTCCTAAAGCCAGTAAAATACAGAGACCCGTGTATGTCATGGCAAGATGACCGCACCGAAAATGGTTGTTCTCCTGCAAATCTATGTTTACTGTTGAGGAGCCTTGAAAACCGCACATGGACATGTCACCATCTGTAATAGAATAGGAAAGCTCTGCATTTAGTGCGATAAAAAACATCCTCGTTCCTCCTGCCCTCACATAAAAATAAATATTGAGCTATGAAATGTTCTGTGTTCTTTCACAGCCCCGGAACTATCGAACAAGTTATACGAGAAAGGGCACATTTTGCGACATGTTTAGTGTATCTACCCAGTTTTCAGTTTCGACGGGCCTGTCTATTGGTCTAGTAACCCTGACTGCTGAGCCAGAGGTCGTGGGTTCGATTTCCACCCAGGACAATACAATACAAATAATTGTGTGACGATCAAGATCATTAGTTCTGTGTCTGGGCATAATTTATCTATAAAATGTATGTATTTAGTAATATAAGTATGTTTATCAGCAGCCTGGTTACCATAGTTCAGGTTTTGCCAAGTTTGGGATCAGATTTTGTGTAAGGTGTCTCTAGTTATCATTATTATTTAATATATCACGTTCCGTCCATACACAGAATAGTATAGGTAATACTACAGCATAAGCCATAAGAAGCAAGTACCTACAGTTTGCATGAGGCGTTCAGTTCAGCCAAACGCTTAATTGTTAGCGCAGATCGTGCTCGACGACGAAAATTGGTCGAATAAGCAGTAACAATAATTCCACGTTCTTCAGGTGTGTATCGCTATTGCTTGTTGCCAACTAATTTTCTATCTGTCTACAGCATATAGGTATGTCAAAGCAAAATGACATTTAACACCATTTGCAAAAATTAAGGCACATTTACATTATGACTTGGTTTGACTGCTTCCAAAATAGTTCTTTAAACATCAGATATAAAAATCAAGCCTTTTTTATTAAAGCGTCAAGCGTAAATAAGATTGTAGTTTCCGCCCACGAAAACTGTCTAGCAATATTGATAACTTTTTAATTACATTGTGTAGGTACTATGTACAATCATAAGTTCATCAATCATATGAATAATTTAATTGATGTAACAATTTAGTTTAGGTATAATTGTTAGAATTGTTACACCGTTAATGTTATTAACCCATCAGCACTCAGAATATAAGAATCATCAATGATTTTTTGTAACTTTAGACCTGGTACCTGAAAATTGGTCGCCGGCCGAAGCTAGCAAATAAGCATGCCTTCAGAGTCTACTAATACTACTCAATATGACACATTTTGTAAACTCAGAAGACTCTAAGAAGAAAATAAGTAAGATATGGCGGCTCTGGGATCTTGGTCTACAAGAAAAAAAAATCGATTTCATCAGATTATGACATTGCCTTATCAATTTCATTTAATGTGACTAATCCAATAGACATTTACTAAATGATCTCGTTATTTAATAAGCGTAATAAAGGAGTTAAATAAATAGAACATACGTATCCTGTGTTTAGGGCTGCCATCCGTCCGGGTTTCCCCGGAATAATTAGCAAAAAAATATAGTGTAAGTTTTATTACGGCCCTATGACTTGGCTACGCTAGCTCCATAGACACGGATTTGTTCTAGTTTAGAGGGCGTCCGGGGAGGGTCCGGGCGGGGTTTTCAAAAAGTGTCCGGGCAAACCCCGGACACTGTGCCGTTACCGTAACCGTTAACAAGCTAAAAATTTAAATGAAATCGGGGTTTTTTCTTAAGGTGTCCGGGCAAGAATCTCGGTTTCACCCATATGTCCGGCTTTTTTAAGTTTTTGTCCGGAGTCGGCAATTTAAGTGATGGCAGGCCTACCTGTGTTCAATATAAAGTCAAATTATACTACTAGGAATGGAGTCATACAAGTAATCGCTTGAGTTATAATGAAGTATCTGACTGAAAGGCAACGTAAAGTACCGAACTGTACACAAAATTAAGATATTTTTTCTGTTTGAGAGGTGACTTTATCGAGAGTATTCTTAGCTATACTTTAAGAAAATCTGTTCAGCCGGTCGAAGAGATAGTTAAGTACGTAGATCTACGAACTTTTCTTATGGATTTTTTATCAATTCTCTGTATTTTTAAACTCTGGTCTACGTATTTTGGAAAGTCCGAGTTGGCAACACTAGTACCGACTCGACTTTAGACGCATAGCAAAAACAATATATTATAACACACGAGTTTTCAATTGTATTGCGCACACTTGACCTCAAAGTCACAACGGCATCGAAAAAGTCTGTAACAAGTTACAACTCGTTTGCGGTGCGACGCCTGGACGGCCAACAACTCGTAATACTGGCCTAGCCTTATCCGAACGCAAGGATATTCCAATGTGGATCATAAAGCTAGGCGTGCAGGCCGTTCACACAAATTTATAAAATACTTAAGTAAAAATTTATTTTAAGTTAAACGGTTTTATTGTAAAGAAACAATAATGATGCAGATACTGTTATAAAAGTTACACAATAATTCGGAAATAAAATCGTGTGGCGTAGCGTAATCTGAGTAAATATGTGATGTATTCCGAGTTATTGTTTAGCTTTTAGTACAGTTTCTGCATCCTTATTATTCCTTTACAATAAATGCGTTTAACTTGAAAAAAAAAACTTACTTAAGTAAGGAAGTACCTACTTTTACTTAGGTACTATATTTTCATGTTTTAATTTTTTTATTTAGTTACTTAATTTTTTTTTTATTCTGGTTCAAGCCCTTTCATTTGATATTGAGGAAGTTGTAAAAAATATGTAATTCGAAATTTTGTTGCGGCAGCCATCTCTAGCCGTCGAATTTACAATGATGCTGTATACACATAATTGTACTGTCATCAGAAATAATGGTGTGGGCCAAATCCCAGATTAATCGGTCAACAGGAAGGGATAAATTTCAGTTACTAAATTTGACCCAAAAAAAAAGCAAGCTAAATAAAACCGTTTAAAAATACACTTTCATTTTAAATGTGTGTAAACGTCATCAACGTGTTGATGATTCGTTGTAGGCCTGACGAGCATGGGTTAGCTGGCAAGGATCGTTTACAGTAATTTGATATGTTTTGTAACGGGTAGAATAGTAACTAAGTTAATAATTTGCCTTTCTGCTCTTTACTATATCCTCAAAGGATAATATTTGGTAGTTTATAAGTAATTTTAGCAAGGTTTCATTCGCTTCTCTTTCTGTCCCATCCCATTTTAAAAACCCATGAACACACTCTGATCCTATTTTACCTGAACTTCGAATATACAGACAGAACAACGTTTTACTATAAACGTTTATAGCCTTTTTTCAATAACATCATAATTATTTCACATTATTCGCTATTGGGAACAAATGAACATTATGTTCAGATGTTTTCAAAAATAACAAAATACGTAAGACTAACAACCAAAACGTCTTTTAATATGCATATATTATTCGAGGATCACCACTTTTGTTTGCTGAAGGGCACACATATATTTCGATAACTTATTATTATTATTTTTGATGTTTATACACTGTTTTGTTAACATTCATAAAAAGTAATTTCTGTCAATATTTCTGCCACTGACATGTAAGCATGTGTGAGCAAAAGACACAATATAAAGAAAGAAAAAAGAAAGGTAAAGATGGCTATTAAAAAAGGGGTGACCCGATGAAAAGTTACAAACTTTTAGACAAAGCGAAACGCAATCGAGATAGAATGCAAACAAATAATAAGAAAATGATGTTCATCTGATAAAAAATTTGTTTCATGTGTTTAATTTAGCACCCAAAATGTTGTGGTTAGCCTTGACGTAATTTTATAAAACCAACGTCAAGAACTTGTATTTAAACAGGTTCTTTTTTATGGACTTTTAAAATAATATATTCAGTTTATTGAACAGCTTTGTGATTTTTTAAATTACACTTTTAATATTTTTCTTTAAATAAAAGTAACTGACATGAATGTGTTGGGATAAATACAATATCTAATATATAAAAATCTCGTGTCACGGTGTTTGTGGTCGAACTCCGAAACAGCTCGACTGATTTTAATGATTTTATTTGTATATTTGGTAGATATGAGAATAGGCCATAAAGTATTTTGCTCCCTTCTGCCCCACCCCCCATTTTTTAATCGTAAAAAAAGGAAAAAACGGCATTGCAACGCATGCCGGGTGCAGCTAGTATTTATGTATATATAACTTATTATATACTTACTCATCTTAATACCCACTCAACAATGAAGTCTCGAGTCTCTCAAGTTACCTACAGTACTTCCCTATGAGAGAATAAAATTATATCAGCGACGCTGAAGTACCTAATTGTAACTGTAATTGTTCGAGACCATTATTTTTTGTGTTTTGAATTTAATTAAAGACACTATTCGCATGTTTTAGTAAAATCTTCCTGGTCTATTTTTAGTTGCAACAGCATTAAATATAACAATGGAAATACCTCCCAACTAAACCAAATACCTACTACCTATACACTACGGTAACACAATGGAAGCATAAGTTTATTTTTCTTAATAAATAATTAACTTGTCAAGACATTAAAAGATTCTTTCAGATTCCGTAAATTTTTAAAGAGTTATTGACCGGGGCACGCCACAATGGCGGTAAGGCTATCATGGAAGATTGGCTAGAGGCGACATGGCGCATTCTCCTACCGGATGACGCAGGTGCTTACTGGACACGCTGCTTTGGTAAGTGAGCGGCCTTGGGTGGAGGGTAGCTTCTCGCTGGAGACCATGGTGCAGTCTATGAACCAGCACGAGAGCGCGTGGTACTCCGCCGCCTCGTTTTGCAAAGAAGTGTTGAGTGCCATGGAGGCGGCAGAAAGAGAATGGGAGAGAACTTGTATTCTCCCATCCCGCAGAAGACGCACCAGGCGCCGGAGAGAGAAAGACGATCTCCAGCCTTCATGAGCGCGCTTGCCTAGGGGCGACGTACAGGGTTATCCGTCGCCCTAACAGAAGCAGGCCCAAGACGGCGGCGCGAAGTGTTCCGAATCCGTTTGAATCAGAGGGGGAAAGCCCTTCACACTTCTCCAGGTGGCCAAGTCTGCCGGGGTTCCCAGGCACTTCCTTACGAGGATACACCTGAGGCCCTGGCAATAAGACTACGGTACGATGCTTTTAGTCGGTTCGAGTCCGACATACCACTTTACCGCTTAGCCCCAATAAAACGGCATACACACGATACAATTTTACTACTTGATCAGATTCGTGATTGAATTGGTTTGCAAACAAATTTTGCGTCCACACGTAACGACTAAATCGCCAATTTTTATTTCATTTTATTTTATGTGGCAGACGGACGTAGGTAAGAAAGATTACCACATACGTAATATTTTTTGTTTTTGAAGATATGCTACCTGTATTGATCTAATAATATAAATCACCCCATAAATATAACCACCGAACTAAAAAAATGCCTTAACAATGCGTGTGGAGAGTGGACACATGTGGAATAACGGGTGTTATATCCCTCCAACAGAAAGGGAGGATCCTCCGACCAGGCTAGGTGATCATGCCTGGCGTGGCCGCGGCACAACGGTTGACGTTGGGAAGTTGTATATATACTAATCGGCGCGAAAACTCTCATAGCGCGATGCAGGATTAGTAGTTACTCCGTAGTTCAGCTCGTCTGGAAATCGCCACATCACTCCCCTCCAAGACCGGAGGTCGATATCCTGCTGAGTCAGCTGTCTATGCTCTATTAAGGAGCGTGTCAGGGCCAGTAGTGAGTAGTTCCGGTGAGGCAGAACTGAGTGCCGCAAATTTCAAAAAGTCGTAACTGTATTACGCTAGTTCCAGTGAGTAGCTTCACTTCACACACGTCCTTTAAAAAAAAATCATAACACATCCGCGCAGTAAGTCGCCTGCAGGCAGACTAAATGACAAAATTGGCCGATTAGCGTTTTAGCGTTCACACGAACCGATTTGATGTGATGCGATGAAGTCAAACGGTCCTGGCCACCCAATGACCTTGAATTCGACGATTTGCGTTCACACGAAACGATTCGATTGAGAATCTAGTCAAATTGTGCGTGAAATCGTTCCGTGTGTACGGCGTTTAAGGTGAGGGTTACGAAGTAACTATTATTTTGTCTGTGCTGTGGTAGTTTCCAAGCACAAAAATAAATATTTGACAATTTCACCATAATAATATGCTCTTTATAAACATTATGCAAAAGACAAACAAATATTTGTACTCACTTTCCTTATTAGGGTGTACTTGAAGCCTGTAAATCCATTCTATTATCCTTGACCTCAGGTCTAACGTCATTGTTGAGATTGCTCCAAGAATATCCAAGCCAGATACAGCGAAATATGCAATGGTTACTCTGAAATAAAGATAAATAAATAACCATATGTCATAAATAAACATATGTCAGTATCCCTGTTTTAAAGTTAGAAAGGGTTTCCGCAGGTACCACAGACACTGATTAAATCAGCGCTTCCAAAAGTGGGTTCTGTGGAAAAGTCACCAGGGTTCCGCCAAATTATTTATTGTATTCATAGTTAGCATACTTCTTACCTACTGTTTCTTTTAATATATTTCCAATTCTGTCATCTTTAATTCCCAAAGTGATCGTTTGACGCCAATAGGTTAATCAGTAACGCCGGTAGTTAGCGAGAATCTTACGCCCTGAGGACGCGTTTATAGAAATGCTACTTCAATACGTCCCCACGAGCTGTGACGAACCAAATTTGTATTTCCAGGCCGATAAACACGCGAAAATACTACTTCGATACGTCTCGACGGTGAGGTTCTAAATTAGGGGTTTCAAGTAAGAAATCCTCAGGACGTATTGGCGTAGCATTTCTAGTACTTAATGCACAAAAAAAAATTACATGCATATATACATCACATAATTTGGGATGGTGTCTGCTAAGATTTAAGTACTGTAGTAACCTTTTGTAGCAAAGAAAAACAGTACCAACATATTAATATTTAAATTATTACATTTCAAATAGGCTAATTAAGGTTTGAGTTTTTTTTCATGCAATAATTTACTATTTAAAACATAAGCATGTTTGACTACCAATTCTCTAATTTTATCAATTTTGGAGTTAAGTAGGTATGTGCTTATGTAAAATTTTGCGCCAATAATATAAGCACCTACTACCACTACTAATTGTGGCACGATGCCCGTACTACGTTACGTCACGTGGCTTTTCTAAGAATGATTTGTCCATTTAGTAATAGAAATCTTACTCAATTACGTCTTTCGAGCAACGAATAGGATGAGAGTTTCGATCTTAATGCGTATTAACTTAGATACCCTACTGCAGAAGTCCATCCGCGATGTATCAGAGTAGCATTTACACATGTCTATAGCTTGGAAATACTAAATCAGTTCAATCAGCCTGGAGTATGCTACTCCAGATATGCTCATACAACTGTCGGACATTAGAGAGCAGCAGATCCAGCTCCGCTTTCCCTGTTATGATATGCTTATGTCCAGGGTGTCAATGAATTATCAACATATACAAATCATTTAAACCCTATTTTTATGATTTTATTGTGAGAAATAATATTAGTATGTATGTATTATTTTTCCTTTTAGATTAATATCTAAAAGGAAAAATAATACATGAACTTTAAAATAGCTAGGTACTGATTATTTTTCTCTCCTTATCAATCATACAATATTATGAGCTACTACAGGGATATCACATCATCTTATTAGTTTATGTATTTCTATTTCCTTACCCAAAAAAAAATGTTATAACCGTGTGTGTGTGTCCCTAAATTATACCCAAGTACAGCCCTAATTAAAACTACTATAAAAGCCTATAAATTAAATTTTAACATGTTTGAAAGATGGTTAATCCTCTAAATGTTATGAGAATGAATATGTAAATTAATCAGTTAGGAGAAGAAATATGATAATAGAAATTTAATGCCAGTGTTCAAATATTAACACAAGTATAATAACAAGTTTTTGTACAGTTTTACTATGATTTCATGTTCAAGTTAAATTGTTTAGTTAAACAACAAATATTGGGGTCATAAGTTTGTAACATAATGTTGTTAATTATTAGTTATTGCATGAATTATAGTACCGTAACTAATAACATTATAAATGTCTCATTTATTATTCCAGAGAAAACAGTTTTAAATACAAGACTCAGAAAAACACTGGTGTGAACATTGAAGTGAACGTTTACCCTTGTACCTGACCCTAAAATTAAGATGAATAATATTACGAGTATTGAGATATGTATTCACCTGGTTGTATCATGAGACGACAGAGACGAAGGTAGAACATTTAGAAACCGATTAAAATATTTAACATGTTGCCGATGAGCCATTATTTTATTTTCTTCGAAATTATTCATTTTGAAGCAACAATTGGCTTTTCTTATAAAATAAAAATTAGGATTGTAGTTCAAATAATAAATTTCTGTGTAAGTAAGACACACACTATTTACATATCACAAGTTCAAGTCACTGCAGGTGCACAAAAATTTATTTAATTTAACTTTTTAATCACTCTTATTAATTTAGGAACTTAAAACATGCACGATCTTTCAGATCTTTGACACAAACCTTACTACGACATGATCGACATGATTAGACAGATTGACAGATGGTTGATTATGAAATGTTACCAGAAAAAAAATTGGTTGCCTGTAAAGTCGGTATACGGGCGAAAGTTTTACGTGACAACGACTTTGAGTGGTAAAATAATTTTAATGTGAATATTCATTCGTATAGTAGGAAGAAGGATGAAATAATAGTAACAATTTAAAACATTTATTTATACAAAGAATTATATTTAAAACATTTTATGTCTGTCTCTCTCGCTCTTAGGCGGGCTAACCATGCCCGAGTGGAAGGGACGCGTGCCTCTCACTCGCTCTCATTGTGAGCGCATAACGTGAGCGGAGCGTAACGCAGTTTCTTGAAGTGTCACCCGGCAAACCAATTTATAAGACGTTGTCACGTCAAAAAAACTTGTCAATGTCAAATCTTGTTGGAAATTAGTAAATTTTTCAAGAAGAACGAATAGACGCAATAGACGTCCATTTTTTTTTACAATTTTGTTATTCACTTGTAAAATTATAAAACACTTGACATTGGCGGAATTCCTGAGCTGATTCTTGCGCGGGAAAGAGTCCATAATAAAATAATATATTTAAAAACAAACATGGTTTATAGGTATTTTCTTTACTTTCTTAATATATTTTAATGTCTCAGAATACAGAAAGAACTTTAATGTATAGCAATGTTAAACGTAAACCTTTAAATAGGTTGGTGAGAAATAACATTATACTCATGGTGATTCTTAAAATATGATCTGGCGTTTTGTCACGTAAGTTGCAAATTTAATCTGACTTTACTTTTACATTGTTTGTTTTTACTTACATGTTCTAACTAAACCAAAGTCTCCAATGAGGTTACTAAGTCATATTAATTATAACTTTTATTCCAAAATTAATTTAATAAAAGAGTGGAAGTTAATTTACTTCAGATTCCTTATTCGTCTGGCTTGCATTAATCTGGTTTTATCTGGCTCTTAAGACCAGATTAATGTGTAAAGGCCATACAAATTAGGTTTAGAAACCTATACACTTATTTCTTGAAGAACGCCATACTGTAGTCCTTCGGAATAACCTCGGCAGGGAGCTCATTCCACAGGTGGAGCATTTGCGGGAGGAAATTCCTCTGAAACCGTTTCGTACGTGACAATTTAGGTTCCAGGGTGTGAGGATGAACACTCTACCGGGGCGACAAGCGGTGCAGTGGTAGAATGTAGCCGTGGGCATCATGTCAAACAATTCCTCGGAGGACAACTCATTATACAAACGGTAGACCACGCACTAGGAGGCAAAGACTCCCCTTAGGCTTAAGGGTTCAATTTCGTTTGTGAGTTTGGGATTAACAATTTGCACAACATTACTTTGAACCAAGTCAAGAGGCTCAAGCTGGCATACAGGAGCTCCTGCATAGAAATGACAGCAGTACTCCATATGCGGATGGACTTGTGACTTTTATAATAAAAGGCTTTGCCTTTAGCCTTCTAAGCGATTTCGAAACTGGATGTCGCTGAAAATCTTGGCATTAATTGTCGGACCCACCCAGAGACCCTGACTAGAATGCTTCCAATTTTGTACAAAAGTTGTTGGCGATTCTCTAACACAATCACCGGGGCTGTCATCTGCATAGCAATAGATGTCATCAACAAACAATGTTGGGGATAGCATAGACCTTGAGCAACTGCCGTTTGCTACGGCTCTTATCCGTCTGCCTAACAGAAAGCTGTCAACCTTACTGCACAATCCCTCGGACAATCCGTTGGATGGTAGAATTGACAGACTTGCTCGCAATACTCAATAAAAAAGTCGCCTTTTGAAGCTTAGAGCTAAGAAATTGTTCTTATAATATCTTCACGAATAGAAATAAAATTTAGTAGAACTACAACGAACTGGGCACGACAAGGGTACATCGGATGGAGTAGGTGGGGTAATGAAAAGGATTGCGGATCGTGTTGTTTCCCAAGGACAAAATATAAAAGGAGTAGATGATTTTTAAATGTAATGAAGCCAAACTTTAAAAAATTAAGTTGAAAACCGTTTCAGAATAGGAAATATGCGAAAAGGACTTCTTTTCCCTTAAGATGTAAAAAGATTTCCAGGTTCAATGAAGATGCATCAAATGAAATGAAACTTCAATTCGACTTAATTAGCTGTCCGTAGACTGAGCTGCACTGATAAAGTTTGTTTTTATGAAGGTTTTTGGACCATGGCAAGAAACATCTTGGTTTTTACAACTTAGTGCTCAAAATCAAGTTAGTCGGTCACACCACTGATATTAACAGAACCACAATTAAGGGAAATCGGTAAATCATTTTGAAGAACAAATAAAGAACAAGACAGCAAAAGAAAGGAAAAAAGTATACGGAAAATGAAAAATAATGCACAAGAAACTGAAAACAACCAACTTGTATTTAATGTCATTTGCCAAAGTTTTAAGTCATAAATCAATTTAATAATATATAAGACTACCTTATTTGAACCAAAAAGTACATTTGTAAGTAGGTAATTATTTCCATTATTGTCCGTCATTTTCCAGTAAAGTTGATTAAACATATTGCTTTTTTCTTAATTATCTGCCTGATTCTAATTAATATGGTGCAAAATCTCATTCTTCTGCCTTGATCATCATTAATCTGGTTCACCAATTAATCAGCTCAATGTAAAAATCAGTGAAAAAAAAATGCCCTTGACATATGTTGTAAGATTGTAACCTGTATTGACCCGAACGACCTAATATATAAATTTAGGTCTGAATGTAAAATAAAAATGAGCCATATGAATGAACCAAATTCCCTCGGTTCCGAAGAAATGTTCAAAATGATGGAAATGTAAATGGCCGTGAGGTCTCGAGAATAGCAATAAATTATTCACCTGAAATCCGGCATGTTTGATATGAGTTTTTTCAGTCGTTGTGTAATCTAATCTCTATCCTGCGAGAATAAATCTATCTCCAAAAATTTGGAGTATTCCTATTAAAACAACCACGATTTCTTGGTACGAAAAGAATAAAAGAATAATTATACCAATTTTGTACACCGAGAACTGCTGAATTCAGACAACATTTTGTTTAAAACCATTTTGTTTGTAAAGTATAATAATGTGCAGAAACATGTGTTCCCAAAATTTTTATGGTGGGTTTACACGAACACCACGTAGCCTGGCAAGCAGCCCGGCACGCAGCCAGCCACGCAGCCTGCGCACTTAGTTTTTCACGCAAGCATGCACAAACAGCCTGTTCACATACTTGTGCCCGTGCTTGTGCTCGTTGAATGTCGGTTTGAACGCGAGCGTGTAAACCCACCATTACTTTCACAAAAAAAAAAAAACAGAGTAACACTCTATGCTAGTCTTGGACATTTTCGACAACCACTAATCTGCACGTCTCTAAATCTCTCTGGTCTTTTTCATGGCTGACGTTCACGGAATCTAGCCGTAGTCATGAAGGTTCTCATAATGTGTTTAAATTAAATATGTATAATTTTCACAAAATATTGCTGAAATGTGATACTAGCATAACCAAGTTATTCAGCCACTGAATTGTTTTTACAAGCATGCTTTGATTTTCGTGAAATTTTACGATTTGTTGAACCGTGTTGTTAAAAGTGAACTTAACGTGCCCTAAATATTTGTGTGGTGTAGCTTTGTTATCTTAGTAACATGTTCCCTGACACCCTTAGTCGTTGTAGCTAAGTTATCAGTTTTTGAAATACAT
Organism: Euplagia quadripunctaria; assembly: GCA_963859945.1. Classification (NCBI taxonomy): domain Eukaryota; kingdom Metazoa; phylum Arthropoda; class Insecta; order Lepidoptera; family Erebidae; genus Euplagia; species Euplagia quadripunctaria. Next base: position 11,012,142 of record OY982576.1, on the reverse strand, counting down.
GCAATATGTTTATAACCTATTTTGTTTTGTAGCTGAACGTCTCCTTCCCGGCAACGGGATGTCAGAAGTTATTCGAGGTAGTTGATGAGCATAAGCTCCGCATCTTCTATGAGAAGCGTATGGGCGCTGAAGTTGAGGCGGATCAGCTAGGCGATGAATGGAAAGGCTACGTCCTCCGCGTCGCCGGTGGTAACGACAAGCAGGGCTTTCCTATGAAGCAGGGAGTTCTATCCAACAGTAAGTTTAATGGCAAAGTTTTGTTACTATATATCTTTGATTAACATCTGTCTAAACAGCAATTGCAACGAACAATACGCCTGATACTGTCTCCAATTACAGCATTTTAAGAGAGTACGCACGTGTAGTTATGGTCCACGAACTGTCACTGTGTGTGTCTGTCTCTGTCTTCTATCTAATATATATATATAAGATGTAGAGTTAATTAAATAATGATTTAAAAGGTAACTAATTTATTACAAAACATATTAATAAACAAAAACTAGGTAAAAGTAAAGTGTAAATGATCGGAACTGTCGGAAACGATAAATGACTAGTCAATTTCAAATTAAAAAGGTTACCCATGTACATAAGTGATTGATTTCGTTTTTAATAATAATAATAATAGTTGGTATTATCTAACTTCAATAGTTAAACTACTTTGAGTCCAAATGACAAGAAATCATCTATTGTTTTTACCTGATTATCATTTTACATCTATATATCAGTGATCATTTTATTTTAGGTACATATTGAGTTAAGTGTGTTGGAAATTTTATACTAAACCTTTTTAGGGGTACATACCCAAATGGTACATTATTAATAGGAATAGTAACCTTTAGCTACTGAACGGACTGACCGGCTTAGGTTAAATACATTGCTTGGTCCATTCTATCAATTTGTAGATCTATTCTTCAGCCGTTGTAGCTTCTTTTTTTTGTAAAATACAAGTCATCAGTCTTCATCAACAGAAAAATGTTTGTCTCCGCTGCCCCTATCCAACGATTTACATATCCGGGATCTAAGGAAATCTAAAACCCAAAAGACAATTCTGCAATATTTATTTTTATTAATATTAAACAAGAGTAGATAATTTTATGATTACTCATAATTTCTGTACAATTATCCCGTAATAAATTGACAAAACTAGGTAAAATGTTGCAATAAGGAATCCTACTTTATTCAGAAAATAATGGAAATTAAAACAATTTAATAACGAGACTTAATATTTGTGTTGTAATATAAGGTTTTCCTACAAACATTGCTACACAATGAGACAGCATGAACCGGGCTGATTAATTGATTGCTTAAGCATGTCGCCACTTAGTGATTCAAATGACACTGACCAGGGTATATCACCCTGGTACACCAAATATAATAGACTTTACTAGCATCTTTCAATACGGCCGATAGTGTCATCTAAACAGGGATATAATCAAAACTACATATGTGTATTATTATAAATCAACGATACATTTACTTATAAGATAGATATAGTGTTATTTTTTATTAGATAGACTAAAGTGACAGCTCTAATTGACTTTTTTTTTTATGTTGGAAGCATGCAAGCATAGCATTGTAACTTAAATATTGACTTTATCGATTTGCACTAATAATAGGAAAGCGTTTTTTCCTAAATAAAAATATTTATAATATCTTCCTTAAAAAAATTAAGACTCATTATTGTGCCTATTAATATCAGAAATACTTTTTGATTAAAGCAAGAAAAACCCTTTCTTGTAAATAATGCAAATAGTAGTTTACGATATTGTTTCTGAAAAGGTTTGATATTAATTACTATTATTAATATGGTAACACTTAGAGCATGGGACATTATTTTGTTTGAGTGTTGTTGTTCTGTTTTGTGTTGGTTGTTTTTGTAAAATGACATGGAACATTCAACTCAACCGACCACTTCGTATGCAGTTATGTCTCCTAGGAAAATGAGATGCCTGGCTCTTCTGAGTGTCACAGAGAAGACAATGGTGCAAAACGTATTTAAACACGTATACAATGATCAGGAAGAGAAATCAGATACGCTATTAACTGAAAAACCCAACAAGGGTCATTGTGCTCAAACAACATCTGAAATTTTGGGAATCGCGAATAGTGAAATGAATGCCGAACATTTTGAGGAGGGAATTAGGGGATTTTGGCAAAATTAAAGAAGGATTCCATGTTGGTTTTAGACAATGCCCCTTACCACTCCCGGAAGGTAGAAAAAACCCCCACTACTGCATGGCGTAAAGCCCAAATTCAAGAGTGGCTAAATTGAAAGAATTTCCATTTTGAAGACTTCATGGTTAAAGCAATTGATTAAAAAAAAAAGAAATTGTTAGTAAAGAAAAATTTAAGTATTAAAAAAAAATGTTGTTGATGAGCTTGTATTATATTGTCACTATCTTAAGACTGCCCCCTTACCACTGTGAATTAAATTTTATAGAATTAGTATGGGCACAGGTACACACATGTTGCAAAACATAATAAAAGTATTTTTTTTGGCAGCCCTTTTCACCACATTTAAAAAAATATTCAGTGACACGCTAAAGATAAGTGGCAACTTGAGCACCTTAATGATGAGGTAACAGAAAAGCTTTATAATAAATGTTACAGACACAGATTCTGAAAGTGATTCGGAAACAAATAGTGATTAAGGAATCTTGGTTTTATTTATTTTGAATTTGTTATAAATGATTACGGTGACAGTGCAGTTCTGTTTGGGTATAAGATATTGAAATACGTACGCATGACTAAGTTTATATTCTGATAACGTCACTACAAAATTATAAATCCAGGCTACTCATGCTACTGATCAATGCAAATTCAAACTAATAAATGAACTAAACTTAATCATTTAGGATACAACACTATTTTTACATTATGATAACACAGCAACCCACTAAATGTCATTTTAGTCTATCTAATTAAAAATCAGACTATAGTTGATTAGTCAAATGATATGAAAATATACATGCTCTAGTGGCGACGCCCTTGTCAATCGAGAGAAGCTTAGATTTTTATTTTAAAAATAATGATGCTCAATATTTTTTATGGTTACTCTAGTTAATAGGTTGATTCGGTTTTAGGTCGTGTCCGTTTGTTGATGTCCAAGGGTCACTCTTGCTACAGACCACGCCGTGATGGTGAGAGAAAACGCAAGTCTGTCCGCGGCTGCATTGTAGACGCCAACTTATCAGTGTTGGCTCTTGTCATTGTCCGCAAGGGTGAACAGGTAATGAATTGACTACAATCAAAATATGCTAACTGTTTTTGATCATATAAGTGATAATTTTGCCAACTTTCGCTGCATTCAGTGTAATTCAATCTCTACTACTAAAATTAATGTAATTTATCAAATTTTAGTGTACTTTGTGTAGCCTTATCATGTTCTTAAAGACATATTCCTGCAGCAGTTTTAAAAAGAGTAAATGGAAAGGAAGACTATATTTAGTCAGGGATATTTCTAGTAAACAGATAGAATTTGGGATTGATGTCGAATCATCTGTGAATTATGTTAATCCATCACTATTTGTTCTATACTCAAATGCAAGCCTGCATGCACTTCAAGACTTCATAAGTCTTGCTGTTACCTTCTATTTAATGAATTGTAAAATGACAAGCCTTTAACATTTTATAATTGAGTGAGTTCTCAGTTATGTTTAAATAATTTTTTATATTAACTTATAATCGCATTATACCCCATAGAGTATACATAGTTACATATATTTATTGATTTGCTGGTATCATAACCCTGTTCTTACTGTTTCCAGGATCCTCAAATCTTGGCAATTATATGCGACAGGGAATATAAACTGGAATTTGGCATGGGCTCTAAATTTATCTTATTTGTAGCCCTAAAAATACCATACACTTTTAATTAATGAAAACCAATTGTTGTCCTTAACCCTGCAAAATGTTTTTGATGTTTATATGGTTTTTAATAATAACATGTAATTTTAAATATTTACAGGAAATTCCTGGCCTAACTGATGGCAATGTACCCAGGCGTCTAGGTCCCAAGCGTGCCTCCAAAATCCGCAAGCTTTTTAACTTATCTAAGGAAGATGATGTCCGTCGCTATGTAGTTAAGCGTCTTCTCCCTGCTAAAGAGGGCAAGGAAAATGCAAAACCCAGATATAAGGTAAGATATGCATTCTTAAATGTTACACAATTCTTGATTTTAAAGAAAATATATGTTAGTCTTATCTTATAAACTTCTTCAAGAAACTTACCTAACAACTTTTGACGTCATACTTTGCTATCGTGAAATAAGTATAACTTTGTTTTCTTTAATGAAAAAAATAATAAAAAACTAAACTAAAACAAAAATGTAAACAATCAATACCGCGTATTACCGCCTCGAGCTGTTATGACGGCCTGCGTGCGTTCTTACATGCTTTGCACATGATTTTTACTTCCACTTAAGGGATTTCTCCTACATTTATTAGTGTTCAATCAAAGAAATATGTGCATTTTTTACTTAATTGTGACAGTTATAATGACTAGTCATTAATTTAATATAACATGTGCAAGTTGATGATTATAATTTTCCCTGATATACATATTGATTACAAGTTTTAAAGACTTGTAAACAGCAGCATCAGGGTATATAATATCGGCACCGAGCAGAAGATTCAGATTACCATATCTGTCTTCTTTTACAGTGTGCTGAACATTTAAACACCAGAATTACCATTTCTACTAATAATATTCTAAAAGCTGTTTTTAAGTTGTATAAGTATATGAAACATCTTCATTATAGCACACACTAGTAAAAAAAATCGTGCGGGACTTAGAGGCGCGTGTTGGGTGGACTGCTCTGGCATTGTCAAAGTATAGAATTTGAGTCATGTGTATAGCTATGTTGTCTGTGTGTGACTATTAGATTTTTAATTTATATCTTCTGTTTAATAAAATTCTGCATATTTTTTACATCCTCATTATCACTGTATTGTGTTTCAGGCACCCAAAATCCAGAGGTTAGTGACACCCGTTGTTCTACAGCGTAGACGTCACCGTCTCGCGCTCAAGAAGAAACGCTTGGCTAAGCGCAAGACCTCTGAAGCTGAATATGCTAAATTGCTTGCACAGAGAAAGAAGGAATCTAAGGTAATTTTTAGCTAGTTAAGATAGTAGGAGGAATTTTATTTCAGTCATGGATTTGGATTTGGCCAGTCTTCAAAATATTTGTTGAAACCATGAAATCCAAGCAATAACAATATCCAGTGGGTAAAATTATGCAACAGGAATAATCTAACTAGGAAGTTATCGATTTTAATTAATATGAAATTGACTTATGTATTAGATGGCTAAAATATTACCAAAATCCTGTTATCTTTTAAAAACAAGAAAAGTTAGTAGTGTATTAAGTATACAGTGGATATCATATGCCCATAAATTTATTTATGGAAATCATATTCAGCTGTTAGAGTAAGGTGCTGTGTCTTACCCCTCAATCTTTTCTTGATATAAATTGAGGTATTAAATCAGCAACATTTTTATTTAGATTATACATTACATACTTACATATTCTTGTACTTTGAATTTTACATTCAAATATTTATTGTGCAGGTACGCCGCCAAGAAGAGTTGAAACGTAGGCGTTCGGCTTCCATGCGCGACTCCAAGAGCTCCAGTCAGAGTGCGCCACAGAAGTGATTTACTTTACGCAATATAAAAAATTGTAAAACCTATTATTTCTTTTATTGCATCTCTACATAGTATAAAACAAAGTCGCTTCCGCCGTTTATATGCTTAGATCTTTTAAACGACGCAACGGATTTAAATTCGGTTTCCACCAATAGATAGAGCGATTCAAGAGGAAGGTTTATATGTATAGTTTCATATTGTTTTGTGTTAATTTGTATACGACGATAATTGTATCTACATTGCACCCGTGCAAAGCAGGGGCGGGGTGCTAGTCACCTATAAATCAATTATATAGATCAATATAAATAAAGTATTAAGTAGCCTATAGAAACTTATAAATGAAATACCTAACTACTTTTGACGTCATACTTTGCTATCGTGAAATAAGTATAACTTTGTTTTTTTTAATGAAAAAAAAAAAATTAAAAACTAAGCTCAACTTTAACTTTTGATTTGTGGCTTTGTAGAGCTTCCACAATTTCGAAAACTAAGCTCAAACAAAAATGTAAACAATTAATACCGCGTATTACCGCCTCGAGCTGTTATGACGGCCTGCGTGCGTTCGGATTTTCGGCTTTGCACATGATTTTTACTTCCACATAAGGATTTTCCCTGCTGTCACGATAACCGAGCTCAACGCACGGAGGGTCTCTAGTCGTCTAGGAAGAGCTGTTGTGCACCTTTTCAGCATGTCTCAGACATGTTCTATAGGATTCATGCCTGGGCCTGAGCAGTCCATAGAAGTTTTCTTATAGCGACAGCAGACATGCAAGATTCGACTCTATCCTCAAAAAATGAATAAAACAATTGCTGTGGGCAATTTGTCATGCAAGAGTTCGCTGGCAATGCAAAATTTCATTAAAAATTAATTTATCGAAAGAAAATGTATTGAAAATTATGGGCGATAAGTGGCCGCTGTACCTACTCTTAAGAGTACACCCCCCAAAAATCTCAAAAAAAATAAAATAAAAGAGGTTCGTTTTTCTTAATAGGTACGGTTATTTGTTAAGTACCTACTAATTATTAGAAAATATACGACTAATCCGTAAAATACTGTTAGATATGTTTTCGCGCTTAATGGGTTAAATTGTACCAGAGGTTCAAGACAACTGTGATGCCCATCTCAGTTGTCTTGAAAAACCCCGGTATTAATAAAATAGGTACGCGGTATTTGACATTGTTGAGGAAAAGAGCTGATTTAAATAAATTTAATTAGTCCTTTAAAAGATTTAAATAAAATTTATACTTTTAAATGTGTTTTCGAAAACACTAAAACACGTTTGATGGCCAATCACCATTTGTCACAGTAGGTATTTTTGCAAATAATTCTGATTCAAACAGAAAAATAATTTGTAATATAGGAACAAAGTTTAACAAACAAAAAAAGAGGCAGTCATGGGACTGCCGACAGAAGTGCAAACTTAAACGATACGACGAACTTAAAACGTCACATTAACAGGTTGGTGACAAATTAATAAAGAGAACTCAATGTTTAGGTTAGCGCCCTCTAGTGGATCTATATATGTATTATTAGCGTCTCTATCTCTGACTGACTGACTAGCACTCACTCTCCCACTATGCCGCTCTCCCTCCCTAGATTCCCTCCCTACCTCCATCTCTCACTCCCTCCCTCTCCATGTCTCTGACGCTGTACATGTAAATATAAGAAACTCACCTCCGTCTTAAGAATTTTCGTTCTCGTCATAAAAATATTATTTTTTTTAAATATATTACACTCGGACATATTTTCGATCAGGGTCCACGTTCGTCCACGACCCTGAATTCTGACACAAGTTTAACATTTTTTACCTATCTCAAAAAGTGCCCAACGCCGCTAAAGAAGTTTTCACTTCAAAAAAAGGTATATATTATTTAAATTAAAGGTGCAGTACTTAGGTACTCGATAACAATATTGCTATGAATATTTCATTGGTAGTTATTTCGAAAATAAGGCGAAATCTCCCGCAACACTACCAGTGGCGCAGGGAGGCGCTGGAGCAGGACCTGAGAACTGTCCATCGTAAAATAGAGGCGCAATGGTCTCAGCTCCGCCAGGCATGAGACTCGGTGGAAAGAACGACTTGAGCGACCGAGCGCAAGCCACGCCACGATTGTGTCGAGCTGCCGCGAGGATACCGCACTCCACACTGGTGGAGTGCTGGGTATGGGCGCGACAAAGTGCCGATCTCGCGGCGGTTATCGGTGTGGGTAGTCTCTCGCTGGAGACCATGATTATGTGTATTGTCCAGAGTAAGAGTGCTTGGTATTCTGCGAGTTAGTGATAAATGCTAAAGAAGCGTCGAAAAGGGAACGGGAGAGAAGTAGCACTGTTCTGTCCCGCAGAAGACGTACTAGGCGCCGGAGGGTCCAAAACGATGTCCGGCCTCCATTAACTGCCACACACTACACATAATGTTCAGCGCGTGCCTCTCTAAAGTAGAGGGCAGGGCACAACATAGTGGGCTCACCTTGGTCAACAGGCGGCCAAGTCTAATGGGGTTTACAGGGATTTCCTTTGTATGGTACCCAGCCATAAGCCGTCCGACATACCACCTTACCATTTGGCCCCGGTGCCGTTTGGCTCCCCTAGAAGTCCGTTCGGCCCTTCGATATGGTGGATCTGTACGGTCGCAGGCGTGTGCTCGTGAGCAAGTGCCGTTGGACGGGCTGTCATCTCCGAACTGCTATTACTTAAATATGTATAGGTGTAGTATTTAGCGCGTCTATTTATATTTTAGAATAATATGTTACATTGTCCTCATATTTCATTCACGCTTAGGTATAAGCAATGTAACCAGAAATTTTTAAAAAAGTGTCCTTGGAGTTTCTTGCCTGTTCTTCTCCATAGGATCTACGTATTGGAACAGGAAACTAGCTTCACGACTAACTTAGTCTGACTAACTCCTACTCCTGACAATTCAAAAATACTTATTATTGGTTTAATTGGAATAAGTGGATTTGATTTAAGGTGACCCGTAGTGGTTTCCACTAAAAAAGGGATTAAAAAATATAGTGGCATTTTTACGCTTTTTTACAATATTATTAATATTTTTGTTGTTAATATGATCTAACAACAAATTATCGGCTTTCGGATTTTTTCCTTCACTTGGGCTGTCAGACTATATACCTTGCTTCTTACCAAATTTCATGATTTCAGGTCAATGGGAAGTACCCTGTAGGTTTGATTTACCTGCGAAATCTTGAAATTTGTTAAAATCTAAGGCTTAATGGCCGTGTCTTTTGATTTCGTTGACTTAGAAGCTTGATTGTTTTACAGTAATTTACAGCTTTAAGGAAACGCTGACCTAAGTTACCTATTTGATGTTAATTTCAAATGGATGTCTCGAAAAGGGTCTTAACCGTGGTCTTGACAGACTGACAGACGGACAACAAAGTGATCCTATAAACGTTCCTTTTGTGGAAAGGAACCCTAAAAACCGGACAAGTGCTAGTCTGACTCGCGCATCGAGGGTTCCGTAAGCAAACAAACTTGTATGCAGATACGTCCGTCTCTTCCGAAAGACAAACTTAATTTTGCAGTTATAAAAATACTCGTCCATGCATCGATTTACGACAAAGTCAACTCCGACCGCAAGATATAAGTTTGTAATCACAAAAACATTTTTTTATGTGATATGACAACAAATTAACAACTTTCGGAGTTTTCCTTTACTTATTGTGCTGTCAGACCATGCTTCTTACTAAATTTAAAGTGCCCTAAGCACCATATAGGTTATGATTTACCTGCGAAATCTTAAAATCTTATGCTTAATGGCTGTGTATCTTTTGATTGCATTGTCTTAGATAGAAACTTGACAGACAGACAAACGGTTAACAAAGTGATCCTATAAGGATTATTTTCCTTTTGAGACACAGAACCCTAAAAGCTACGAGCTTCACCATCCACCTGCTGGCTCCATCATCAGACCATCGTTAACAAATCCAATATGTTGGATTGGACTGCTTAAAAGGAATCATATGAGCCCAAAGTCGAGGGGTTAACTTGTAACAACTGAAGAATTCCACTAACCATCCCCTGGTTCGATCATAGGATCAGCTCCAAGATGCCAAATTATAATAGTCATCCAAAATACATTTACATAACTACAAAGTTTGTTTTCGATACGAAAGTCAGAAGTAGGTTACAATTTACTTCCAAGATTTGTTTACAATTGTTTAGGTAGTTACACGTGAAGCTAACAAAAGTGTTAAAAAACTCTGAGAACTTTTATCTATTTCAGTTTTTCTCACGCTGTTTTCCTTAACCATTAAATCAGATCACATTAATAAAAGATAAAGTTCTCTCATAGAACTATAAAATAAACTTGAAAGAAGTCTTAGTAGGATTGTAACTGGCAGTGAAAAGATTTTGACCAACGAGATTTATCGCACCCGGAACAGTCGTATTCGAAATTGCATGTCAATAGTATGCTGTCAAGGATATATTTAATTCAATATTCAATTCGATTTCACCGTAAATTTATTATTTATAAGCATAGCTCCCTGTAAAAAATCGTTTTTAGCTTTTTGAATAAAATTATCGTCAGAAGACCTGTACAAACAATCTGTTCTGCAAATTGTAATAAAAATGCTATTGGTGGATATTGCAGTTGAGGTAAGGGGCAACTGTACGTATCATAGTATAGGCGCCCGTGACCCGCCCACATCGCACTTCTTACAGTTTAGTACAGTTCTGTGATCGTAACGGCACAGCTGCAACAAGGCGCGCGTCACCGCCCGCGCTGCTGACAAGAATTTAGGCTAAAGCTAGCCGCCAGCGAGCTAACCACGCGACACCAGTTCCACGTTCGCAGTGTTGGCACCGAGCCCTGCGAGGTACAAGCTTGCTGTCACCGCAAATTAACCCATTATATAATATGGCGTTTGTGATTAAATACTCCCAGGACTCGCACGTTTTCATAATTTTGCTGGCGGCTCGCTTAAAGCGCGCGGGCTGCGAACCAAGTTGTATAGCAGCGGCAAGCGGGCTGACTGGCCGCCGCCCGTTAGCTTTTTATATTGACATTATTATACGACCCACGATTGAATGCTCTAATTTTAGTTTTACAAGTTAATTGCTGAGTTGTAGCGGTGCTGTGCCATGACCCTATCATTTTGCAGTAGACTCGGAAAAGAGCAAAACATGGCTGCACATTGCCCTAGTAGAACATACTGATTAAAGAGTCGGCAAAAGTCTGCCGGGGCTTCGAGAGTTTCCTTCCTAAGTCCAGGTATAACTCGGGACGGAGCCTTATCTACGACGGAACAACATCGGATTTGAAACGGTTCTAGTCCAACCTGCCTTTTCGCTGCTATCATCAAAACTAAAAAAAGACGTTTTGAAGATCCTGAATTAGGTACCTACTTATTTATTAATCTAAATTATTTCGTTTGTTTCAGCTTAGTACTTTCATTACCTGAATATTTAATTATAGTAATTGGAATATGGCCATAACATCTTTTGATGTAACTTGTGAAAAAAAAACATTAAAGAAATATGAACCGAGATCACCATACCTCAATGGTGATAAAGTACAACTACTCTCGCGAGTGACCGAGAAGAGATTTGTTAAAAAGAAAACTTTGGATTACGTATCATCCTTCCCACTTGCCGCTAATATTTATAAGGCCAATTCAGATGAATTTAAGTTAAAACGAGGTAACAAAAAAATGAAAAAATCTGTACTTACTCTTCCGAATCAACCAACTCCTTCACCCCACATATGTACGGTAAGTGATATGAACGATTCGGAATATTACAGTCAAAGTAATGGTAATCAAACCCAGAGGAAACCCAGAGTTAAGAAGCGTTCAGGAATTAAAAATGTTCGAAAGTCTCGAGTTAAAAACAGAGAATTTGAATTCTACAACAGAGACGAACGGTTTTGTTCACAATTCAATGTTAATTTAGACAGCAGTTCTACGGAGATAATAAAAACTTTTAAAGGTGAGGGTAGAAGGAGTGCTAATGTCGTGATGCAAAAAGGTTCGAAATCTTCATGTTTACCGAATAATATTGACATGAAACCTCATGACGTATGGGCGGTGCTACGAAATTTAAACAGGTTTCCCTTTCGTCCCTCACCACCTATGTCTGAAGAGAGTGTCATAGGCACGAAAAAGAAGAAAGCTCAAAACAAACGTATGAATTGTAAAGACACACGGTAATTTAATCATCCTATAAGTATTGGTCGTATTTTTTTACACTATTTATTTTCTACCCCTAAGTTAAATAAATAAGTTTCCTCACCTTGGGGTAGAATAGGTACTATGATGAAAAATATAGATTTTTGTCACAAAGGTTGTAACTAAATAAAATAAATGAGATTTATCATCGAACGCCTTCATCAGCGATTGTTTAGACAAACCCCTCTGAATAGTTCGCACAAGTTTTACGTTGAGTTTGTAATTATAATCATATCTATCTTTTAGTGTTTACGAGACTAAGGAATTCGCCTACATATCAAGTTACAAGGTTGATAACAATTCACAAAGTGTGTCACAGTCATCCAGTTATGACAGAGTAACGGTTATTGACAAACAAGGTGAATTTAGCAACATGTGCCAACAACTTGATGATACATTTCTCAAGACACGCATTTCAAAAGACAACGTCGGTAAAAATCGTCTTGACATCAAGAATAAAGCGAAAAAGAGGTTTACAAAAACAAAATGCATTAAGTCGTTAGGCCCTGCTGTACGAAAAGAAAATGATTTAGATTGTGTACCATTAACACGTAGTGATTTATTAGTATCTGAAGACGATCAAGAATATGATGTGAACACCTATAGTAGTATTGAGGATGGTGTGAACTCATCTCTGACGAATATAGATAATAGAAAGCAAACCACAGTCGAATGTGCTTTAGTTCCAGCTAAAGAAAGCTTCATTCACTCAGACAATTCTGGATCAAGTAAAGCGGAACTCGCAGTATCAGACACAAGTAAATTAAAAGGTAAATAAGACTTTCCAATTTCGAATTTTATAATGACGGTTGTCAGTTTGATCTGGGCATTGAGCTACGATTATGATTAAATACTTACATAATACTAACTGCGCCGCGCGGTTTCACCCGCGTAAGTCCCTCGTTAAGTTTTCTTTTTTGTGCAAACTTCACATAAACCATCTACTAAATAGTCCGAAGAACAAAGCCCAAACATTTGGTTTGGATAGGTGAGCCCGTTCTTGAGTTATAAAATTTCAACGAAAAGTGGCATTGATTTTTATATATATGGACTAGCAACCCGCCCCGGCTTCGCACGGGTACAAATTATACGCCTAAGCCTTTCTCATGAATCACTCTGTCTATTAGTGAAAACCGCATGAAAATCCGTTGAGTAGTTTTTCAGTTTATCGCGAACAGACAGACAGACGCGCTGGGGGACTTTGTTTTATAATATGTAGTGATATGTAGTGAAGATTTTTATAATATGATTTTTTTTTCATCATTAGCTCAGCTACATGATATGATGATGATTCTAAACGCAAAAACCTCATAAAATAATGAAAAGTAAACAGAAACACTATTCGTTCCCACAATTTTCGAGGGTTTCTCTCAATTTTATCAGGATCCCATCATCAGATCGTGACTTCCTTGACATGGGACCACCCTTGAGGTTCCCTATCTAACAAAAAAGAATAATCAAAATCGGTTCGGCCCGCCAGCCGCTCTGCCCCCGCTTTTTAAATCTCTGATATCTTCTAAGAAATTAATTTTAATAATATGCTGTAAAGGGCAATTTTGATGTACATGAAATGCAAAACGTATCTAATGTATTTAATTGGATAAGGAATAATACTGTATTGTTTAAAAAAGTTTGATAAATAACCCATAATTTTTTTGTAATATGTAAAAGATAAAAATGGTTGCTGTGGGTTATCCTTAGGAGATAAACATATACCATCGCGGACTTTTTTATTGATCTTTTTAAGATATACAACTCCGTAGTACATTAATTTGATCTATCTCGTAAGGTTTAGCTAGCGTTTGCAAGCGCACAAAAATGTGTTTGTTACGACATGACATTACAAATCTTTAAATTTCTCGACTTTTCTCTACAATAATATGCATGTATACTACATATAAACCTTCCTCTTGAATCACTCTGTCCATTGGTGAAAACCGCATGAAAATCCGTTCAGTAGTGTTTCCGTTTATTGCGAACAGACATACAGACGCGGCGGGGGACTTTGTTTTATAATATGTAGTGATAATTGTTATTTTCCTCGCTAGATTAAATCTATACTTATAATAAAAATGTAACAGGTCCAATTCTGTACATTGAAGATATTTTGAAAAAATTTTTGGGGGGCACTCTATGATCGATACTGAAGCCAAAACTATAATTTTTTTCATTTTTATCTGTCTGTCTGTCTGTCTGTCTGTCTGTCTTTCTGTCTGTCTGTATCATGGCTGAGCATCACGCTGAAACTACTGAACGGATTCAAATGAAACTTGGCATGATTTGAGTACATACTACGTGGTAGAACATAGGATAATTTTTATCCCGAAATTTAGGACGGTTTCCTTGAGAAAGGGGATGAAAGTCAAAACGTGTACTTCGTTGTAATTCGTTATCGCGTAGTCCGATTACAATCATTCTTTTTTTGTTGGAAAGGAGGCACTTTGTAGATTGTTACCTAATCTTCTTTCTTCTATATCTATATGTATAATAAACCTATAAACGTGGAGTTTGTCTGTTTGGTGGCTTCACGTAAAAAGTACAAAGTAATCCCGGAAACGTATTATGCACAAGTATTGTGTGTAATTCGGTGTAACATTTAGTATTTGATTGATCAGAATTGGTTCTATCTATCCATAGAAAAAATAATTCAAAGTTTTGAAAAAAAAATGTAAACATCACGTAGCGACATCTGTTGGTGCCACGTAATATTAACTATACAATACTTATAACGTTAAAATAAATGATCATATTTTTTTATTATTTTTAGATATTTATTATTAACATAGAACACACGCATCTATACTTACTAGAGATCACGTGGTGGTCGAATTTCCACCATGGTTTTTTTTTATTGGCCAGTATAACTTGAACTATCATTGTATACCCTTACCATGGCAGATAATCACATATACTGGACGCGTGTAATTTCATTAAGCCGTTTTCACATAATTTTTAAAGTTGTAAGATATTGTTTAAAAATGATAGCTTTCTGCACTTTTTCTATATATAAACTGTAAATATTCCAAAATTCACGTTACTTGGGGGACACTATAATTGATACTGAAGCCAAAACTATATTTTTTTTCATGTTTGTCTGTCTGTCTATCATTTGGAACGGATTCAAATGAAACTTGGCATGATTTGAGTGCATACTACGGGGTCGGATATAGAATACTTTAATCCTGAAATTTAGGACGGTTTCCTTGAGAAAAGGGATGAAAGTCAAAATGTGTACTTCGTTGTAATTCATTAATGCGTAGTCCGATTGCAATCATTTTTTTTTGGAAACGAGTCACCAACGGACACACGGAACACCCAGACTCGGGACACCTATAAGTGGATTACACATTTTTTTTGTCCCGTCGGGGTTTGTCGGGGCGAGGCGACCACTTAAACCATTGTGCCATCTGTGTATAATATAAACATATATATAGTACTTATACTTTTAAGTAAATATTTGTAGTGCAATATCTACACAAATATTATAAAGAGGAATGATTTGATTTTCTGTTTGTTTGTTTGTGATATAATGGATAGGCTCCGAAACTACTGAACCGATTTTAAAAATTCTTTCACTACATTATCAGCAAGTTACATAGGATATATTTTATACCAGTAATTATAAGTTTTCAGCCTGAAATAATGGTATTCGTGATGCAAGCCAGAAGATAAAGCACTGCCGAGCTGCTTTATCCGCGTGCGCTGACTAAATGGTCAGTCATACATCAAAACTATGTATTATAAATGTGTTTGTGTTTAGTAGTAGGTCTAAAAAAGTCCGCTTTACCATATACGTAGCTCTTATAAATAAGACTCAATAACGCATTTTGTCGAAAATAATGTAAACATTAAAACGTGATTTTCAATCGTGATTATTAGGCACAGCATACAAAGCTTTACAAAAAAAATAGGCAGTCATGGGACTGCCAAAAAAAGGGAAAACTTAAAACGACGTGTCACATTAGAATACATAACTAAAAAAAAAAAATTTTGGGTTTATAAGAAATATTTTAGGAAATATTTTTTATTAAAAATTATTTTTATCAACGTATTAGTATAGTAATAAAATTTTCACATTTTCACAAAAAGAATGCTTTTTATCTATATAATAGGTACAAATAAATGTATAAATACAAACCAATTTTATAAAATTTTCTGTAATTGAGGTACTTAAACATGGGATTTTTTTAACAGCGCTTCTATTTTCAAGTTAAGCTAACAAAGTGTCTCCAATTAATTTCTCAATTAATTTACTGTATACCAGAAAAATAGATACTCAGCAAATAATCTTTTTGAGTATCTGAATTTATTGGAATTTCTAAAATTGTTTTCTAACTTCCTTCCAATAACATATGTATCCACCACCAAATTTCATTCCACAGAGCGTACATATATGCTAGGTTTAGGTTAGGTTCGAACTGCGACCACGACGCACGAGCCGAGCGAGCGAAACGAGCGTGAATTCATTCACATCCTAAAGTGTTCATTTAATAGACAAACAAAATAACTTTTGTATACGTACTATATTATAATAAATGCTTATATGTTGCTATAGATATGCTTCAACGTAACTCAATTTTAATAGTTGAAGCCTTCTTACTAAAATTCTGTCATATCGATATATTTTAATTATAAATTGGGATTATGCTCCTTATGATTAGACAAGCAGAGTTCAATGTTGCAAGAATTCATTCCAACACTTAATATCTTTATTATAAGTATTTTTTTCTGAGACTGTATTGTTTTGTACTTATATCATTTTTAACATTCTCCACATTATCACTTCATTTTCACTTCAATAAGTTATTTTATCATCAAGATTATCTTATGTAGATAAACTTTGTCACTTACAGCAACTTATTTGGACCCATTGTTGAGGAGATAATGAAAATTATATATAATCGTTGACACGTATAAAATCATAGTGGCGCTTGCTCGCGCGTTCTGCTGACGGGTCGATGGTTGCGGAGCAAAATAGATAGATAGATAGATAGATTACACTTTATTTGTACACCAAGGTTTAACAAAGAATATGTAACAGGAGATTTTTATCGATGGTATACAAAGGGCCTTATCGCTCAAAGCAATCCCTTCCAGGCAACCTTAAATAGTGCTTTTTCGTAAGAAAAATTAAAAATTCGATTGAAAGGGAGGAGGAGAGTCTAGCGTCGAACGTTCGCAGCGAATAAGTGCACAAAATGTTAGAACGTCACAGGTTCGCGGGAGGGAATTGAGCATTGAGCGCCCGAAACGCCTCCCTGCACAAAATATTAGGGCCTCGCAAACATGCCTGAGGAATCGAGCATTGGGCGGTCACAACGTTCCACTGCACAAAATTTTAGGATGTTGCGAATCGAGCACCGGCCGCCCATTCACAGCGGTACAAAGAGAAAGAAAACAAGTGATGATGACATCTTAGAGCGCGCAGTAGAATTTTAGGTCACAGTAATAGGTCGGCTGTCAGTTACGATCCAAGCCACTGTAAATTTGGAGGAATGAGTAAGATTTGCCTTAAGTGCTATACAAAAATGGATAGATGAAGCGAGCGGTGTGTACTGTTCCCAATATTTAGGAACGTACTACCAATACAAAATCTTGACGGACATTCGTCCATTTTCAGCACATTTTTTGAAAAATGTTCGTAGGTGCAATAGTCTCTTTCGGATGACTGCGTTTGGGAATAAAATAAGTTAAGAAATTAAGGGAGAAAACTTCATGCCCACTTTTAAGGTCGGAAGGGCAGGTTTACCGCCTCATAGGCAGTATTTTCCTGCAATAAAACTTATAGTCACAAACTGATTTCCACGCGGGCGAAGCCGCGGGCACAGCTAGTCTGTAATATCTTCGAAAATATTAATTTAAATTGCATGCTGTAAAGGGCCATATAGATCTATATTAAATGTACAATGTATTTAAGGTAATTAATTGGATAAGGATTAATGCAGTATTGCTTAAAATCGCTTCGTGAATAAGCTATTATTTCTCGTAAAAAATAAAGGATATAAAATGGTTATTGTGGGTTATCCCTAAGAGATAGACATATACCATCGCGGACTTTTTTGTAGACCTTTTTCAGGTGTACAATACTGGTAGTACATTATTTTGATCTATCTCGTAGGGTTCAGCCAGCGTTTGCAATGTAAGCGCAAAAAAAATGTGTTTATTTACGACATCACATTAGAAACAAAAAAAATTAAAAATCAGTAAAATCAATGAAAAATTATCAGTGTTTCTCTACTATATTATGCAACGTATTATACATATAAACCTTCCCCTTGAATCACACTATCTATTAAATTATTAAAACCGCATCAAAATCCGTTGCGTAGTTTTAAAAATCTAAGCATACATAGGGACAGACGGACAGCGAGAAGCGACTTTGTTTTATACTATGTAGTGATATGTATATATTATATTGTTGTTTTTAAGTTCCTTTAACTATGGGTACTTGTCACTGAACTCCGAAATTGGACCGTTTTTGATGATTCTTTTTAAGTGTGTATGTTTTTTCAAGAGCGAGTCCCTCGATGGTTTAGATTCACAATTTGATCTACCAATCTAAACCATCGAGGGACTCGCTGGCGCTGCAAAAGGATTCTAGAATTGTAATGTAATTCTGTTTAGGAAATTATTTGTTTGAGTGATGGGTTCCTAGATTGGTTTAGGTACACAATTTTGCCCGGTAGACGGCACTGAAATATTGTTAGACAAAAAAATGGTGCGTGTTTGAGTGACTCTCTGGCTGGTTTATATTCACAATTGGGCCCGGTAGGTGGCGCTGCAACCGAATTCTAAAAAAATATTTTTTTTAGTGCTAAAAGTTTTTACTTTATTTGTTTTATTGACGAAATCAATTATGACACAAAAAAAGAAAATCCCACGTTTGGGCAAGACAATGTCTGTCGCGTAGGTACCTACAAAAGCAATATTTAATGTCCCTACCTACCAATTTACGATTAGTAATAAGGTTATTGCTTTTTGATCAGTATATTGTATATGGTTCAAGTAACAAATATACTAACGAATACAAACCATGAAGCTGAAATGTTTTTGTTTTCATAAAAAATACAATTTCAGGAAAAATTACGAATGGCCGTGCTCCTCAACTGAAGGGGATATCGAAAGTAAATTTTGGCAAGACATGCGAACCCATAAGTCAAGTATCTATCAGACGCCCTGAAATACCAAAAAGAAAACCTCGTTTAGTCACCACAATGCCAAGTGCATGTATGATGCCGAAGTTAACACAAACTGACATTAAGAGGAGAATAGCTGCTATACGATTCCCAGTTACTATTTTAGGAAAAGAGCAGGTTACTTCTTCTGTGGAAGTACATGATTACGATCCTCCTCAATTCAACGGCTTAGACCAACACATTTGGCCGTTTATGGTGAACTGGCATGATAATGAAAAATTTGAAGGTAAAGGCATGGTGGCTAAAGACATTGAAGTATCGGATTATGTTGGCCAAATAAATAGGAAAAGTGATATTTGTCATCCAGTATTAAACGCAAACAAAGCAACGAAGGAAAGTAACGAAATTTTTAAAAATAATAAATCCAAATATGTCAATAACGATTTATCTTCCAAATATAAAAATGAAACAAAAAAACTAACACTTTTTTCAGAAACAAATTGTAAACGACAACAGAACAAGAACCAGGAATCAATTACACTGTTAAAGGATAAAATGTTAAATTTCTTATTTCAAAAAAGACCTAATGGGGATGTCGTTACTGACAACTGCAATAATAACTCCATAAAATTACGCATTAATAATAAGCCTGTAGAGCGACTTGAGCAACCGATAATCTGTGAATCTGCAAGGAAATTCGACGATGGTACTGAAACTGAACTAAAAAAAAGCATTGTCGCCAGGGAGCGTAATGCCCGAGTTAAGTTCCTACAAACAAGTACACGTCAAAATGGATTTGAATACCCCTGGGCCAAAGCTAGGAGAGTGAATGATTTCATAGAAAATGTGATTAAGAAAATTAGAACTGGAGTTTATTACAGTAAAGAACTGAGATATGTAAACCTAGATTCAAAATGTAATCGTAAGTAGTGTCAAACTATATTTTGTTGCACTGCACTGTTGCGCTGTACGCACTTTGCATAATTGTGTACTTAATCTTCTAAATAATATTTCTATATTATCTTCAGGTGCCACAGATATTGCGATGCAAACAGACCATGACGACTTTGAACATATAGACATGCCACCTAAAGCAACAGGTATGAAAAAACAAACGTATAATTCTATACCTGGATTCGAAACTTCCCTCCCTGGGCTGGAAATCAAAACCTTAAATATGAATCAAATAGCTGTGAAACATTGTGTGACAAACATTATGGTACAATTTGATGTAACGGACAACAGTAGTACTGCGGTGAACTCTATGATATTACCTATAACGCCTGTCGATGTAACCGAAAGTCATACGAAAATATTCAAATGTAAGACGACCATCGTAAATGCTATGTTACCTGCAGAATTATGCAGCATTTTGCCTAAACTGATGAAACTCATTGATTCGGACGTAAAATCTTTACGTCCAGCGTTCTGTCCGTGTTTAATCAATAAAAGCCAATCACATTTATCTCCGATTAGTGAGTTGATGACCCGTGCTTCTGACAGGACTACCACCCCTATTATTGGCACAAGAACACTTCAAAGTAACATTTCACCATTAGACCATTTACCACGTGCTGTAAAGACTTACATAAACGGCATGTTCTTGTACAGACGTGGAACCAAGAAAAGTGCAAAAACACTGAACCCCGTTATCAAATATAATGCTACTTTACTAAGGGAAACGTTACCGAAAAGTTACACTGTAATAGATATACTAACATACGGAATCAGACTACCACTGTTCAAAAATGTAAAAATTGCAAATCAATCGAATAGAGATTTAACTGTTGGATTGCAAAAACAGTATCGTGCTTGTACAGCTTTAGAACTTTACACAACGAAAAACAAAAGGCTGATTCCAGCTTTTAAACCCTTTAACTTTGAAGATGCTATTAGAGATATATTTATTAAATTACAAATTCCAAGATTAAACTTTAATACATATATACCGAAAGTTCAATACCTTGACAAAATTCTGTATGTAAATATTACTCTACCAAAAGACAAGGAATCAAAATCAAATGTGATTGTAATTTCAAATAACTTAAATATGAAAGATAATTATGTGTCAGTGCAAAAGGATTATCCTGAAAAACGCTTGGAGTATATTAAACGGTCTACAAAATATGGTTCTAAAATTAAAGATCAGAAATCTTTAATGGAGTTAAAAGTTAACATTAAAAATAAACGCAAAGGATTTTATAGATTATATAGAAAATGTAAATCAGCTACTATAATACCAACTGACAAATGTGTTAACACACCACTACACAAAATTCAGAATCTGGACGATTTTTTCCAAGTACTTGGTTCAAAAAAGATACTAGCCAGCGTATTTGATAGCAGTGCTGAAAAGAAGATATTATCATCTGTTGTCGAGGTAAACAATGAACCTTGTGATACAAAAACACATAATATATATAATAGACGTAAGTATGAGGAGTGTCTGAAAACAAGTGACTATTTACGTTATACACAATTTTCCAGAAGTTACCAAAAACTTATTAAGTAGTTGGGAATGTTGTGATGCATTTTTTTAAAATTAATTAAAATATGCTGGTGTTATAATCAGTGGAAAGTAGAGGCATGTATGAGCACTCGTACTTTTTACGTACAGTAGTAGTACTTTTGGAAATAGTTTTTGTTATTCGAAAGTTGTAGGTAAATAGACAATTTTAATGGATGGGTGACTGATGTAAATGCATACTTTTGTTGCAGACTAATTTGCAAATATCTAATTTTGATTTGGAAACTATATATAGTGGGTATTCAACTTGTTTTGAAAAATGTTTCGTTTTGATCCTGATTATATAAATGAACTAAACAGATTTTTATGTAAAATTATATACATACATAAATAAATAACCACTGTAGACAACAACAATCTGAGATTGGGAATAATTAAAAAAATTCTACCCAAAAAAAAAAAGTTTTTTTTGGAAAATGTAAATAAGCAGCTACTTTTGATCAGACACTCCTCTTCTTCTGTCTAACCCTCTTCCCAGTTAAGCTGAGGGCGGGTCTCCTTGTACTTCTGCGCCAAATAGCTCTGTTCTGTCTTGTCGGTGTTCGACTGAACACCGACAAGACAGAACAGAGCTATTTGAACGAACGAAGAACGAACGGAACGGAAGAGGACGAACGCCCGCAACCTTAGTCAGATTGCGGGCGTTCGTCCTCTTCCTCGCGGTTGGTCAGGGATATTTAAGCCACACTGGTGGGGTGGCCGTACCAGTGTAGTCAACGCTAGTGATTTTTCCGCCATCGGGGCTACCTTGAACAAACCTCTGATGTACTCATCCCTCACTTCGTCCAGGGTTACTCTTCCTACCCATCTGAGCATTTTCATTTCGTTAGCATACAGTTGTTTTTGATGTGATTTTTTATGGTCCAGCATTATGCTTCGTAAATCATGGCTGGGTATACAACCGTTTTGTACAGTTCTGCGGCCTTCTGCGGTCACAGAACACCTGACAACGATCTTCATTAAATCTAAGCAGTCTTGAGAGGCGGTCCACGTCCTTGTCGACGGTTACATTAGGGGTAAGCACTGAGTCCAGGAATTTGAATTTGTCCACTATTACCCTTACATTGAGTTTATTCTGTAGGTTTAGGTTTTAATTTAATGATAGTATACCGCACTAAATGTTATTACAAACTTTAACACACTTGCAGATGAAGAACTGGATAACAGATATTAACCCAAAACAGGCTCTACTGCTACTCTTGCTGACGAATAAAAAAGATACACAAAATTTAGTACGTTTCCGACCAATTCTACTTCAGGGTATAGCAGTAAATAGAATCACTCGAGCTACAGAATTGGACATGGAAATTGAAGTAATAGAAAAAGAAAATTTTAATAAATTTAAAGAGGTAAGGAAATAAAACCGTCTATAAAATCTCGTTAATATATTAATAGTAATCCATTTTGTATAATAAGATTAAATATTTTAAAACATAAAAACAAAAAAAGTAATGGAACTGACAGTCCTCTCATCGCCGATGTTACATACCTAACTGTTCACATGTTAATCAGTTAGTATCCTTATTGTCAATCATTTTGTGTCCCGATAAGCACATACATTTACTATTTTATTCCCCCAATCTGTACTTATACAACAACGACTATTGCATATTACTATCAACTGCTCATTCTAAACAAATTGAGACATTGTCAGAATCAACTTCTCTTTTTTCCTCAATGGATTACTTATAGGTATATTTAACGCGTCTGCGGACTAGCTCCTCATCAGGCTGTTGTTATTTAATCATTTAGCATCTCAGCAATTGAAAGATTACTACACTTTCCTAAATCTCTACCTAACGACTTCGACATAATTATCAGTCTAACTGTCCGAGCCGTTTGGTTGCGCTTTGTAGTCCGTAGTCACCACTCGAGAACCATTCTTTGCCAGCGATAATGGTTTCCCTTCATGTCTCCCATTCATTGCCACCTGTCCCCCAATGCCACTTCAGCGAGAGCTATGTATCAAAAATGTTAGAAAAATAACATAGTAATATCAAGCACTATATATTAAAGTAATGACAAGCATATTGCTGGTAGATTTTTTTGTTGTAATAGACCTGACCAGAGTTTTGAAGCACTGTACTATCTTAATAATTGGAATATTTTAACACAGTATGAAGGAATATCGTATTTGCCGGCGTCTGTAGAGAATCATGACCAACTTTTGGAGGAGTTGTACTGGATTGCTAAAACTACTGTAAGCTTTTATTTTTATTTTCTTTTCTAGAACCTTGAGCATAGTGCCAAAATCGTTTGTTTGTTTGCGGAGTACTTAAATGATTTTTTCTTTTGCCAGGCATCTGATTATCAGAAGCCCTTTGACGAATCATCAGAAAAACTTCTAAAGTCTCTACTAGAGAAGCGGAAGAAGCTGAATCCTTCATATTTGCGTGTAATGGCACGTTATGTTGGGTTAGGGCTCCTGAAACAGCCTACGAAAAAATAATTGGGCTAACCAATTATTTAAAATTTTTAGTGCCTAACAATAATTTAAAAGTTTTTATAATTATGTTCTACGTGCATTTATATAATTATATAATTTATAATTACATTGTGTATTACTTAAAAGTAGGCTCCTTATGAACTTCCATGACGCTGCGCGCTGTCTAAAAATCTCACGGTGCACCTTGGGCATGGAAACTTCTAATGGTTTCGCACCTGTTTCTCTGCTGCAAAAAATATTTTTGTGGACTAATTTATTTTTTATTAATACACAACTATTTCTGCCGACATGATGTACAAGCATATACAACTAACACGCGTATGTAAGTATTATAATTGTATAAATTGTATTGTATTACTTATGGTAATAATTAATAATTATCTGCAACATTAAATATTTAAAAAAATTATAAATTGTCGAAAACAAAAATTTACAACGATTATTTTTTTAAATGCAAAAAAATCGTCGAGTCGACGGTAAAATCGGTGAACTTTTAGGGTTGGGACATGGTCCTTTGCGATTTCCAGCGAAACGAGACCTCCAATCGTAAGAAGTTAAATGTAAAAGTTTTAGACAGTAAAAAGATCTATAACTTCTGAAATTATCCAAAAAAATCGAATAGAGGATTTGCTCATTTTGCTTTGAAGGCGGTTTGGACTACCTCATCGGAATTTATTTTTTTTGTCGCAAGATGTGTTCAAATTCCGGAACAAATAGTAATCTTTTGGAGCAAGGTCCGGGGAGTATGGTGAGTATCGGAGACATTTCAATCGCTGCTCCTCTAATTTTGCGACCATCTGTTGTGTTGTCCGTTTGTGATCTAGCGTTGTCCTGAAGTAGCAATGGGCTAGGACAATTGACTTGTCTCGGTTGCTTAACGGCTAGCTTTTCCATCATTGTTTGCAATAGTATGAACAGCACCAGCAATTTTCCACCAGACAATCACCAGTACCTTTTTTTAAGTCAACACACAATAACCTTTTTGGTTGTCATGAATCACGAAAAAGGTAGGGATACCTCTGAATTGCCTTAGTTTTTGACCAGGTGCACTGGCCGTGGTCACAGGCTGACTAACTCCTCAGTGGTGCTCGCCCTCCGTCGTCGAGTCCGTAAGGTAGACGGTTATTCATCCAACCGCACATTGTCGATATTTTTAAAATGTTATGCACCGTCACATACTACACTAACAGTGTCCCTATTTTGTAAGCCAACCGATTTGTCCCTATTTTGGTGTTTATCCAACTGCACATAAAAGCATAAAAGCTTTTAATAATAAGAGGTATGTAATACCTATTTCGTGATCGCGCTAATTCCCGTATATAGGTATACTTGCAGCGCCCCGTGGTTTCACCCGCGTAAGTCCCGTTCCCGTGGGAATTTCGGAATAAAAAGTAGCCTATGCGTTAATCCAGGTCTCCAGCTATCTACATACCAAGTTTCATCGCAATCGGTTCAGTGGTTTTTGCGTGAAAGAGTAACAAACATCCATCCATCCATCTATCCATCCAAACTTTCACATTTATAATTTTAGTGGGATTTATTTTACTTAACATAATTTTCTGAAAAAATACGATTATTTCGGACACGAAACAGTTACGATTAAAGCTTATGTCTGGAATCATTCCCCCGGGATCAATACACAAAATTAATATCTATCCAAAGTTGTATTTATATACAGAAAAAAATAATTTTATAAAGGGTCACGGCGGCTGAAGAATAGATCAGTACCAAGCAATACATGTAACCTATGCTTTACTTTAAAAAAATTAGTGGGCTTAGATGAGATGCCTGTAAGTCCGTACAGTACCTAAACTGTACTACATATTATGTATTCTGTGCCTAAATTTTATCTTACTTAGATTATTATATATATTATTATCAAACATTTATAAAAAAAGACATCGTCAATTGAAATCAATCGCTAATTTTCACTTATTTACATGCAGGCCTATTTACATTTTTCTTAGGAACTATTTGCTTCATTATGCCCGAATTCATCTCTATCTTATTTTATGTGCAACTAGGAGAATTAAAACTTCTTGACCGTGCGATTTCAATACTTCATCATGTCGTTTTCATTGCTAAACTACTGAACAGATGTTGGTGAAATTTGAAATACGCATCATAGTCTGATGTGATAAGGCTACAATCCCGAAATTTAATGAAATTCCTAAGGCACACGCTTATTTTGTTTCACTGCTTTAAGTAGTTGACATTTACGCCAATGATTATCGTAGTACATCATCTGCAAAGATCCATTCTTTTATATCAGTTTTTGAAGTGAAAACTTCTTTAGCAGCGTTGGGCACTTTTTGAGATGGGTAAAAAATGTTAAACTCGCTTCAGAATTCAGGGTCACGTGGACCCTGATCGAAAATGTATGGAAAATGTGTCGCGAGTGTAATATGGTCACGTGGACCCTGATCGAAAATGTATGGAAAATGTGTCCGAGTGTCATATATTTAAAACCGAGTGTAATATGGTCACGTGGACCCTGATCAAAAATGTATGGAAAATGTGTCCGAGTGTAATATATTTAGAAAAAACTATTTTTATAACGAGATCGAAAATTCTAAAGACGGAGGTGAGTTTCTTATATTTACATGTACCTACAGCGTCAGAGAGACATGGAGAATGAGGGAGGGAGGGAGTGAGAGAGAGGGAGGTAGTGAGAGAGAGAGGGAGGGAGTGGGAGGGAGTGAGTGAGAGGCGCTAATAATACATATATAGATCCACTAGAGGGCGCTAATCTAAACATTGAGTTCTGTCAGCTCTTTATTAATTAATGTCACCAACCTGTTAATGTGACGTTTTAAGTTCGTCGTTTCGTTTAACTGCCTCTTTTTTTTTTAGATCAAGAATACTAGTAACTTGGGTCACACATTACTAGTATTCTTGTTAATGTCTCCAGCTGAGCTAAATGCTTCTGTTAGGAGTGGCTTCATGCCGGTAGTGCACTGGATGGGGTTCGAACCCGCAACCACTTGATTGCAAGTCCGACGCCTTAGCCATTACGCTACGCGCCGCTTTAAATGATTAGCTTATGTGGGTGGTTTGTTAATATGTAGATACAGAATTATGGTCAGCGTTATCCATAACAATTAGTGGTAACTAGTTGTTTTAAGATTTTTTCGTACAATATAGAACTCTTTTACTTTATTCCTGATCAACTCTAAATCGAAACTGTCAAAATTGATTCTTTTCCCCTGCTCTTTTTACCAGGCATATAAAATACACAGTTATTCGATGTGCCTTCACTTCACGACTGTGATTCGCCGTACAGTGGCACTTGGGACCCCTGTAAACTAAGAGCAAATTATTGCCCTTAGCCTGTAAATAAGTAATAAAAAGACTAAAGTTAGCGATGAGTGTTGAGTGAACGAATTAGTGAATTCGACCGTCGACATCCGTCGGACGAATCAACGGTTCATCAGCTATGCTATCAATCTACTAGTTGAATCATTTGACTAGTCGACGCTCTCCATGCCCTGGCGGATCAGAAATAATTTTTTATTTTTTAAAAGAGCCATCTTCACCCGATACATTTTTTTTTTATAATTATGTATTATAGGGGGCAAACAAGCAGACGGGTCACCTGATGATTACTAAGTGACAGAAATGGCTAGGTTTAGGTTAGGTTAGAACTGTGACCATAACGCACGAACCGAGCGGGCGAAGCGAGCGTGCTGCGTCAGCGGCCGGCAAGTGCCAGAACCGAATTTTATGACAAACGAATTACTTGGTTGGTCAAAATGTCAAAAAACGACTTCTCGCCGCCAACTTGAGGGTATTTTTTTACTTTATTAAAAAAAAAACTAAGAGCGATCAAATAAAAACTTTGATCGAACAATGAAGAACAGTTAACGAATAGTTGAAATAACAAAAAAAAAGATTAAAAAACGACTTCTCCCCGCCAACTTGAGGGTAATTATTTATTTTGTTAAAAAAAAAACTAAGATCGAACAAATAAAAATTTTGATCGAACAGTTAACGAACAGTTCAAAGAGCAAAAAAATGTAAAAAAAGACTTCTCCCCGCCAACTTAAGACAGCCGATTTGACGCCATACTTTACAGTGGTCTCAGTGTATTTCGGAACGTACACATAGTACTCTGATCTGAGATGACAACTGTCAACTTGACAAGATACGATAATCGATTTTGCTTTGCTGTGAGATAAACAAATATTTTCCCTGTAATAAATTAAAAAGACGAGATATGTTTATGACTGCCATCTACTAGACGGTTTGTTTTGCTATATTACTGTTGTAATTGAGTTCAATTAGGATTTCAGCCTACATTTTAATCTATAAACTGTCGGCTTCAGTGCAGCAGTATTTTTGAGAGAGTTAAACACAATGTCGACCGTAGAAAATCAAGAAGAAATAATTCAATATGTGCCGTTTATGTCCTTCGTGCACCCATCTTTTTGGCACACTCTTACCGAAATGAAACTAAACGTAGATAAACTAAATGAAACTTCCAAACAAATTTACGGTCGTTTTACCTATCGCGATGATATTGGAGCAGTATTTGAAGTCGATGGCACATCATTTAACAAGTAAGAATTCCTTAATTCCAATTATTATTCATTTTGCGCTTTATATTTAAATTTATTAATCAGTAAATAATATAATACTTTGTTTTATATTCGTATTTTTATTATTGTGCTGTAAATAAAAATATAATTGTACTTCAGAGTTCCGGAAACAGAACAACTGTTCACAACCATAAAAGGAACAATAATAAACAAAAACACTGTAGAAGAATTCAAGTCAATAGATAAAGCAGCTCTTTTGAATTCTATTGGTACAACAATATGGGAAAACTTAAAAGAAAGAACTTGGATAGATAAACCAAGTTCTTTGCTAAACTTCTTTATATTTTCATTCGCTGTGAGTATTCTGCGACTCTTTTATAGAAAGTGTTAACTGGAAAGTTCAATATATAGTTCAATAAAGAATTGCTAAGTGCTACAAGATTTATTTTACAAAATTTAGATCTTTTAAATATATATACATATATGTATATATATTTAAAATTGTTAAAAATGAAATGGAAGTATTTATAGTGTTTTGTCCAATAATCCATTTAAAAAAACTGTTTAAAAGTCTTTGTTAAATGAATTATGAAAGTCTCATCATCAGTTACTCTGAAAACTAAAATTCACCTGATATCACTCTACACTGTAATTTTTTTCAGGATCTCAAGAAATTCCATTATTATTACTGGTTTGCATTCCCCGCACCCAGTCAACCTACTGTGTATGTAACAAAAAAGAGTTCATGTATAACAGCAGCTTTTAGCAATAAACAGTTAGAAGATTTAGCACAAAGTTACAAAGAACTGAATGATGGACAAAAATGTTTCTTTAGCATTATTAAAGCAAATGATACTATTCAAGTTCAAACACTAGGACAATTTTTGAGACAAAAAGATTTCCTGCTTGTGATAAATTCTGTTTACTTCGTTTTTCAAGATCCAAGCAATGGAAGCAATCCTGGATGGTCTCTTAGAGTGTTTTTGGCAGCTTTATTGGACTACTGTCCAAACTTAAGTGGTTCTCATATTAATGTAATAGGTCTTCGATGTAATATTTCTGGTGGAGTTGATAAAAGTCGTATTTTTTCAGTGAAAATACCTGTGGTAAGTTATTGTACATGTAATATGAATATTAAATCACATGAAATGATCAGGACCTGTATAATTGTTTTTGTATCTAAAAAAAGCTTTGTGTCCAGAAGTTGGAAGAACAAACCCATTGCTTTTTTGTCTATTTTCAATATTTGGCTTGATTTTCTTTTTTGTATTGAAGTCCAGGAATCATAATGTAAAATTATATAAACTAGAGATCGTGTGGTGGTCGAATTTCGACCATGGTTTATTTCATTGGCCAATATTGCTTGACTTGTCATTGTATAGACTTTTGTACCATGATAGGTCAAAATATATACTGGACACACATAGTTGTATGTACCCGTTTTTGCATTTTTTTAAACTTTGTAGCAAATATTGTTAAAACATTTTAGCATTCGTCACTTCTTCTCTGTATAAACTATAAGTGTGCGAAATTTCATACTCCTCCGTCCGCCCAATTTTGTAAAAAGGGATCCAAAGTTTTCGCTTCACATATTAATATAAAGATATACATGTATAATACCTATTTCTAACAACCATTTTATTATCTATCCTTATAAGCTTTGGTTTTGTAGATTCTGTATTTCCAGCATATTTTCTCTTGAATGGGCACCCATTAAAATTGTGTAATTCCACTGATTGGTAAATATGGATACACAATGAGTTAAATAGTATTTTATTAATATTGTAATAATATGTAAGCATATTTTAAGCATTATTACGTAATTATCTTTCCCTGCTTTAAAAAGTATGTATAAAAAATTATTTTATTTTTTATCAATCAGCTTCACTCTAATCCTATTCTTATTCTCAATGGGCATGTGTTGAGAAATTCTTATACATAGTCCATTATTCTATTATACATAGACTGTATGTTAATACGAAATTGTATATTTCAGGATGTTCAAAAAAGCCATGTAGCTGGGTGGGTTGGATGGGAACGAAATGATAAGGGTAATTTTGGACCGAAGCTTGCCAACATGTCTGCATCCCTCGATCCAGTGGTGTAAGTTCAATTGAGTCACATCTATAGTTGTATCACTGTCCTAGTTTCTGTTCTGTCTTGCGGGCTCTAGCCATTCTCAAAGAAATTATCAGAAAGTAGTTGCAGATCTCTTTCCGCTGGGACACACAGCAATTCTCTTGCTCTGCTTATTTTTTTCTTATCGGTCTTTACATAATATATGATTAGCAACCACTACAAAATTGGTCAATTTCGTAGTGGTTGCTAATCATATACGAAATAACTTACATGGTCCATTTTATTATCTTTTAATGACCTTCTTTGAGGACACAAGTACTGTCATAGCCCAAGTGCCTTACTTCAACAAAATTTTGGCATAAATTTGAAAATAATAAAAAGTACTTTCTAAAAGGTTGGCTGACACCTCCTCGGATCTCAACATTAAACTCATGAAATGGCGACTTGTACCTGATTTAGATATAGAAGTGATGAAGAAAACGAAGTGTTTGCTGTTAGGAGCTGGTACACTCGGTTGTCATGTGGCTCGAGATTTACTGGTAAGATTGATGAACCATGAGACTACAAGTATTATTTTATTTAAGTATACCTATTATGTTTAGATTTCGTAAACTTTGTCATATGGCATGTGTAAAATCGTCTTGTCGAGACAATTCGATTTTATGCCGTTGGATCACAGTACATATATGTATGTATGTACTACGTTTTCGTCCGACATTATATGAATTTTGCAAATGCGTGATGGGGTGATGTTTCCTAGTGAAATTTCAAAAAGCTATAAAAATGTCAAATGTATTGTGCTTTCTTGTATTAGTCACTAAATCAAAAAATTAACGCGATTGAGGAATATTGTAAAAGATTAAAGAGGGATTAGAGCTAGTGTCATACAAAATGTGACAAGAATAACACTCTTTATATGTTAATGCTCAGAAGATTGTAAATCCAAAATGTCTAGGCAGTTTGATTTCTGACTGCACATAGCCTGTATCTAAATTAAATATTAACTAATAGTACGTATTCGTTAAATGCTTTAAATTTTAATGTAGGTACCTACTATTTCAGGCATGGGGCTTCCGCCACATAACCTTTTTAGACAATGGAAAAGTATCCTACTCAAATCCAACTCGACAAGTTCTTTACACCCACGAGGATTGTCTCAATGGAGGGAGAAAGAAGGTTGAGGCGGCAGCTGACAGCTTAAGACGTATCCTACCTTCTGTGGTAAGAGTTTCTTACTGTGTCCCATTTTATTGTTAACCTCTCTAGCTAAATATGGCTATCTTTACTTGCTTTAGGGTGGGGTAAGAGTGGAGTCACGTCTAGTGGACTGGTTGGGATTGGAACCCGCAACCTTTTATCCGAAGTCTAAACCAATTTTTGCCACCAATAACCTAAATATCCGTAATTCCACCTACAATAAAAAGCCCTCGTCACACAGAGGCGGGAACCGCGGGAAAAGGACCGCGATCTGGGACGGGATTTTTTTTGTAATATTCGAATTTGTATGCAACCTGTCATATAGCAACGGGCGCGTCCCGACGCGGTGCGATGTGACAGGTTGCATACAAATTCTTTAAAAAAAACGACTTAAAAAAAACTATTCCATAAAAGACTTATATGGTTTCCTCGTGGATGCCATTGTCAGAATTGGACCAAATTGAAATGGGAGCACACGGGAAGCATTAGCTTTCAAATAAAAAAACAATCATCAAAATCGCTTGTCGTGTCACTTTCGTTGCCTCAAGAAAATTACAATCTTTATAACATTGCATGGTTTTGAGGATGATTATTGTTTAGTGGTTAACAAAAAATGCCTTAACTAGACTACTACTCCTGACAATTCAAAAATACCTATAATTGGTTTATTGATATAAATGATTTTGATTTGATTGACGAAACATCTCAAGAGGCGTGGACAGACTAGGGGAAACTACCCTTCGTTGGATAAAGATGATAGCACTTATCCTTGATTGTGAAACTCGGACTATGAATAGATAAGACCTTACTGTTTTTTTGGAGATATCGGTAACTATAGTCTGGTTATTGGAAACGGCCGTTAGCCGTAACAGTAGCGTTAAGGCTAACGGCCGTTTCCAATTTATCCCCTTTAAATATGCATTTTTTTTCTTTAAACGTTTGTCGAAGGGGTGCTGAGTGCTATGACCCAAAATTATTTTAAAAATACGCAAAAGGTTCTAGTTATCTCGTGCGAATAGTTCCTTACCCCACGAGTGCCAACGGAATTCCATTACTAAACCTCCGCTCCACTGTCTGTCCGTCTGTTTGTCACCGACCTATAGTTTATGAGATATACTTTTCTCATGTACCGTAAAAGATAAACATTTACACATACGAGAAATTTTCAAAGTGTGTAGGTATTTTTATTGACATACATACATAAAAAAATTACAAGAGACATGATGTTTTCGGCGATTTTGTTAACCCTTCATGTGCGAGTCCGACTTGCATGGGCCGTAGTATATAACAACCTAGCGAGTTAGAAAGACGCGCTCCCGTAGTTCTTTCACTCCCATATTTCTAGATACTTAACGGAACAGTAAGACGAAGCTGATATTATTACACATGTGTAAATAATATCTGTTTCAATGCGTAAAATATGTATACCTATTTGCTTATTGATGTAGATTGTACGCATAGAAATATACTTTAAATTGTGTATGTAGACATGAGGTTGTTTTTCAGTTCATTTAAAATTCTTTACGGCATACCAAAAACGGCCTCTATATGTTATTATTTTAAACAAGCAATGTTGTATGCATGTATATATTTATGCATGTATTTCTATTTCGGGTATCTCGGAAACGGTTCTAAGGATTTTTATGAAATGTTGTATACAGATACAGTTTTGCATTTTAAGTTCAACTGCATAGTTGGATTTCTTTATTTCTTTTCTTTTTAGTTTATTTTATTGTTAAAAAAAAATTAGATTTTACAAAGCTCGGTCTCTCAGTTATTTTTTTTTATCTACTAGCAGACCCAGACGTTGTCGACGAACGTAGGATTTCTTTTTGGTGTTATAATGAATTGTTTTCGACAATAAAACAAATAAAGTGAAATCTTAAAAAAATAACAGTAATACTGGTCAAAAAATAAAAAAAAATAATTTCTAGAATTAAACTAAACCATCTACGATGGACCCACTCAAACACACATAAATAAAATTCATAAAAAAAAAAATAAGGATCCTAGAACTCGGCTGCAGCGCCACCTACCGGGTACAATAACCTAAACCATCAAAATCGGTCGGTTCAGGAGGAGTTCAGTGACATACACGAGTACAGAAAAATGATAAATATAAAGATATATCTATTACTCAGCTAAGCTCGCCTTTGTAAATACGTCCTACCATTGCATTTTTCTATAAAATTTAATCGTAAAAAATTTAATTGGATAAATGAAATTAAAATAAGCAAATCGTTTTAAGCACTGCCTATATTTAATATTGAAAGATTGGTTGATTGAAGTATACTTGTAATTAATTGAAAAGTTTGTTTGCAGGTAACTAAAGGCATAGTAGCTCACATACCAATGCCTGGACATCCTGTAGGGGAATCATTGAAAGAGGAAACATTAACAAATATCAAGATTATTACAGACGCTATAAAGGAGCATGACGTCATATTCTTGTTGCTCGACTCTAGGGAAGCTCGCTGGCTTCCAACGGCACTAGGTGCTTCTTATAAAAAGGTATTGAAAGTTTTTGGAAATTTCTTCAAAACTAATTTTAAAACTACAAATAGACAATAGAATAGAAACAAAATATTATGGGTATTGATGATGATATTATCTCTGCTACTTCTATTTAAGATCTGCTAATCTAACAGGATAAAGAAGAGTACAGAGTAATACAGCAAAATATCTCCTATATCCTCATCATCGTGTAATCGTGGTTAGCTAGTCTTATAGCCTATGTTAAATATCAAACTTCGTATCTTCATTTGGTCAAATTGTCCAGGGGCAGAAAAAACTATTTCATTTATCAACATTTAAATATTAATAGTGCTTATGTTTTTTGTAATTATGATTGGATAACATGATTAAATAAATGAACTTACATATACTTCTCAAACGTGTTGGTCTAGTGGTTAGTAATCCTGACTGCGAAGCCAGAGGTCGTGGGTTCGAGCCCCACCTACGACAAATAATGTGTGATGAGTAACATCATTTGTTCTGTCTGGGTGTAATTTATCTATTATATGTATGTATTTAGTAATATATAAGTATAAACATTATCAGCAGTCTGGTTACCATAGTACAGGCTCTGCCTAGTTTGGGATCAGACGGCCGTGTATGAGATGTGTGGAGTTATTATTATTATGTGTACGACTTACCAAGTACGTAGTTTTATGTACGTAAAACAAGGAAATACAAGTGATTCCATAGTATTAGTTACGGTATTTTAAACTCTTTTTTTGACATCAAAATCAAAAATTCGAAAATGATGGAGTACGAAATTTTATAATTAAGCCATCGCAGTGCTACTGATGAAGTACTGATTCTGTTTCCGCTGGTGAGTCCTATAGCTCCATGAAAGCGAAGTCCAAAGTTGATGTTGAATAAAAACTGAATGTATTTAAAATACCGATATCAACCGGATATTTATAAAAATTTTATGTATTCTTTGTTCTCTTTATATCAAGGTAGCAGCTAACGTGATATTTCAGGATAGGTTTGAGGCAGAAAACCGATTTTTTTACCACTAATTATCAACAAATTCTTGTAAAGATGTCGAGATGGATTGTTGAATCAGCTGGTTTACAAAACCGATTAGTTGTTTTACAGAACAGCTCCGTTATGTAAATAGCTTAATCCATTTGCAACATATACATCAGCTCAATATTTTTATTTTCTGTTCAATTAGTTTAACGGTTTTAGCTAATAAATAGGTAGTTTTTTTAACTAATCCCAATCTATTTTTGCTTACTTCCCCTTCCATCATGATGGAGCTATGTCTTTAAAAAAGTGTTTCATTAGCTCTACGATATATTCATAAAAAAATGGTATTATTTTACTTTCAGATAGTAATTAACGCCGCACTAGGTTTCGATAGCTACCTAGTTATGCGACACGGAGCAGCTGATGGGTCATCGACTGCCGGATCTGCTTATACTAATGCGAAGTGGATCTCAGGCGGCGATCTCGGCTGTTATTTCTGCAATGACGTCACTGTACCTGGCAATGTAAGTACTTTTTATAGTATGGCTTTTGTACTAGGTTTATTGGTTGCATATAGTAACGGTACTCGTACCTAACAATGAATAGTAGAAATGGGCCTCTGTAACAAAACGATAAATGCCGCGTTCCTATAATCAAGAAACGATTCGTTTTGCTAACTGACAGACTGCTAAATGAATACCGAATGTAATGTCAAGCTCAACTTATATCTCGCTAACACGCTCCAAGTTATATTTACCTATAGGTCGAACTATATATACTAAAATTATATAGTCAAAAATTACAAAATTATTGTAAGAAATATCGTTTGAGGAAGGTCACATGCTATTGAAATAATGCAGCTATATAACTCATAAGAGCGGAGCACATATACATATTATTAGTAATAACGATGTTGAACCGCTATTTTATAACGCCTTAGCGGCCCTTAATACAAAAAATAATATTCTTATGAAAATATATCTAAGACACTTAAAATGTTTCCACTAAAACTCACATCTACGACATGAGTTTGATTACGTCACTAATGTGGTTTTTGGTTTTTTAAACATCAGAATTAATTATTTAGTTACAACGTAACATGAATTTGTAATAATTCCTCAATTAATACTTATCCAAAACAATAATAATTTTCTCATATTTAAAAAAACCTGGCCAAGTGCGAGTCGGATTTGCGCACCGAGGGTTCCGTAAAATATTTTTATTATATGATGTAACTAAAAATTTACGGTTTTCGCAATTTTTCCTTTATCTGTGCTATAAGACGTTGCTTTGTACCAAATTTCAAGATTCTGAGTTCTCGGGAAGTACCCTGTAGGTTTTGATTCCCTTGCGAGTGTCGAAAATTTTGCGGCATAAACGGCTGTATCTTTTGATTGCGTTTGTTTAGAAGTTTGATTTTTTCACAGCTCCAAGGGACACTAAACCTGAGTATTTGATATAAATTCCAGCTTGATACCTCCACGCGTTCGTGAGAGAAAGGGTCTTGACAGACAGACAGACCTTCGGACGGACGGACAAGAAAGTGATCCTATAAGGGTTCCGTTTTTTCCTTTCGAGGTACGGAACCCTAAAAACTTTCAATCTTCTTAAATTTGCACATAGTTTATGTATTTTTTGTTTACAACATTTCATAATCAGAAACCAGAAATCATAATTCATCATTGTGTATAAAATGTAATCAACGTATATAAAATGTAATCAATGTATATAAAATGTCTCATAAGTGGTCCAAGGTTACCGAAAATGACTGTTTCTTAAATAATACTTTCCTATTTACATTATTAACAGGAACAATATTTTTGCAGTCACTACAAGACCGTACTCTGGATCAACAATGTACAGTAACGCGGCCAGGTTTAGCTGCAATAGCCGGAGCATTAGCTGTTGAGATCCTCGTAGCCATTCTACAACACCCACAAAGGTGAAATTTATGAAATATAAAATATTTAAGCCACAGATAAAGCAGCTATCACGATCTGTATGAAAACCAAACGTGAAGCTTTTTTGTAATTTACAAGATACAAACCCAGATTTTATTTTTGCACATTTTGATATCTAATTAAGAAATAATTAAACAAGATCTTTAGGAGACATCTGACAGTTTATTTTGTTTTGACACATTACTTTGTTTTGAGCTCTAATAAGGAACATGATTTAAGTATTATTTACTGAATAATTTAACTCTTATATAACTGCTATTTTAGGGAACTAGCACCAGCTCCATACAACTTAAGTGATGATGGAGAGAGTATACCAGGTTTAGAAGGTGTTCTTGGTCCTGTACCTCACGCAATAAGAGGGTTTCTACACTCATACCAGACTATGCTACCCACATGCCCAAAGTTCAACCAGTGCGTGGCGTGTTCAGTTATAATATCGAATAGTTATATGAACGAAGGCAGCGAGTTTCTCTTGAAAGTTTTCAACAGTGGACAATATCTGGATGATTTAACTGGACTCTCACAATGGCGTCTCAATGCGGAAATGACTGACGTAAGTTAAAATTAAATATAATTTCTAGAAATTTGTAAGGCCTAGGTTTCCAAAATAATCAAAACGTATGTACCATATGAGATGAACCTTTTTGAGTTGCCCAGATAAATTTTACTTTTTTAAAGGATACTATAACGTGATTAACACATTATTAATATTCCCGTTGACCCCTCCAGCTAAACTAAATGCTTGTGTTCGAGAGTGATGAAAAGAGAGTTCGGTCGAAGCAACGGTGGCTACCGGTCGTGTGTCGCTGCTGCTCTGAGAGCTTACAACTTTTTAAAGTGTCCTATTTTTGATTGGCCATTGCCCTAGTTTTGCAATTCTCTGTTACTCTTAAAGCTTTCTTACCTATTGGTACTGCCCACTAGGCGTTCCTGGACAGAGACAGTACTATAGTTGTTAGACAGAACTCAAATACCTCGAAAAAAGTCATACGGTGATTCGTTGGGATCGGTACCGTCGCATATTCAGGCGGTGTTGCGCGGGAGCGGCCTCCTTAACTAATACACCACGGACGTGAGTGACGTGTATATGCAAATAACACCTACTACGCTACAGGCTACTTAGACGGATCTGCTACGAGAGACTCGTCCTTCTACGACCTACAATTCAACGTCACGTCAACCTAACGCGCACGTAGCAAACAACGAGTTACCTGCTCACTGACCGTCACCTGTGCTACGCTTTGCTAGGAGAATCGGAGTTTCGTACGTACCTTTTACCTATTGTTTACAAGCGGAAATACTACAAGAATGTCTGTGAAACGCACACCACCTAAAACGTCTATCTCTATGCATATGGAACATACTGCGTCAGAGCAAAACTTAAACGTATTGAGCGATGTCTCCTATGTTACCAGTAATCGCCACAAACGCCCGCGCCCGGACCCGACTCAGTCAATTAGACAAACTGACTTAGATCTTAAACAGGAAATTATGGACTTACTAAGCAGTTGGAAATCAGAATTTGACGAAAAGTTCAATGAGATGAATGACAAACAAAATACGTTGATGAAAAAGCTGTCCACGGACATCTGGGATCTAAAGATACAAACATGCAAAATCCAGATATCAAACGACGAAATTGTTCAATCCATGTCGTTTATAAATAATCAGTACGAAGAAATAAGAGCGGGTGTGGGTGTCTGCAGAGGGAACGACTGGAACAACGTCGGTGCATTGAGAAATTAGAAAGTGCAAGATTTACAACTTATGTCAAGATCTTCTAGTATAGAAATAAGGAATATCCCGCACTGCGAAAAGGAGACCCATATCGACCTAGCAAACACTGTCTGTGAGATCGGAAAGGTTGTTGGGACAGAAATCTCCCACGCTGACCTTCGAGACATTTACCGCATTCCCGGTAAACCCGGGTCGACACGACCTATAGTCGCCGAGTTTCACACAGTGCTACTCAAGCAGAAAACTGTATCAGCTATTCGAGATTGTAACAAAAATAAGCCTGTGGTAGATAAACTAAATACAGAACAGATAAAGATAGCGGGTAACCGCCAGGCGGTCTTCGTAGCCGACCACCTTCCTGCAAGCATCAAAAAATTGTTCTATCAGGCTCGGAAATTCGCTAAACAATATGGTTATCAATATTGTTGGACATCTAATGGCAACATTTTTATTCGTAAAGCACACGGAGAAAAACATATGCTCGTTTCGTCCGAACAATGTCTAATTGACCTGAAATCAAAAATGTGACCACCACAGTATCTGATGCTTGTCTTCGGGATTTCTTATATTTCATTGTATTTGCTTTGGTTGTGTTTGCAATACCATTTACAGACTAATTACAAATTTTTACTATATACAAAAAAAATCACACTCTCACATACTGATATTATACACCCCAAGTACAAACTTACATAAACTTTACACAAACTCACTGCAAATACACACACATAATCTACCTTACTCACACATCACTTTCAGAAGAACTTACTGCCAAATAGTCCTCTTCAGTTCTCAGAACACTACAACTAATGAGTGCCCTTTGTGTACACTATCCTTTTCAAATGGCTAATATAAATAACGTTAATACCGAGCTAGACTCGTTGGAGGTGGCCAAGGTATAAACTTGCCTGCCTGAAGACTGTCACAAATTTCTAATTTCAAATAAAACAATTTCTTTATTCCATTTAAATATTCGGAGTATAAATAAAAACTTTGACCAGCTCCGTATGGTACTATCAATGACTAAAATTAAAATTGATATATTAGTTTTAACTGAATGTTGGCTTAAACGTAGCGATAAGTTGCCTTGCGATAAGATGGATATATGGCGCATAATTCGAAAATAAATTTAAACCAAAATGATGGTATAGCTATTTATACAAGTACACGCTTAATGTGTAAAGTTCATGAACCTGTGTTTACAGGCGGAAACAGTCTGGTCTGTGAAATAGATGGTTATTTAAGTGTTGTAGCCGTGTATCGTTCCCCCTCGTTATCCTCCAGAGATCAATTCAGTAATTTTCTAAATAGCTTAAACAACCTTAAAAATCAAAACAAAGTTCTTGTAGGAGACATAAACATTGATATTAGGCCAATTAGCACGGGCCCGTTGTGTGAGGAGTATTTAACTTTTAATGCTTCACATGGCTTCTTTCCAACACATACACATCCCACGAGAACCACCTCTTGTTTAGATCACTTCCTTACAAAGACTAACCAAAATTCAACAACACTAATATTGGAATCTTACATAACAGACCATATGCCCATTGTCCTAAGTATAGAAAAAGTAATCCCTCTCAACAAATCGTTAAATATAGAACTTGTACAGACTATACAAAAATAAAGGAAGATTTAGAACAAATAGACTTTACTAACATCTTGGCAGAAACCGATGCAAATGTAGCTACAAATGAGCTTGTATCCCTGGTACTTGAAAGTATTACTACTAAGCATACACAAACTACCACTGTGGCCAGGCGAAATAGACTACTGAAACCATGGATGACATCGGGTTTGCTGAGGTGTTTAAGAAACCGAGATAGACTTCACTCTAAATCCAAG
The DNA here is from genome assembly GCA_963859945.1 of Euplagia quadripunctaria. Classification (NCBI taxonomy): domain Eukaryota; kingdom Metazoa; phylum Arthropoda; class Insecta; order Lepidoptera; family Erebidae; genus Euplagia; species Euplagia quadripunctaria. The sequence goes on along the minus strand of OY982576.1, from coordinate 10,971,364 downwards.
AAAGAACCGGATAATATGATAGCTAAAACAACTTACGCACGTTATCGCAATTTTTGCAACGGTCTTCTACGTAAGTTAAATAATATATAATATAATAGGAAACAAATTCATAACGCCGGTAATAATCCCAAAGCCCTGTGGCAAGCAATTAAAGACATATCAGGAACGCAAAAATCTAAAAGTAGTCCTAAAGAGCTTCTAAACCTTTTCAATGACCCGAAAACATCCATCAACTACGTTTGTAATTTCTTTAAAGACATAGGAAAGAACCTGGCGCACCAGATTCTACAATCAACTAACCCTACTGGAAATGGTTCTTCTCGCTTGAACACTGTCTCCACCGCGCTAAACAGCCCCTCTAACTCGTTGGTTATCCTAGAAGTGACGTATTCTGAGATTGAAGCGATCATCCTACAGCTTCGACCCGAATGCACTACTGGATGGGATCATATCTCAACTAAGGTACTTTGACAATGTCGCCAGTTACTAATACCATCTATTGTCCACATCTGCAACCTTGCTATCAATTCTGGGATCTTTCCCAAAGCTTTCAAAAAATCAATTATTCATCGTATCCATAAGAGTGGGGACAGAGACTGCGTCAACAATTACCGGCCTATTTCAGTGCTAACTGCCCTATCTAAAATTCTTGAAAAGTTACTAAATCGGGCAATAAAGGCTTTTTTAGAAAAGTTTCACATACTAGCGCCAAACCAATACGGATTTCGTACAGGCATATCCGCCGAGGATGCAATAATGGATTTAACCAATACAGTTGTGAAGAATTTAGATATGAAGAATAAGTGTTTATGCATATTTCTAGACCTCTCAAAAGCGTTTGACACGGTCTCTGTTCCCATCCTACAGGATAAACTCAAGAAGCTCGGTATTCGAGGCGTATCCTACTAAATTATTAAAGACTACCTCGCAGACAGAAAACTATGTGTGCGGGTGGGAGAGCATACTAGTGACGAGGGGACTGTGTATTATGGCGTCCCGCAAGGTAGTATTTTAGGCCCAACTCTTTTCCAAATTTATGTAAATGGTTTATGTACAATGCAACTACCCAATATCAGTATATTCACTTATGCAGACGACACAGCACTTCTTGTTTGGGGACCTAACTAGCAAATAGTTAAAGAAAGAGCCGAATATTCACTGTCCAGAGTTATGAGTTGGTTATCTACAAACCTATTAACATTAAACCTAACCAAAAGCCAATATGTAGCCTTTTCCATTAATAGACTAAATAGTCCTCCACAAAGCTACTCAATTATAGCCCATACCTGCGTGAACAAGGAACAATGCACATGCCAACCACTTACACGGGTTGAACATACAATATACCTGGGCATTTTGATAGATGGTGGGTTGAGGTGGGACAAACAGATTGACTTAGTAACGACTAGAGTAAGACGGCTAATACTTAAATCCCTAAGAGCCGCCCTTCCGTTCGATAAACTAAAACTAGTCTATCTGGCACTATGTCAATCCATCACACAATACTGCATCACGGTTTGGGGAGGAGCTGCCAAAACCCATCTGCTTCGGTTGGAGAGGGCGCAAAGAGCAGTGCTTAAAGTGATGACTGGCAAACCCTACAGATCTCTACGGCATTACTCTACGCGAATTGCAAGGTGCTCACGGTTCGCCAACTGTATATCCTCAAAACTATCTTAAGAAAGCATCGTGAAGTACCCCTCCCTAATAAAAAAAAGCGCAGTACATCATTTGTATGCCCCGGGTCACTTGTAGGACGTCATTCGCGAAAAGACAATTTCGTAGCATAAGCAACAAATTATACAGTGACGTGAATAAAAAACTAAATATAGTAGGCCTAACCAGACATGAAGTCAAGAAAAAAGTTCAGGATTGGCTACAGAACCTTGACTACCAAAGGACAGAGGATCTAATTCAATTCCTTGCCTAAAACTCACCTAATCAATGGCCTGCTATTGTAAACTCCCACATACACACATAAACACATACCCACAAACAGCCACACACACACACAAACGCATACCCATAAACACACACACACACACTAACACACTTACACCACCCTAATACAACATGACTAAGTAACATGCAATACCACTTCGTATCTGAAAGCGGCGACCTACTTCTTCAGTTAACTTACGAGTACGACTGAACACTGTCTCCCAAAATACAGGCTTCAGCCTAGTTTGGGAGTCAGTTTCTGGTACCTTGTAACATATTGACATCTTCTAACGATTATAATTGCTTTATGTACTATGTGTTAAGGAATGGGCTCGTATGCACAACCACTAAAATGCAAGACCGACGCCTCAGCTATTACGTAGTTAGTTCATATAAGTGTTCGTGTACTGGCGATACAATTCTCCAGTACGGGTACTTTTGTTTTATAACCCTAGTTATAAGGTTTTTTTTGTTATATACTAACACAATGGATTTTTGTTGTCCGAAAATAAAAATGATTATTTTTATTATAATGGTTTCTGAATAAGGTATAATTAGATATATACATACATATGACATTGTTTTTTTTGCAGGTACTCACCCTTACAGATGATGATGAAGAAACAAATGATATCTAAATATTATTGCTATAACGTGACAGCTATCAAGAACGTCAAAGTAATCCCAAGTCGTGACATGTTTGAGATGGGGTTCAACAGATCAGTTCTCATGCTACAATGACCGATTTACAGTCTTGTATAAGGATGTTCTATTGTTATATTACTTTGTTATGTGTTAATTTTAAGAGTGTCTACAGAAATATTTATAAATAAGTTATATTCCATTAAATTGTTCAATAATTATATTTTTGGTATACCATAAATACGAACACGCAATAAACTGATTGTCTATCAAGTAAGCTTCTTAGGTACAATCTGTCTAAAATGAGTGATTATAAAACACAAACATAAAGTGGTCTATGAGAATATCTTGAGATTCTCAATGAAGATAAAATTAGTGTGGCGTTTTTTGATTAATTGGTGTCTTTTAAACGTTCGAAAACTAAACTATGTATCTGCTTTCCAGTGCATTTAACTGTTTAGATATATTAAAATCGCTTTACATGTCTTAAAAAGGTACGTTAAACTTGGCTTACACGTAGTATACGTTCTTTATGAAACTGTCATGTCATAGGAAAGGCAGTTTTGATATAAACGCATTTAAAGTTTTTATTTTTATTTTATAATAACTTTAACAAAATTTCCTCTAGGGCGAAAACTCATAAAATGCTTCAGAGAATTGTATCAAGAACCCTCGTGAACGTCAGCTGCGGTTGCGGTTCCGTCGGGGAAATGACTAAAAATAATATTTTTTTTCTACGTGCGCAAAAGGCTGCTGCTCCTCAACCCCCTCGACGGAACCGCAGCTGACGTTCACGAGGCTTCATGATACAATTCTCTGAAGCATTTTACGAGTTTTCGAGAGGAAATTTTGTTAAAGTTATATTAAAAATAAAAAAAAAGGCTATTTGTCTAATAAATGAACATAAAATTGTTGCAGCATATTTAATAAAAACTTTTAACTTATTGAAATTTGAAAACTTATTACACGGCTGATAATAATCATGACTAAAGTATTTCTATTGTTGTATTCTGTTTATATAATAAACAATTGTATAATTTTCACTAAAATACAATATAAATTGTATATTTGTTTCAAATATAAATCCTTCGAAAACATGTTGTTTAAAATTTTTTCCTGAAGAAAATCGTGAAAATATATTAATCCTTGATTTTCTGTAATGACATTTTAGTGTGACTGGAGGATATTTCATGTGTCACTCACGCGCTCTACTAGAACTGTAAAAGACGTGGGAGAGCCATGCTCGTCGGCACGTATGGGCCGGCTCGACTCCGCTCGATACCACGGCCTCACAGAAAATCGGCCCTAACTCTTCCCTCTCCCCTATTCCCATCCTTACCCTCTCCCCAGTTCCCCTCCCCCTCTTCTCCTACTCCCGCCTTAAAGGGCGGCAACGCACTTGTGACCCTCGAGTTACAGGTGCCCATGGGCGGCGGGAGTAATTTACCATCAGGTGACGCCTGTTCGTTTGCCCCCTATACCATAAAAAAAAAGAAAATTAATTTTGAGAATGCCAAGAAATGTTGTTCAACATATTGCACTTGCCTAAACCCAGACATTATTATTAATCAGCCCTCGCTCTAGTTGTCTTGTACCTGGGTGGAAGAGTACAGTATGTTATATGTTGATAAAATAAGATTCTGGAGGACCTATAACTATGGGCATGCTACGAGGCTCAATTAGAGCCCTTTTCTTTTTTAATATACATAAATTCTACTACATAACCTGCAATATTGTAGTATTTGTTGGTAATACTGTTACGAAAGTCTAACCCACGGGCGCCATCTATTGGCTAGTAAAGGTAGTCATAAAGTTAGGTAGATTGCGAATTATTAAAATAAATGATTGTGTCTATTTTTAGATTTAACTTTCTCAGCCCGAACCTCAGCTCGTAACAATACGTTACTTTTAAAGTCAAAGAATAAAAACCTAAATAAATATCTTGCTCGTGTTTTAATTGCCATTAAAACATAATGTGTTAAATTTTAATTGAAAGTTTCCCCATATAAGGAACATCATCACAATTTGTGTCTAAATAATTAAATGTGGAATCAATTGTATTTCTAAGAATAACATTGGATAGACAGTATTACACCCATAAACATATATCATCTCTCTTGTCGAAACCGAGATTAGCGGCATTTGCAGTCACCTAAATAGTTTATAAATACTAGTGAAAAAACCAAGTCTAAATACGAACACTGTAATAAAATGAAACATTTCGTAATATCTATCATTAACTTTTATTGTTACTATTTAATATAATATATTATACTATTTAAAAAATTAAGGACACATTGACATCTGGATCGCTGGCAGCGACTTTGGTTTGGCAGCATGAATTTCTTTAATTGGTTTAGGAGGTTTAATTTTTCTTCCGTGCCGACCGGTCTTTCTCTGCCATAAACCGGACCGTGGTCTATTGCCGAGCCATCTGTTGCGCTGTGGGGAACCGATTGGAGTACTCGAGTGAATCGCGTTGGACAGGCGACCTATGATGTAGAGATATAACGATTTTAGTATCTCGAAAGGTTTAAAGACTAAACGACACTATTTTGTTAATCCATCAATTAATCTATAATTATGTCTCGGAAACAACTACAAATTGTAATGATAATCTCAAATCATAACTTCTAATCAAAGTGATAAAGTGATGCAGACACCCTATTTATAAATTATGATAAATTCATAAATAAGGTTATAATTACTGTATCAACACCTCATGTTGTGTCAATACATCCTTACCGTGTTGTGGTTAGGAAGCGTATGCACACTATGCTTGCTTATATTTTCAAATCCAACTAAACCATTTTGTAATAATACATACCTACTACAGCCATAGATTTCGGATCAAAACTAAACAACCGTTTAGAAGGCATTTGGACAACAATTCTGTCATCTTGTTTCCTTAAAATTGTCCCAAATGTACCAGCTGCATGTATGTAGAGACCACCCATTCCTGTAAAAGAAAAAATGCTGAGACAATATTCGAGTGCATGGGTTTTTGAGTCTGTTAATGAGCCATACGGACTAGGGATGTTGCGGATGCATCATTTTTGAATCAGCGGATGCAGATGCGGATTTTTGAAGACGCATCCGCGGATGCAGGTTTCTAATCAATGCGGAAGCTCTGCATCTGCGAATACGGATGCGAAAGTCCGCAACATCCCTGATATACAATAATTTGTTATAAGTTGAAGTTAAGTGTTGAAGACGCATCCGCGGAAGCGTATTAAAAAATCCGCATCTGCATCCGCTGATGTCAAAAATTATGCATCCGCAACATCCCTAGTCTATATGGCTCATGAACAGACTCGAAAATCCATGCACTGCCATGCCATGCGTTCGATCTTGTCACTGAAAACTTCGCTCCTATTGGTCAATAAGCAAGTTTTTACGGCCCCACCCACCTTCTTTCTTGTCGCGACTTTTATTTATTTATTAAGGACAACCAGTTGCTGTTATAATAAATCTTATGCATAGGAAATACATTTACTATAACTAGCTTAAATGCACAGCATTTTAAGGTGTCACAACATGCATCAATAGTAACACGAGTGAAAATAAAAATGAATTAACAAAATAAAATAAACAATTAAAAAGTAAGTAATAAAATTAGGTATAATAATAATGATATTATTAAAGGCTAAGGTTTCACAATCTAAAAACAGCTTTGTTGTAAGTGGGAGTTTGTCAATAAGTAAGTGTTAGTCGTTTTTTTTTTTACTTCGGAGGGTTTATTTTTTAATAATTTATGAATAATCTAAACTAATATAATAAGTATAAGAACTTTCTTCTTTGATTGTTTGTTTGTTTAAACATGCTAATCTTTGGAACTGCCAGTTGGATTCGAAAAATATTTCGGTATTCATTGAAGGTTATAGGCTAGATAACATCACGCTACGACCCTTAGTAGCAGTGACTTTAAACAGGGGTGAAACTGCAGGCAACGGCTAGTAAGAAACAAACATAAAAAAATAAAAACCTTAAAATTACTTTTCTTAGAAAAAGCCACACAACCAATTTTTTTAAATCAAAAGAGACAGGACTATTTAAAATTTTAAAATGATTTTAATTAGCTATAAAAAATATGACAAAACGGTCCTTAACGGTCTCATGATTCTATATGCTTACACATATAAACACTTTTGACTATTATAGATGACAATGAATCTGTGTCATTTTTGTCTCCCTCCAAAGCATGCTGCAAGCATTTAGGTGAACATAATACAATTTATTAAATTAAGACTGATGATTAATATGTTTTATCATCACTATATATTATAAAACAAAGTCTTCCGCTGTGTCGGTCTGTTATAAATAATAATGCGATAAACTGAAAAACTACTGAACGTATTTTCATGCGCTTTTCACCAACAGACAGAGTGATTCATGAGGAAGATTTAGGTGTATAATTTGTTAACGTTTTGTGTAAATTGGTTGAAATATGATGATGATTGTTCAAGACTACCCGTGCGAAGCCGGGGCGGGTTGCTAGTAATATAATATTCTGTTTTTTAGTAGATTACCCCAAAGTTTCTGTTATCTTAAGCTTATGTAAGACTAGTTCTTACCGGGCACTTTTTCAATACAGTGTACAACGGTTCCAAATGGTAGAGCTCCCAGCAAATATGCATCACCTTCATTTGCTCTGACTGAAAACAAAATGTAACACTTATATATAACAAATGTAATACATTTTTTTTAAAGGTATACAGTGCTCCAAACTCTTAATTGACAGCCTCATAGGAAACCAAAATATAATTGCCACTGATATAAATGGGGATAGATTTAAAACATCATTTTTTAAATATCTACCTGGTATCCTTGGTAATTCCCGAGATGATTTAAGTATATCACCAGCTTTCATATTCTCTGTGGCCAAAATGTATTTCAGTTTGTCACCTACAGCAACCAAAGCTATATAGGCAGTTCTGCAACCATCTTCCAGCACCTAAAATTGAATATCATATTAGAATATTCTTTATTGTACACCATTAATAAAATACCGTTGAAAAATTATTATCTTACAAACCAGAGTACAATGGGCGGTCTTATCGCAAAAAGCGATCTAGACAACCTTAGGATGGAGATAATATCAAAATTATTTAATAAAACATAGTAGTTGATGGCATACTATTCGAAATATTGACAAATATTTATATACATACACATTACATATAGTTACTTAGTGGAGATATTGTAGTATTATAGACAGCAATTTAGATCTTAGTTATGGTCAAGAATAAAATAATAGTATTATAGTGACAGATAATGTTGCTTGACTAAATTTTTAAAGGCTGTAAGCGTTTCAGCTTGCCGAATTTGTACCGGTAGTTCATTCCACAAACGAACGGCCAGAACCATAAATGATTTATCAAAGATAGTTGTTGAATGCGCCAGCACTTTCAATATCAAATTTTCTGATGATCGTAAGAACTTCGTATGAGTATCGTCAAGGAACTCAAATCGTTCTTTTAAATAGGAAGGTGTATGAGGGTTAAACAGTATACTGTATAACAGAGAGAGAATATGAGCGTTCCGGCGAAGGCGAATAGGTAACCACTTGAGCTTTTTTCGGAATTCAGAGACATGATCATATTTACGCAGTCCAAATATGAATCTAATACAAAAGTTTTGAAGTCGCTCTAGTTTATCTAATTGGTTTTCGGTGAGGTCTGGATAGCTGGCATCCGCGTAGTAGTTGGTAGAAATTTTCTCAATCGTTTTAAAGAACCTGCAGAAGCAAATAGCTTACGGCTTATTTCCTGCATTTGAGGAGCCCAGGATAGTTCTGAGTCGATAGTAATCCTAAATTCTTTACTTTATTACTAAAGGGTATGACAGAACCATTGAAAATGATCGGAGGAACATGAGACCACTCAATCTTTGTCACTTTCCTAGTGCTCCCAACAATAATGACCTGAGTCTTTGAAGGGTTCACTTTAAGTTCATAAGCTTCGCTCCAAGCACTTATCCTAGCCAGGTCTCTATTGACAATGTCAATAGCATTAGCAATATTGTCCAATGGTGCTTGGGAGTATATTTGAAGATCATCTACATAAAGGTGGAAGGAAGAGAGAAGTTGATCAGTGAATTTATGAATAACGCGAAGAGTAAAGGAGATAGAACGCCACCCTGGGGCACACCAACAGATGTATTACACCAAGAAGAGAGGGTGTTATCAATGCGTATACATTGTCGGCGTCCGCACAGGTAACTTCGAAGCCAGTCAATCACCATTGGAGATAATATGTTAAATGAGCGAGCAATGTTTATCAATATGTCGAAGTCCACCGTGTTAAAAGCGTTGGAAAAATCTAGTAGTGCAAGAACAGTTAGACTTCCACATTCCATACCGTATCTGATGTCATCCGTAATATTCACCAAGGCTGAAACGGTACTGTGTCCAGGCCGAAAACCTGACTGGTAAGGGTTCAGAAGCTTGTTTTTGTTAAGAAACATACTAAGCTGATTATGGACAAGTCGTTCCAGCACTTTAGAAAGAAACGGTAATATTGAAATACGACGATAGAGAAACAGGAAGGGTTATTTTTTTAGGTAGAGGAATGATCTGTGCATTTTTCCCTAAGGACGGAAATACACCATTGGACAGGGAAGAATTAAGGATGAGACAGATGACTGGAAGAACCTCGTCAAGAATAGGAAGGATCATATTACGGCTGACACAGTCACTTCCAACGGCGTTGGATGTAATTGACATAATACTCTTCTTAACATCACAAGTAGTGAATTGACTAAAGGTAAATGATGGATAACTAGGGGTTGGCAGAGCTGAAAGATAGTTTATTGTGTTTGCCTTGGTAGTCCTATTAAAATTGGACGAAGCCGAGAAATGTTGATTCAGTAAATCAATGTTAAAATTTTTAGGAATTGTGTCTTGTCGCGACCTGCCGACCCCTAGTGTTCTAAGAAACTTCCAGACTTTCGCTGGATCACCGTTTTGAATGGAATTGTGAATGTGTTGGCGCTGTGCATCTCTACACACCTTATTGCAGTGATTTCGTATGCGAGTATACCTTTCCCAATTCAAAGAGGAAGGTCTTATTTTAACTTTAAATTTGGCTGCAGTTTTTTTAGATATTAGGGACCGTATAGTATCTGTTAGCCAAGGAGAAGGAGCGTGCTTGATTTTAACTGGCCGTACAGGAGCATGTTTGTCGTATAGCTCTATTAGATTTGAGGTAAAAATTTTAACTTGCTCATCTACCGTATCTGAAGTAAGCAGCGGCGACCAGTCAATGTTGCTGGCATCATCACGGAGCGCTTGTATATCCATACCACCAAAATTGCGCTGCATCAGAATTTAGGACTTGGATTTAGGTTTGCGAATTGTGTAGGAAAGAAAGAGTAGATCATGAAAAGAGAAAACGTCAGCAGGACATTGTCCATGCTATGCTACGTGATCTATAGAAGAAACTAGGATTGGGTCTACAAGTGACAGAACAGAATTAGGAAAGTGGTGAGTTGGATTTATATATGTATATATATATATATATATATAAATATCATATTACAACAAATATTATATCTTTTTTCTCTTCTGAAATCAAAAGTTCAGATTCGGGTGTGTAGTACAGGGCAGTAAATGACTGTGCTAAATAAATTAAATAGTTTACTTAGATTCATATTAATTTAAATATGTCTACAAGGCAATTAAAATCCTTTAATTACTTTATTTGGGCTTATTTTACGAGAACACATTTTTTCACTGTAAATTTGCCATATTTGTTATTTTGTTCTTCAATAGATTATAATCCATTAAATATCTGAAAACAATAATTATTGTTTTCAGATTATTGATTGATTAAATTTGTGTTTACTATCAGAACTTTATTCTATTACTTTTTTGTTATGGCATTTAAGCTATTTACTATTGTGATGAGGAGTAGAAAAGGAACTGTTACGTTCAAGAACCTAGGCACCTAACCTCGAACAATAAATAGACATCACACTGTAAATAAGCCTTGGATATCAAAAGATCTGAAACAGATCATAAAACTTAAAATGACACTGTGGAACAGATATGTTTTGACTGGACTTGACCAAACTTATGGAGAATACAGAAAAATCAACAATAAACTCATTACCATATTAACATATATGAAACTGGCATTTTAAAAACAGGGTAAAAAAGATTCTACTCTTATATAAGACATCAAATAACATCAAAATTAAGCATACCGACGATTTTGCTTAGTAAAGAAGTCGAAACTGTGACTACCTCCAACGACATTGCTATAACATTTGCGGATCAGTTTGCAAGTGTGTATCAAATAGAACCACTTAATCAGTTTTCCACTATGGATCCCCTACTCCGCATAGAAGATTCCATTGAGGACATGTTGTTTACAGAAAATAAAATCAAAATTGCTATCAAAGAAATGAAAACAGACCATCACCAGGACCAGATGAAATCTCTGTGGTATTACTGCAAAAGTGTGACCTCTCAGATTATTTGGCAACAATAATGCAGACATCAGATGACACTGGCATTTTACCAGATTCGTGGAAAACTGTAACAGTAACCCCTATATTTAAAAAAGGATGATCAGCAACACGGTTTCTGCCCACATCGCTCCACCATTTCCAACTTGCTGTCTTGTTTATCATCGTGGACTAAAGATTTTATTAAACTACTAAAAGACTAAATTACTAAAAGAGAGCCCCTTGACGTAATTTATCTACACTACGAAAAAGCGTTTGATAAAGTCCCAACTACGAGACTTCTATAGAAATTGGAATTTGGGTATATGTGGAAAGTTGTTGACCTGGATCGAAGTATTCCTCCAACAAAGAACTTTTCAAGTGAGAGTGGGTGACACTTTGTCTGATCAACGAGTGATACATAGTGGTGTGCCCCAGAGCTTTGTCTTGGGCCCACTGCACACACATTATATACACTTTCGACCTACCTTACTGTGTAAAATGAAATGTCAGTATCTTTGCCACGGGTACCAAACTCTTTGCCAACCCTCTAATTGCATGTGAAGATCTTCAAGCAGACCTAGACAGAATAGCGAAATGATCTAAAGAATGGCTCCTTAATCTAAATGCATCAAAATGTACTGTACTGCATATAGGTAATCGCAACCCCCATCACACATACACATTATATGATACAAACCTAGTAGAAGTCAAAAGTACAAACAGATTTAGGAATAAAAATTACAGAGGATCTGAAAAGGGAGGCTCACATAATATCAGTAATAAAGAAAGCTAAAACCCTAATCTATCTCATCAGAAAGGCCTTTGGAATTTTGAAACCAGAAATGATGCTGAAGATTTACAAAACTTACATAAGACCTATATTAGAGTATGCATTTCAAGTCTCTAGTCCGTACTTTGTTAAGGACATAGACTTCCTAGAGAAGATGCAGCATAGCTTTACAAAAATACCCAGAACACTCAGAAATCGAACATATGAGGAGCGTTTGTCGTTTGTAAAACTCACAACTCTAAAGGATCGCAGGGACCGAGGAGATGTAATCACAACTTACAAGCTATTGCACGGGCTTTACGACGTAGAGGACTTTGACTCAATATTTACATGAGAGGACATCACCTGAAGTTGAGCACCAGTTTTTCGTATAATAATCCCCACAGGCATTTTATCAGTAACAGAGTGGTCAGAGCGTGGAACAAGCTCCCAGAATATATGGTTTCAGCTGATACTATAAATAGTTTCAAAAATAGACTTGATAAATATATCGAAAATGAAAAATAAATTAAGAAAGCAGGATACAGGCCTTAACAGTTGACTATCAACTGCTGCCTGATAAATAATAATAAAAATTATATAATATACATTTAATTTTATCCCTTACCACCTATGATAGTAGAAATGCAATATAAACCATTCTTGTAAGCAGATCTAACTGTAAATCACAATACATACACAGTTTATTGCTTATAATTTGTTATTATGGTAACAAACCTACATATTAATTATTACACCAAACACCTGTTTTTTCTAACCATATGTTTAAGTAACAGACCAATTCTCCATAGAGCACATCACATATAAATGCAGAATATATTATTTAGAACAACACTTTTTATTACTGATTTAGCGATAATAAGTTTAAACAGTCATCCATCCTATTCCTTAAAGCTTGAACTAAAATAACTATTACCATCACATCTGCTACTGTTCTACTTCTATTAAGGAGGCAAAAAGCCAAATATAGCCAGTCTCATTATCAGCAGTCTCCATAGCCAATAAACACTCAACATCAATTAAGAATGGCACTTTCATAAATGAATAAATGTAATGCTACATTCCAATACCTGGATAACTTTTTCTTCTTGTGGTGGTCCTTCAGTAGGCCCTGTTCTTAACCAATCTATCCAATGATATTTTTGTTTAATGCCTCCACCAATTCCTTTTGCTATAACTCGACCTGCAATTTAGATTGTTTAAGTTGAAAAAGGTACTATCAGGACACGCTTATTTTAGTATTTACTAATGAAAGATGTATAACTAACCAGATTCAGGATCTCTGCCTGCTAGGTTAGTAACCTCCAAAGGTTTTACAGTATATTCTTCTGGAAAATGTACTATTCGCCGGTAACTTTTGCCCAATCCAGGTTTAGGTTTGTAAATATTTGGTTTACTTGCTAAATTCACTACAGCCACATGAATAGATCGTCTGGATATTAAGGTTGCCGGTGTTATAGTTAAACTAGCAAATAACCTATTTAACGCCATTATCAACCATTTAATGAGGACGGTTCACGCTCTAAGTAGAATTATTAAACTTCTATCTATTTAACGTAAGAACAAAGATAACCTCCAAACCTGTCTTAAATAAATAACTGTCAATGTCAAAAGTTTTTTTTTTTTCTGTGGCTCACGGTTCGTATCGTCATCGCCACAATGAACATTGTGGAATATTCAATTCAAACCAAAGATCATAGTGTTTGTATATTAAAGCCAGAAGTAATTTGCCAAAGATTATATAAACACACTACTACGTTAAACAAAGACCAGTGACTCGATTTAAGGATTTATCAATATCCAGAAGCCAACCTAACGGCAAGTCCGCAACAATAGAAAATACTCTAGTATACATTTTAATCTTTTTCAATGACAATTACGAGAAATTCCCATGTCCAATCTGGGATAGAAATCATTATTGCGTTTGCGTTTGAGCGGTGGACAACGGACAACCGGAACTTAGGCCGTCATCCAAAAAAAGGAAGAGAACACAACACACACATTTTTTTGTAGTTTGAAAAATTGTCTAATTTGAACAATAAATAAAAAAATTGAATAATAATTAACTCTAACTGCAATAATAGTTTAACCTGAAAAGTAAAATAAAATATAATACATAATTTTAAGGAAGTAATTAAAATTAAGCATATGTACAATAGTGACGACACTGACGACTGGACTTATTAACTGCCCTAAGTTATTTAATATTATAAATTACTTTGGAATATTCTAGGAGCTGCAAATAATAGTCTTATTTTGTTCTTGTTTTTCGATTTGGCTTATTTCTATCTTTGATCATTTTACTCCGTGTAAATAGTATGTGTAAACAAAATAAGTATCGATGTTATTCTGACGTCATTTTATTATATTACATTATTTTACTGATACTCATCGTTGAAACTAGTAATGTCAAAATGACTACCTTTGCCGACATTTAAGAAAATCTGCGTGACAAAAGCGCCATCTGGCGAGAATATTGTCATGAAAGTACATCGTGAATGTGGCGTGTGTTGTTTGGAATCCTGTGAGTCGTAAATAAAAATGCTTTTGTTGCATTACTAAACATTGTTATAAGTGAACTTCGTTTGTGTTAGATTATCAAGGAAAGCGAAAACCTTCAGCAAATTACCAGAACTGAACCAAAACAGTGAATTACTTATGGTATTTTGTCATATGTTGCACGCCTGCCCTGGGATCTCCTACAGACAAAAAAATAATCACTAATTCCGATGTTAAATTGATAATGCAGTAAGTGTTTTATTATTGTTTTACATGCTTAACTTAAACTAATGTGAATAAATATGATTTAGATAAAAAAATAAAGATAAAAAGCATTTATTATGGGCCAGGTTACATACGATAGTGTCAAATCTCTAGATTCGTAACCATCGTCAACAAGATTTTGGCTATTTTTTAAATACACCGCTTCCAATACTGAAAATGTCTGCCTAAATATAAAAGTAGTAAATACGAACATTTTATAAATTGATTTTTTTTGTTACAGAAATAGACACAACCAGTCTTCCGGCACGTTATTGCGCTTTCTCGTGACAATGCGGTGCCTTATGTGCAAATCTCTCTTGTAGAGTATTTATTTTATCAATTTATAATGATGATTGTTAGAGCAGACACTGAATAGTATCATAATGAGTCACAATCTGGCTGGAATGCCATCGTACAGGCTGCCAGGTCCTGGGCTAGGACCTCCAGACTTCAAGCCCCCAATGGACACTCCAACACCTCCGGCGCCAGCACCTAGTAACCCGAAGAAACGAAGGAAAACTTCAAATGCTAACAATGCATTAACACCTTCACAACCTCCACCAACAGCACAGGATCTGCTTCCCCCTCCATTGACAGGATATGGAGACACTATAGTTGCCTCGAATCCATTTGATGATTCACCTTCTACTGTCTCCCATAATGGTCCAATGATGAGTCAAAATGGGTCAATGATGAGTCAAAATGGTCCAATGGGAATGATGGGAGCAATGCATGGTATGGGCGGCCCACCTATGAGACACATGAGCCCATTATCACACAGTATGAGTCCAATGAGCCAACAAATGCCTCCTAGAAGTGGGATTAGCCCTATGGGTAACATGAGTCCAATGGGACATATGAGTGGCTTGTCACCAATGGGTCCTAATATGGGTATGAGCAACCACAGTATGGGGCCAGGTATGGGTCCAACCTCAAGGTCAATGGGTAGTCCAATGAGCCCAATGAACTCTATGCCAATGGGCTCTCCAATGTCATCAGGACCTATGGGAAGCCCTATGAATATGGGATCAATGGCAGGCAGTCATATGAGCAACAGTCCCATGGGCCCTCCTATGCATAGTCCTATTGGCGCAGGATCAATGAATGGACCTATGAATGGGCCAATGGGAGGTGGAGGGCCTGGTATGAATGTTCCTCGCATGAATGGACCAATGGGACCCAATTGTTCAAATGGTTCTATGGGCCCCAGTAGTTCTATAATGTCTACAAACCCAATGCAAAGTGGTGGTATGGGTCCGGGGCATTGTGGACCAATGAGACATGGTAGTCCAATGCCATCAGGAATGGGAGGTGGTCCCATGGGTGGTAATGGACCCATGAGCTCAATGGGTCCTGGTCCACCATATTCTAGCAGTCATATGGGTCACGGAGGACCAATGGGAATGGGTGGAAATGGACCCATGGGTATGGGACCAGGTCCTGGTAATATGGGGAGTTGTGGGCCTCTAGCAGGAATGAGTGGGATGGCTATGGGTGGTCCTGGAGGTCAAGGTGTAGGTCCAATGGGTCAAAACATGAGTATGTTTGGGCCAAAACCTATGCCAGTTAGTGCTGGTAAAGTATATCCACCAGATCAACCAATGGTGTTCAACCCTCAGAACCCCAATGCTCCACCGATATATCCATGTGGAGTATGTCACAAAGAAGTACATGATAATGACCAAGCAATATTATGTGAATCAGGATGCAATTTTTGGTTTCACAGGTATGTTGAAATTCTTTTTTTTTTTAATTATTGTTACATTTACTACCTAACTCATTATCAATGGCTGACTATTTAATTCAAACACTAACTTCTAACTAAATCATCCAGGAAAATGTAGAATTATTTTTTTCCTTATGGTACAAATTATACCTAATTGAGAAAAAAGGTACAAGTAAGATTTAGGAAAGGACACAATTTTTGCCAATGCCAATTACTTGTTAAAGTCCTATTTAAAAGTGCAGTAGAATTGTGCAAGAGGATTTAAGGTAGTTTGTAATTGCTTTACTCATATTTGATTTTAGTCCTAAACTTATTTTTAAAACATAAAATCACAAGGTTAACCTATGATAAGTTTGTGTGACATTGAATGTTATTGTGGGAAAATTATGAAGTTATATAAGGGTGCATTCACATTAAGTGATTTTTATATGTACAGAATATGAATTACTGAGTAAGAGATGTATGTATAGAAAATTTAGGGTTCTTTAATTTTCTTTATGTGCTCTCATAACATTGACTTATCTTTAAGGGATTAAACATGAAAATATCTATATATTTTGGGTGGAACCCTAATTCTTTTTCCAAAATAAAAGTACCCTAGGTTACTCCTTATAATACCAGCTCTATCTGCCAGTGAAAGTCCCGTTGAAACCGGTCCATCCGTTCTGGAGATTAGCCGGAACAAACAGACTGACAGACAAAAATGTTTAGAACTGATTTTTAGGCATAGGTATCGTGTAAATAACTGTCATCCTCCGCGCCTTTGCCAACTAAGTTGGGGTCAGCTTTTAGTCTAACCACGATCTTCGATATTTTACGTGAAGCGACTGCCATCAGACGTCCACAACCCTACTAGGCGATATCAGATGTTCATATGGCATCTGGGACCGACGGCTTAACGTGCTCTCCGAGGCAGGGAGGGGTCTCAATATATTAAGAATGGTTACCCATCCTAAGACTGACCTGGCTAGTATTACTTAACTTTGTAATGTGTTAACCTACTCGGTTACCACTTAGCCACAAGCCCCTCCGTTCAAATAACTGTATGAGCTTAAAAAACCTATTATTTTGACATTACAAACAGACAGATAATTATGCTGTAATCCATACAATTAAGGCTAAGAAGAAAAGTAGTATTTTATTTTTATTTTGTACATTCTGAACAGACTACACATAAAAAACTTAATATTGACACAATGGTGACTAGTTAAAGCATTAGATTTTACACAACAATAAGTACTTAATTTTTGTGAATTATATATCAGATTCAATGAAATCAATTTGAACATCAGTGAGTAATCACCCAGTCCAACGTAAAAACATTAGACTGGGTAATGAAACTGGGAGAAAAACTCATAATATATTAATCAATATATCTTTTGGTTGCATTGTACATACCTATTCTTTCATCTGACCATTATATAAAACTAGCTGTTGCCCGAGGCTTCGCTTGCATGTTTAGATTTTCTTTTTTAATCTGTAGTTGTAATTACCGTATTACCTCTTTGTAAACAACCTTTGCGGGGTTCCCTTTTTGGGCTAAAATTACTAAGTCAATCTTTCAAGTGTAGATGTAAACTTTCACCCGCGTAAGTCCCGATCCCGTGGGAATATCGGGATAAAAAGTAGCCTATGCGTCAATCCAGGTCTCCAGCTATCTACATACCAAGTTTCATCGCAATCGGTTCAGTGGTTTTTGCGTGAAAGAGTAACAAACATCTATCCATCCATCCAAACTTTCACATTTATAATATTAGTGGGATTTCTTAGACATAATATTATAAAAAGCTATAATATTGAATTTAATTTTTCTTTTTCCTAAGCTTTATATAAGAAGCTATAATATTGAATTTCATGCTTCTTCCTGCAAAACTTACGAACTTCGTATATAAACTTACAACCCCTAATCACAGAATACATAATAGTACAGGTACAGAAGTCCCACTTCGCCAAACTAATTATTTAAATAAATAGCGACTCTTGTTCCGACACAATAAAGTTACAATTCAGGTCGCACAGCGCTAATTACCTACAGCTACATTCACCTAGAAGTTACCTCTCTTTCTATCGCGTAACTCTTGTCTGTTCAGAAGAACCGAGTACAGGTACAGAAGTCTTACTCGGCCAAATCATTTAAATAAATAGTGACTCTTGTTCCGACACAATAAAGTCGCAACTCAGGTCACGGCCAGTGCGACCGTCACACAGCGCTAATTATCTACAGTGAAATTCACCTAGAAGTTGCCTCTCTTTCTATGCGTTCTGACGATGCCGCGACGTTAGGGTTGTATTTTTTAAAGAATGAATTTATCTGAATATTTAATTACCAGTATGTGCTTATTACTCTATTTTTGTAAACAAATAAACCTAAGCTAGCTACCAATAGATCGATAGTCTAGATTCGAATGGATGACGCGACTCCCATACAACCGTTCATCCCTTATTTTACCCCCTTAGGGGTCAAATTTTCAAAAATGCTTTCTTTGTGGATGCTTACAACATAAAAGGCATCAATTGTCAAAATTTATTTTTTAGTTTAGGCTCTACCTCAGTCAGTCAAGTAATTATTAACAGCGTGTAAGTTTCGGCGACGTGAAGAACTTACAAAAACGCCTTTCTGTGGATACTTATCACAATGCAAAAGTCAGTTCATCATAAAAATGTGAAAATAAAAAAAATAAGAATTTTCTGGCAGAAAATTCTAATGATTTTCGACTCAGAATGATGATCTGAATCTACTATTTCAAGATTCGGCAGGCCGTTCATTACACCCATTATGTATCGATCAATCAGCCTATCATAGTCCACTGCTGGACATAGGCCTCTCCCAATGTGCGCCATTATGTATAGATGAATGAAATACTTCTTAATATTGAAGTCTCACTAAATGTTAAGTTCTTGGTTGTGTTTAAGATAAGCAACACTTAAGTTTACCATTTACAGAAACCTGTTCCTTAAATATATCATAGTAACAGTTTTCTGTAAATAAAATAAACAATATTGAAATGTATATCCAATAAAAGTTTTAATTTATTATTATTACATTTCCAGGGGCTGCACTGGGCTCACTGAGCCAGCATTCCAGCTGCTGACTGCAGAAGTGTATGCAGAATGGGTGTGTGATAAGTGCCTGCATTCTAAGAACATACCTCTGGTAAAGTTTAAACCATAGCACTTTGCCTCACCCTCCTCACAACTACTCCTGCCACCCATTTGAGTCAAATCCCCCTCAGTAACATCACAAGTATTTATTTCACTTCATCAAAATGATGGACACTATATATTATGAACATAGGTGATTTATTAGGCTTAGGCATCAAGTTGGTCTGTCTTTTTTAGACTTTAAAAAATTGGTCTGTTGGTAGTCTTGCTAAGGAAGATCTCATGTTGGATAGTTACATAAAATTAAGAAAACTAAATGTATTAAAGACTTAAAATCAATTTTATTTTAATACTGATTGCTAGTAACTCCACAGAATGAATGGTACATGTTATTATTATAATAGCAGACGGTCCTGTTATGTCTAGTCTGTTACAATTGTCATTTTATTTATTTTTAAAAGTAATTAAGGATATAATAAGTCTTGTATATGGAATATGTATAAAACATGTGTTCCTAACATTACGCATATCTGTCAAAGCAAATAATTGGTAGGATGTAAATGGATACAAAACACAAAATATAAGCAATAATTATGTCACCCGAAAAGATTTTGATGCCTGTATGTGTGTCGCTTTAATCTCTGTGCATATTGTAAATATTTTTTAGCTTAGTTAATAAACATTCTCCGCCTTATGAAAATGGTGACCTATATGTTGTAAATGTATGTTCAATTTTGAATGTAGTACACATCAGATCCAATGATAGGCCTTTTACATACTGTATTATTATGTACATTATGTTGATAGTGTTGAGTCCCGCAAGTGGTAGTACAGTTTATAAGATGCCTTAGGTGATCTTAGTTTCACTATACTATACATTCATGATAATGTACTTATTATTTTGGTACCCTAGTTTGCATGTAACATTGTGCGCGTTATCTTTGTGTACTTGTAAATATAATGAATCCATACGCTTTGTTAAGTATAAGGGTGTTAATGTGTTTGTCAATTTTTTAACTTTTGGAGATTTTTTAATAATAATAATGTATTATATAAGTTGTGTAAATATGTGTAGCATATAGTGAACTGAGATTATACACAGAGACACATGGATCCAGATACACACATGGTTGTGACTATTCATGCAGCTTTCTAGAATTTTTATTTAAATTATCTTAAATTTGTCATATAATTCTCTTAAATTTGTCATATAATTCTCTTTGAACAAGTTATCATACAGTCAAAAATATTGTTTGAATCTCGCCAATTGTTTATTAGTAAAGTAGACTATCGGTAATTCGGTGCTCACAGCTAAAGTATATCCATTAGTTCGGTACAACTCTGTTTAGAAACACAAAAAAAAATCAATTGTAATAACATGATAATGAAATACAATGTAAAATTAGTTAATTTTAAGTAATTAATTTTTTTATTGTACAAATTTATGCTAGTATTATTTTCTATAAAAATGCAGTAATCCGGAATTTTCTTTAATTTTAATTTAAAGCATTATTGTGCGGGATTACCGAGTGCCTACGTTACATTTTGATTTAATCCCACATTAGAATATTAAAAGCACTGTTTGAGGAAGTCATATTTTAGCTAATTGAGTATTAAGGACTGACCCTAGGGAGTATTGCACATAATGATTAACTTAATGTGCAATGGCATCTTCGGTGTGCAAAAAACATGGTTTCAGAAAATCATATGACTTAAATTTAACTCTACCCACTTAATGTTATTTTATATTCATAAATAATACCCCAAATTTTGTTTTTATGTCCAACCAATATCAATGTTAAGATTGGTATTGGTAAATAAATAAATCAAAACAAATCAACTTTGTTGTTTCAAATCCAATATCATCTTATTTACTAGTATCTATGTCTGCCTGTATGAGTTTTTCAGTTTGGAGACTGCCACAGTTTTCGCACGGAGATATGTTACCCTTGGTGAACCCGGTATCAAATGTATAGACAAGTCGATGATACTCCTCTTAGACGTAAACTGTTATGACTCATACTACTTTTAGGGGTACAGGATACTAGATGTATGTGGAAATCTTCAAGTACATAGATTATTATTTATACTTAACTTAATAAATAAAGCTACTGTGTTAGCATTTCGTTTGCTTTTGCGAAATCTGATTCATATAAAACATAATGTAATCAATAAAATAACCTCTAATTGCAGAGTTGATTATAAATAACTAGATGTGTAAAGTCTATTTGTAAGTACATTTAAAAAATACAAGCAACATTTTCATGTCTTTTTATAGAAATATTTTTTAAAAATTGATAATTTTTTTTTAAACGTAGTTTGTATGACATACGAGAAACTCCTAATACCTAAAAAAGGCATAAAAAGGTTGTTAATATTTTAGGCAAATATTTTAAAAGATAGTGCAATACAGTTGATGGATACCATTACATTTTACCACCGCTGCATGCCATGATCCATTTGATTACTACAATTTTGTGTACATTTAGTATATTTAACATTTGGACATGCACTTAAATTATAATACTGCTTAGGTTGTATGTATTCCCAATAGATTTTTTTACGTTCGTTTTGATATGACTTAGCTTATTTTGTTTAGTAATTATATCAACTATTTTGATAATGTTTTGCTTACTATCTGGGCTTGGAGTAAACATATTTAAATATTTTGCTCATTATCTCAAGCAATCAGTGTTACAAAAGTAGAATAAGATTATACAATCAATGCCAACCCAGTTTCAATTTTGTAATATATACCTTTACCTGCAATATGACAATACAAATCTAATATTATATTTACCTCATTAGGTATATTATTTGATTATTTGAAAATGTTTTAACTTTATACATTAACGGTTGAAGCCCCAATTGATAAATTCAAAATTAAATTAATTTTTTGATACAGATATTCATTTTGTTTTTGCCAATTTTTGCAAAAATAATAATGTAGCTATTAATATTATTATCTATATATAATTTTCATAGTTTTGCCACACGTCATTTATATTAATATGTAATTTTTACAACCATGACATTGATTTAAGTATGTAATTGATTTATGGAAATTCCTGCAACTTTTTTAATAAATTTGCTCTACTTATTGTCGGTTAAAAATCTTAGCATTTCATTAAGATATGGATATGACGCTGTATTTTTTTTTGTGGCTGCACTATTTCTATCACTATAAAAGTTATTGGCAAACGATTGAGAGAATTTCTTAAGTATTTTAATGTGTAAATATATTTAGTATGGATTCATGATTATTGCTGATGTACAGTTACTTATAATGTATCAGAGGTAAAAGTAGGATATTCGGCCATGAATGTAATGTAATAATAATTTTAATGGCGTGAGCACATCACAGTTAGTTGACCGGAGACTGCTGCTATTGTATACTAATTTCAGCTGTTAATGTTACATGTTTCTATAAAGCCTGGTGTGCACTAGGAACAGATGACATGTCACGTGAAATGTTTAGCAACAATAGTCCACTATAGCCTTATATGTTATTGTGAGCTGCAGTGCAGTTATTGCAAGCATTTTCTAGTGTTTATCAGGCTTTAAATATTCAACACAATAATTTAACTCTGAATATTTATGAAGTCCTAAAATAGAATATCAGTGGTCTTAAATTTGTGCATAGTTTATTTTGTATTATGTGAATAATAACAAGCAATAATAAAATTGTTAATGAGGAATTTAAATTTATTAATAACAACTTTAACTAATAACCTCTTTCACATTGGATTACCAATGTTAGATGATGGTAAAGCAGTTTAGTGAGTTTGGTTTGACGTACTCGGACTTACGTTCACGTACACTTATTACGAATATTTTTGTTAATCTCCAACTAAGCTGAAGACAGAACTCGAATAAGAAATAATACTCTTACTAATACTGAAGTGGCCACAGCTTCATTGTTGGGTTGACGACACTGCATGCAGGTTCTCTAGAACACGTCTCTGTAGCATGTCTCATGCGTGCTCGATGGGATTGAGGTCTGGCGATTGTGCAGGCCACGGCAATAGCGGAATGTTTTCCATTGCCAAGTACTCTCTGGTCCTCCGAGCTGTGTGCGAACGCGCATTGTCATGCATCAGCGTGAAATCTGAACCAAGACTTTGTACAAATGGGTGAACATAAGACCCGAGGACATCTTTAACGTAAGTTTCAGCATTTATATTGCCATCTATAAAAAAGAGGCTCAGTTCGTCTGTTCTGCATAATACCCCCTCATACCAACAGTGTGGAGCCACTGTAAGTGCGCGACCTGAGTGAAGGGCGTATCGCGCATGCGGATTGCGAGGCGTAGGCATAAGCGGACGGCCGCTGTCCTTAGTGCACGCTGGAGAGCGCCTGCGTTTATTGTAATATTTTGTTTATTAATGTCGTTATCAAAAAATTTACGTTTTACGATACTGTAAAGTATCTAGAAAGAAGTAGTTTACTGATGATATACCTAATATTTAGTGTCAAAAAAGAAATCACGAAATTTTAACTATGGCAAGAAGAGACGGTGAATACGCTAGACTACAGGCTACTAACTTGGCTTGGCTACTAGTTTGGAGGCTAATAACAACACCGCTTGTGAATTGTAGCTTTAAACCTATATGTCGGGCGGTTAAAATCGGCTGTCGTGTTGCAGTCAATTGTATGTATCGGTCCTGTTGAGCAGTTGTACTGCTTCCACGTCCTGGATGCAGTTCGGCAGGATATTAACATATAACGCTGCCAAAGACGACAAATCACGCTCCTATTGACACCAAAATGCCGAGATACCTGGGACTGATTTCTTCCCGCTTGTAGCATTCCTACAGCTCTGCATTTCATCAGCAGTCAAATGGCGTCGGTCCATGACATAAAAAATGACTCACCACTAAATTTTTTCAAAAACTGTACTTATCTCAAAATGATAAAAGTGAGCTAAATACCAGATTTATCAACCAACGAAGACATGAATTCGGGAAAAAAATATATAGCTTTTATTTTAATGAAAACAAAACACAATCGAAAAGTTTCTATTTTTAAAATCGGCCAGTAAACGTTTCCGAGAACAAAAAAAATTGTATACCAATCTACTTTGCTAAGAAAAATATAAAATATCAAAGATAAAAATAAAATAAACATGCTGTTTCTGTAAATGATGCGTGTTGCTTAGACTTTTTTGATGTATATATCGGATTGCCAAACAGGATACTAAAATCATTCGCTATTTTGCTCCGTTGATGGCATCGGCCATTTTGGGTGTAGGTATGTAATGACCACCAAAATGACGGTAAGTATACGATATTCAATAATACGACTATTTCACTGAGTTACATGTAATAATCAAATACAATTTAAATAGTCACCTAAATATTACATTATTACAAAAATACAAAGATATAAACAGATGTGGAGCCGATGAGTTTACGTATGTCTCTTGTAAACAAAATATTCAACACGATGTTCAGATTCAACCAGCCTAACACGCACCGTCATATATTTTTTACGGTAGTTCACAATCTAAAAATGTAAAATATCGATCATATTGATTAAAATAATTCAAAATTATAATTTTTTTAGAAATAAAATGATGAAGATAAAGCCTCTCGTCCGGTGACAGTGAACGCATTCTGGTGTGCGTGCACTGTGAATTCTGAAAATAAACACAAATAGAGTGCAGCGGGGAAAATTCCTATTTAAATTGCGCGCCACTCCGCAACCATTAGTTTGCCAAGAGTGGGGATGCCCGCATTGGAAAGGACGCAATCTACATAGAGATAATATAAATATAGGCGGCTAACCGTATGTTAACCTGTATGTGGAATCGTAACAGCGTTAGAGAAGGAAAAAGATTGAGCAGGTCTTGCATCTCTATCTCCCCTCTTCACTGATTGGCTGTCACAGTCCCGTACAATCGTGCCTCTCAACAAGCACGATGTTACGCTTCTATAAACAACCAGCTTTCTTACCCTATTTATAATATCTCTATGGCAGCCTATTTTTTTTACGGGTAGGTACCTAGTTTATAGATGTGCCAAGTCGGAAAAACACAACTGGACTTGAAATTCACGTAAGTCTAATTGAACTGGATTTAACAGGACGTAGTATAGTAGTAAGTATCTTAAATCCTTTGAAGATCATTATTCGTACTGCTATTGTAAACATCGACACAGGCATGGTGGACAAAATGGACGAAACTTCATATTTTTATTCTACCGATGTATTGGCCAGAACAGAGGTCACCTTCAAGATATAACTTTCAAAAAGTAATTATAAACAAATTTAAATGTACTACTACCGTAAGTTTTCTTGCAGTGGTAGGTACACACCCAGTGCTGGATTTACACTAGGGGCACTCGGGGCTAGTGCCCAGGGCGGCAAATAATCAGGGGCGGCATGATTCGGAGGGTGAGAAAAAAAAATTGTGTGGTGTCGTGGAACACCAGATAGGAACGAAGTTCCTTATTATAAAAATATTAATTTCAAGTTCTATTCGAGGTATAAAGATATAAATATATAAGATAAAAATCAAAAAACTACTTTACAAAATTATCTTAACACCTTTATTTTATTATAATAATAATAATAACAGTCATCACGTAGACTATACATAAAAATCTTAGGCTTTTTTTAACGTTACGGATGTTTTTTGCCGGTTAGGGTACCCCTCCGCAACGCCCCGTAAGGACCTTCGTTCCAAAAATTCTTCGCGGTATCGAATATGCTTTTTTATTTTCTAAAAAATAATAATTAGCTAAATGTATCTAGTACATTTTCGAAAAATGTGAAATATTTACAAATTAGATGGTTGCATTTAAAAAAAAATTAAGTGGTCATGAACTTTGTGTAAAACTCTCAAGCTAGATGTGTTTTTCACGAAAAAAGAAAATATTTATTTGCAGATATGTACATTCACTGTTTGGCGCTACGTGTTCCGCCTGCGCCTCTCTAAACGGGAAGGAGGGCAAGGCCCTCCGCTAGCAAAGGTGTGGCTGCCTTCTGATTGAGGGCGGCCAAAGTCTGCCAGGGTTCTCGGGGACTTCCTTCTTAGGGTATACCCGAATCCCTTGCAATAGACTCACTTGTGACGGAACACCGTGTGGTTTTAGTCGGTTCGATTCCGACATACCACTTCGCCAATAGCCATGGCGAGGTGATGACCCGTGGGGGTTTTCACACGCACAAAAAAAAAGATGAGGTTGAATTATTTTGAAGTACTAACTAAGCCTTAGGTTAGTTGACATGATTTGCGAGTAATGTATTTTGCATAAATCAACTGTCATTGATAAAATAAAATGGCAGTCATGGGACTCTGGCCGGACCCCCTCGGGCCGTCAACCCGGGTTTTCGGTGGGGCGGGGTGTCGGAATCAAACCAACTAAAACCACACGGTGCGCTGTACTGCGCCAAAAAGATCCGGGAACCGTTTTTATTAAGACATTCAGACCCCTCCTAGCGCCAGTCCGCAAAAGAGCGGGCGCCACCTTCAGGTAAAAACCTCTAAATTGGCGACGTCCGGGCACACACGGATGCTTAGGGTGGCATGAGGCGCTGGAAAGCGCGCCTCCGCCCCCGGTGGCGAATTAAGGTCATCACACACTATATCTTCACCCAGCAATTAAGTTGTCATTCAAATCTGAGCATTAAAACGTGGTCATATAATATATATTATATGACCACGTTTCATAATGGCAATATGAATAAGCCAACGGCGGGCAGTAAGCGCGCTTGCTGCAACCATACAACTCGACTCGCAGTCGGCGCTGTAAGCTCGCGGTCAGCTGGCTTACAGCGCACTGACTGCGAGCCGCCAGCGAAAAAACTTCGTGCATATGAAGACGATGAAATTAGCTTGCACCTCGCGAGCAGCGCGCGGACTGCGAGCTTGCGCCTCGCGGGCGACGCATGGTAAAGCACGCTGGCGGCTAGCGAGAGCCTCAATTTCAGGCGGCGCTGTGTTGCAGCTGTGCCGTTATAGTGTGTGATGACCTTGAAGTCCGAGTGGAGATCGTCCTCCCGGACCCGTTCCGCCGCCACCTTCTGCAAGATGACGTCCTCACAGAACCGCTACCAGCCATGGAGCATATGACGGCCGGTAGCGAGAGATCCCTGCGATGACTGCAGTGAGGACCCAACGCTGCGTCACTCAAGCGGAGTAAACCACCAACCGTGCTGAGCCGGGTCCTCACTGCAGTAGCAGTGGTGACAGGCAGGACTCAATCCCTCCTAGCGACCGAGTGCATGAACTACTTACCGAAGCAGCCGTGCCCGGAAAGAACCTGCGTCAGGCGGAAGGAAAGGGTCCCGTGCTGCTGCCCTGCCCACTCGACGATAACCGGCTGGAGCCCTCTATGGCAGCAAAGCCAGGATGTGGAGCCTCCAACCGGGACAACCAACGAGCTATTATGGCTCGGCGAGCGGCCTCACGCCATTCGCGCACCTCTTCGGGCGGGGGCTGACTGCCACTTCCCGTTCGGAACTCAACCGCCCGCCGA
Source organism: Euplagia quadripunctaria (assembly GCA_963859945.1). Classification (NCBI taxonomy): domain Eukaryota; kingdom Metazoa; phylum Arthropoda; class Insecta; order Lepidoptera; family Erebidae; genus Euplagia; species Euplagia quadripunctaria. The sequence goes on along the minus strand of OY982576.1, from coordinate 10,943,469 downwards.
AATACTTCGGCGAGCACTTGCGCCTCAGTATAAATGAGTCATTTAATTTATTTAAAAATTGTATAACGAAACTTCATTCATGTTCTAGAAAATTTCGAAAATGGGGCGGCATTTTTACAGTGCCCAGGGGAGGCGCTAAGGTTAAATCCGGCACACTCTATTGTCTAGATAGGTACCGGAGCTGTAAGGCCCGCATATTTGAATATGCTCGCGGTAACACCGCTAGGATCGTCTGAGAAGCCGACTACCAGTTTCCAGCTGGTACCGGTATGTGTAGGTCTACCCAGGCCTACAGACGGGTTTAGTTCGGATTAGTGTCTAGACATCTTTCTACTTGCTTAGAAGGCAAGTGCCCAAGCTGCATCGGTCCGACGGGACCTCTGCTAAGGGACGCTCCAAGCCCCGCAGCGGAAAACAAAGGGGCCCTTCGCCTTAGACCTGTTCATTCCGCTGCTCGCTGCGCGAGATTGGACGCTCCACCGACATGGTGGAGCAGACGACATGCCCTTTCTCTGCAGCTAACCACAAACCACCACGAATCCAACTCCGAAACCGGTATCTGACGGCTTGCGACATCAGAGGGCTCAGGAACCGCTTCCCGTGGTACCCTGATCTAACAGCCGGACTCGTAGTTCCGGAACTACGAGTCCGGCTGCGAACCTATTTACTCCGGGTGCCTAGTAGATAGGGAGGCCTGCCGATGGACTGTCGGCAATAGTCAGGTCGTTCTGCTCCCTTTAATATGGTTGAGGTGGACGATGGCTGGCGCGTGCGTCATGCTCGTGAACGAGTGCCGTTGGTCGGGGCTGGTCCTTTGTCCTCACATTTCATTTGCGCTTATAAGCAATGTAACCAGACACTTGTATAAAACATTGAATAAGAAAAACAGTGCCCTTGGACTTTCTTGCCTGGTCTTCTCCACAGGATCTATGTATTGGAACAGGCAACTAGCTTCACGACTGACTATTACTCCTGACAATTTAAGAATACCTACTTATTGGTTCAATTGAAATAAATGATTTAGATTTTTATTTAAATTAGTTGGAGGAAGCCTATATGCCAAAAGGCACACCGAACTGAGTGACATAATACCTACCTATAACATTTCATCAGCATTTTAATGTGCAATAATGTACAAATATTTCGGAAGGAAAGGCTATGTTATTATTAATAAACTTCATTACACATTATTATTCTGACGTTCTTAATATACCTTCGCTTAGTTACCGGTTTGATTACATTACATAGTAACTTTTGTTTATTTACCTATATCTACTTGACATTTTGAGGCTGGCTGATGAACAATTTGAAAGCGGTGAATAATGTGTTCATTGTGTGGTTTTCTATGTTCTTTTTATTCTATGCTAATAATTCAATAGAAACCAGGCTTCTGGGCTTCTGTATGCACTTCAGCTCAGCATTGTTAATTTTCACCGCCCGCCGCGCCGTGGATTCGTACCTTGGCACTGGCCTTAAAACTTTATAAGAAACAGGGTGAACAGATGACTCTCCCCTGTAACATTCCTTAGATATTTTAAAACTTCTGAATATATCCCTATTGTTACCTATATGTCGTAAATTTTCTCTCATCTTGCGAAATTTTCACAGCTATCTATCTTACCTTATTGAAATAGGACACCACAAAGATATACATTTCCAGTTGTGTTAATAATTCGTCGTCGTCGTAGAAAAACGACGGATTTGATTTTTGGTAATCTTACAGGAGAGCACTTTAAAGTTTTCAAATTATTTTTACTTAATATTTTGAAAACGGCTGTTTCTGTTTCGGTATGAGAGCTTTGAAAAATGTTTTTTGTTTGAAAATATCAAAAACAAAAATCGTCAAAAAATCAAATCCGCCGTTTTTCTACGACTGCGACGAATTATGCAATAATGGCGCAGTTATGCAATATGTAGTGGAAGCGATTTTTGCCATCTTATTCTTAATATGAAGAGGGATCTACTAACCTGGCAAACAAGCGTGCGCATCACTTCAAGTAGTCAGTCAGTGTGTTGTGGATACGTTAACTACCCCCTAAATACATGTGCCCTTTCGACATGCAAAGTAGGTTTGCCCAAAAAATTAACATTTTGATTCCTTAACCGACATTTTTTATTAAGTATTAAATAATAAAAATTTCTCGTTAAAGGAACTAAAAAATTATAAATATAATCAAATTTTAATGAAAATAAAACATTTGTAGTATTTCACTAGTTTTCATTGAGGTTTAATTGTTTGTAATTTTATCTGAAGAAATGAGAAGTTAATTAATGTGGAATTATTTATTATAATACTGAATATACTTTATTAAATGATAACAAAGACATAGTTGAGTATCATTTTATTGACTGTAAGGTCAGCAGTATGGCATACATTTATTTTATCCTAGTTCTATATTATTTAAAGGATCTACAATTCGCAATTATTTCTTTAAAATATTCATATGAATACAACAAGTAAAATAGGTTTATAATAATTAAATCATAAAATACTTTTCAAATAATAAAAGCATGATATAAAAAATGCATTGATCATTGTTATCTATATAAAAAAAAATAACTAAATTTTATGCAATTACTTCAAAATTATATCTACATTTATATAATGGACAGATTACACTTAAATAATAATGGACCATCTGTTATAAAATATATTGGTAATGTAAAAATGAATTAAAATTGATGCCCATGTTTCAAAATCAGTCACTTGATATGTTTCAACAAATTTGAAACTTTTGTACTTTGCTACAACATTTTGACAGTACAGTTTCTCTCAAGATTTATATCACAATACATACTATATACATAATTCTGCAAATGTAAACACTTGGTTATAAATTTATTATTTTAAAAATACTGATTTCATGGCATAACTGCACCACTCCCACAATTAAAACTATTTGTGCCTAGTAAGTCTTTACAAGCAAGTTTATAATATATCTGTACTACAGCAATATAGTGACCTGCGTTACCACATTCTGATAAAATGACCAAGAGATGTATCATGATTATATTGTTGTGTCAGGGCTCAGATGGAGTATAACGGATGTTATATTATGTGTCATACATCTTTTGGGCCCTGAGGTCAATATTCTACCTCTGCAAATGTCTGTAACAGAAATTAACATTCACGGAATGTTTTAATAGACAGTTCTGTTACATGATTATTACATAATAAAATATTATGTAGGTATTACTTGTATTGTTAGTATCTTGTATATGTATATATCATACTATTATAATGTATACAGTAACTTTAGCTGCTATCATAATGTGGTGATACAGGTCAGTCTTCTGAATATAGTGAAATATCACTAGCCATAATCAGAACCAAATGTTGTCAACCCTTTGCTCTGTATAGCAAACAAAATGGCCTCATCCAGAAAATCACAGTGATTATCAACAGGGTTATCAATTACATCACATTCAGTGCTAGAATTCTGTGGACTTTCATTAACACTTTGATATGACAAATTAGTTGAGTCTGGAAATAGTGGAAACACAGTCATGTCACTGCTTTCATTTTTTTGATCATCGTATGACCATGCCATATCTAAATCATTTGAGGATGTATCGGTATCACATTGATTGATATTGTTCACTGGTTCATGAGATTCATCGTCAGAGGGAAATGGATGAATATTATCAGTATCGTCAGGTATACTATTTATGTTACTGTTCTCTATGTCATTGCTGCTATTAGAATTTCCTGGGTGTTGTAATCCATGTGCCGATATTGCCATAAGTATGCCTTCATTTTCAATACTATTGTCTCCAGGTAAATTGTTTATAAAGTCAGCTACATCAAGGGCCACAGAATGGGAGCGATCATCTTCAGGTGGTAATGGAGCTTGTATCCAAAGATCCAATACACGGTTTATAGTGTTATCAACAAAGCCTTTCACCATCTGAAAATTAACAAATTAAACATTTCATTGATTTTTTTAGATTCTAATTAATATATGTGACACAAAGAAAATGTTGGTCTGATAATATTAAAAAGATTGCAGATCCATTATAACAAAGAATGGCTAAAATTAGAGAAAACTGGAAAAAGCTGAAGGAGGCTTTGTGTCACAACAAAAAAACATGCAGATAATTAAGAAATGGGAGTAACTAGAATATATAAATTATACTAGTAGGTATTAGTTGGCAATAAATGCTCATAAATAACAAAGGTTTAAAGATAATATTGCCTAGATTCTAAAAGACAGATATGCTAACTGTACGATTCGGCATTTATCGAGCGAAAAGGTTGTACTTGTTGACCTTCTCGTAATACATATATGTAATAAACATTTCTGCATTGCTTTGCAACTTATCCAAAACTGGTTTAGATTCACAATATAATCTAACATGAGGATCAACGTTTTTTGTACAGCTTTGTTGAATGATGTTTAACTGTGTGGAGTGTTGGACTCTATCCCGCACGAAGAATAAGCACAGGAATTCCACCAATGTCAAGTGTTTTATAATTATACAAGTTAAATAACAAAAACGTAAAAAAATGGACAGATAAGCTATTTGTTAATTATCTATTGGTTTAATACATTTGACATAAAGAAGACATATGAGTAATAAGTATGAAATAAGTAATGTAACTAAATATAATATTCTTACTAAAGTATTAATACATTATTTATTTTATAGTTGTTAAATTAATGTCTTCTCTAAGCCTCTATATTCTAAGTGAGCTGCTTTAATTCTTGAAGTGTTAAACATTTGGCACAGTAGGGAGTGTCAACAATAGACCAATAACTTATCAAAGTTTTGTAACAAGCACATTTGTCTTTCGGGATGAATAATAATTAACCTTTTTCTTAATGTATACAATACACTACAATAACAATATACTTTGTGTTTTACCTGCTTTGTCTGCCAACGAGCTATGCACTGATCTTCTGTAAAACTTTGTGAGACTACCATTGATAAAGGAAGAGTTTTAATGATGTTACTACTTTCACTGTTCCTTTTTAAGACATTGTTATGCATATTCTGTTCATAGGAACTATATCGTGGATAAGGTACCCTTTCGTTTGTTATACTGGTACTGGGCGTAAGAGACTCATCGGGGGCAGAAATTACACAGTCAAGGCTCTTGAAGTCTTGTTTCATTAAATAATCACCTAAAATTTCTAGGTTTTGTTCCGTATCTCTGTTGCTACTGCTACTTCCACTACCTGAAGACTCAGCTACGTCAGGATCAGGTGATGTTGTTGAAGATGTTTTGACTGTATCATTTGCATCATTTTTTAAATGGTATTTGCCTTTAACTTGCCACGCATAACGTGCTTTCTTGAGTGGGCGCTCAGATTCATTTGATGCGTCGCCATTTTCTTGTCCTTTACATGACGACCCTTCAGCTGTTTCTGCCGTATTCATTACGAAAAGTTGCAAGATCTTTCAATTTAACCTAATCTATCATTAGTAAACAAACTGACATCACTAAAATAATTGCTAACATATGATTGAGTGACAAGTAGATAATTAGAGACTAACTACTGTTGTACTTGTTTATTGTACAAATTATGGTTATATACACTTATTCCTTTTAATATCTAATTACATTTTTTGTTGATAGATAGCCATAGATGCCGGAATATTACAATTATTTTATTTTTTGACAATAAAAATTATTGTAAAATAATGAGAGACGAAACTGTTGGAGATTTATTATAATCTGTGGAAGTAGTAGGTACTTTAGTTTAGTTGTTTGGTCGACCTCGGCCAAGTTTCGAAATCCTAAAATTATATTGATAGTCTAAAATTGTTTATAAAAATTGAAACTTTAATAATAATTGTAAAATATTTGAATCCAATATTTCTGTTATTCATTTGCCTCATAATTTCTCATATTATTATGCTCCTCTAATAAAGTTTACTGGCAATACCTAATATGATAAGAACCATAGCATAGCATTATGGTCTGAAAAACTGAGTGGCTGTGCCAGGACTGAATAAAATAAATTATCTCTCGTGTATCTATTTGTATGACAAAAAAACCGTACATGTAAGATGAACTTCCTAAACAATATTTCCGGGATATGGGTGTAAAGAGGGAAATTAGCTGAGAAGGTATTTCCAATCGTATATTCACCATATTTGTTAATAATATGTACTTAAAATTTAAATTAAACTTATATAAAATAGGCAACCATAAAATCAACTATTACATACTGAGATAAAATAATTTTACCGTGGGAGAGCCGTGTTTCGACACGTATGGGCCGGCTCAACCGGAGTAATACCACGGCCTCACAGAAAAACGGCAGTGAATGATATAAATGTACTCTGTGAGTGAATGTTTGCATTGCTTTTCACCGAGTGATTGAGGTTACCGGAGGCCTAACCCTCCCCCGTCCCTTCCCCCATTCCCCTAAGAGCCGGCAACGCACTTGCGACTCTTGAGTTGCAGGTGCCCATGGGCCGCGGTAGTCGTGTACGTTACCCCAGCTGGAAAGTTGCTCCTAGAGTGATATGAGTAGAACGTATAATTAGTGCGCAATCTGCTGTAAATATGCGCCGCAAAAAAAAAAAAGTGCCTGTTGTCGTTTTAGAAAAAACGGAAAAAACGTTTCCTGCTGGGGTAACGTTCTTCCAGGAGGAAAATTCTGAACTAATTATCGCAGAGAGAAATTTTGTGGATGGGCAGAGAGCTTATATTTGTGCTAAAATGTGGGCCCAAAATATAATTTGTGCGTCTTCAGGTTTTTGAGAAATTCGTTTTCCTGCTGGGGTAACGTTTTGCAGAATCGTGTATCTCAAAAACTATTGTATGTGCGTCTGTAGAACAAACATACACGAGTAGCTCTTCATTTGTGCTAATTTGTGACAGAATAATATTTAAGAAAATATTTATAACTTTCAAGTAATCGTGCTTTTTTGAAAACCCAAAAAAATATCGCAGCGCCTAAACGAAAAAACGTAGAAGCTCGCTGAAAACTGTATTCAGTCCTTCTTGACGCCTATAAATCAAATCAAATCAAATCAATCTTTATTTGCCAACCAAGTGTACATAAATGGTCTTATTATAACAATTTGTCTCAACTTAGTAGCCTTTTACGGGCATTGCAAATTTGAGAGAAAATGTACAAAAAGAATTATTAAATACAAGCGTTAAAGAAAAAATACATTAATGAATGAATAATAAAAAAATATTAAATCTTGCAAAAACCATTAACTTACTATACCGGTGTAGTAACGCACGTAACGTAACGTAGTACTAAGAAACGATTTATGACATTTTACATCGACACATTTTTTACGAAACAGTTTTTTCCTTTTTTTTTGAATTTTTGTTAACTTAATGTTTAGGTATATTAATTAAGTAATTTGTGTAAAGATATGTAATTTGTTATTTGTGTTTTGCTTCAATGTATTCTTTAACTGAATAAAAGCATTTTTCAGTTAAGAATGCTTTTAGTTTTTTAGTAAATAGTGTAACTGTAGTTTCAGTTTTTATGTGGGTAGGTAATTTGTTGTATATTTTTACAGCCATGTAAAAATATACAACACATAAATAATCACCATAATAAGCACATAAATAATCACCATGATAAGTTTCAAAAGTGTACATACATGCGTTATGGAATAATATTACTAAAAGTCAAAACGATGGTGTCATAACTTTGACTTCAACATACAAAAAAACTGGCTCAACCCAAGATGTGTAGGTGTAAACCAAAAATTAGTGCGTTTAGTCAATAATATATAGTGAAAATATCCAGCTTGTATGTTTCGCATATAAGTAGATATAAACAAAAATCAAAACATTAAACACGGCTGGTTATCCAACCAAATTCGAATGGCTACAAAAAAGGATTTCGGATTCATACATATCGATGACCTTCTTAACTTTACTCACGAACCGGTTAAAATGTGTTATGGTACGTTTACACGCTCGCGTTCAAACCGACATTCAACGAGCACAAGCACGTGCACAAGTATGTGAACAGGCTGTTTGTGAATGCATGCGTGAATGTGCTCGCGCTTGCCGCCGACCGGGACGACTGTCGGGTGCGTTTACACGCTCGCGTTCAAACCGACATTCAACGACACAAGCATGTGAACAGGCTGTTTGTGCATGCTTGTGTGAATGTGCTCGCGCTTGGCGCCGATCGGGATGACTGTCGGTTTTTTGACACACGTCAAAGGGTGAATGTGCTTGTGTGCGTGTTCACACACACGCGTTCGGCGCTCAGCCGCGTTAGTATAGTTTGCATTAGGGATGGCGATTCTGTCCAAAAAAGGTCGATTTTTAAATCGATTCGAATCGTATGCTGATGTATCGATTCAGAAAAAAATCGAGGCCTAAAAGATCGATTTTTAAAAAATCGATTTTTTTCAAGTTTGCATTTATAATGTAAATATAAATTAATTTTATGAAAAACAAGAAAGATACCAATAAATAATCTTTTATCAGTAAAATCAGTTTTTTTTTTGTTCAGGGAATTCGATATTAACAATTATTTTTATTACCATATCAAAGTCAGATCAGGTATTAAAGAAGACATTTATTTTCAAAATATATTTACTACATAAAAAACTTAAAGTTCCCAATGCTTCATATCTAAACTTTTTAAAAACAATAGTCTGTCTAGTCTACTGGGATCCAAGCGGTTCCGCTCATCACTTGCGATGTTGCCGGCAATTAAAAAAAGGCGCTCATAAGGAACAGGTGATCCCACGATACTCATAAATATCATAGCTATTGAGTGAAAGTCGTGATAAATAGAGTTTTTACCTTTTTTTTTCATTAAACGGAGGCAAATTAAACTTTCAGCCATCCCGCGAGTTTTTGAGTAATTAACGCTTTAACTGACAACACCGTAATATTACGGATACCTTCAATTATATTATTGTAAATAATTTTATGGTTTTTACCAAAACAAAAAAAATCGAAGTGCGATTATCAAGGGTGCAATATCGATTCACTGGATCGATTCAGTACTGCACATCGATTTAAAAAATCGATCTTTTGCGTCTGAAAAATCGATCCTTCGATTAATCGATCTCAGATCGCCATCCCTAGTTTGCATCTTTGTTGCGAACGGACGACGCGATGACTGAATTAAGTTTTACGATGATGACAAATAAATTTATGATAAGATATATGTCGGAATGGTCTAGCGAGCAAATATTACGCTTCCTGGAGAGTTACCAGGGAGAACAAATAATATGGGACACCCAAAATAAGCATCATAAAGATAAAAAAAAAAACAGTCAGACAGATACATACTCACACACATCTGTATATATATAATTAGAATAAAAATAAAAAGTAGGTAATAACATATCTAAATGTATACGTAGGGTGCACTAGAAGTTCTGCGCTTCTGGCCGCTCATAAATGAATTTCGAATATTACATATGAATGAAATAAATTTTAGGCATTAGGGTTGAAATCATAGATATATAGGAACCGCTAATATATTTTATGTAGGACTAGGACATAAATTTGTTTTGATAGCCAAAGCTTTATGACCCTTGACTGGCAAATGAGAGGTCCTAAGTTCAAACCTAAGTATTTCTTCTGAGTTTTTGTAAGTTATATAATTTTTTTATGTTATATGAGTGTATTATTTAAAAAAAAACGAGCTTCTACGTTTTTTCGTTTAGGCGCTGCGATATTTTTTTGGGTTTTCAAAAAAGCACGATTACTTAAAAGTTATAAATATTTTCTTAAATATTATTCTGTCATAAATTAGCACAAATTAAGAGCTACTCGTGTATGTTTATTCTACAGACGCACATACAATAGTTTTTGAGATACACGATTCTGCAAAACGTTACCCCAGCAGGAAAACGAATTTCTCGAAAACCTGAAGACGCACAAATTATATTTTGGGCCCACATTTTAGCACAAATATAAGCTATTTAATTAGTTTAGAATTTTCCTGCTGGTAGAACGTTACCCCAGCAGGAATCGTTTTTTCCGTTTTTGACGTGACAACGTCTTATAAATTGGTTTGCCGGGTGACACTTCAAGAAACTGCGTTACGCTCCGCTCACGTTATGCGCTCACAATGAGAGCGAGTGAGAGGCACGCGTTTTAAATATAATTCTTTGTATAAATAAATGTTTTAAATTGTTGCTATTATTTCATCCTTCTTCCTACTATACGAATGAATATTCACATTAAAATTATTTTACCACTCAAAGTCGTTGTCACGTAAAACTTTCGCCCGTATACCGACTTTACAGGCAACCAATTTTTTTTCTAAAACGACAACAGGCACAAATTTTTAATGCGGCGCACATTTACAGCAGATTGCGCACTAATTATACGTTCCACTCATATCACTCTAGGAGCAACTTTCCAGCTGGGGTAACGTACACGCGGTAGTCATTTACCATCAGGTGATCAGCCGGCTCGATTACCTCCTATTTCATAAAAAAAGAGGCAGTCATGGGACTGCCGACAGAAGTGCAAACTTAACGATACGACGAACTTAAAACGTCACATTAACAGGTTGGTGACATTAATTAATAAAGAGCTCTCTGGCTGACTGACTGACTGACTGACTGACCGACCGACCGACCGACCGACCGACGGACCGACGAGACCGACTCACTCACTCACTCTCCCATTCTCCCTCCCTAGATTCCCTCCCTCCTTCCCACTCTCCCACCCTAGATTCCCTACTCCCACTCTCCCCACTCTTCCTCCCTGATTTCCTACTCCCTCCCTCCCACTCTCCCCACTGTCCCCACTCTTACCACTCTCCCTCCCTCCCTCCTACTCTCCCACTCTCCCTCCCTAGATTCCCTACTCCCACTATCCCACTCTCCCTCCCTAGATTCCCTACTCCCACTATCCCACTCTCCCACTATCCCACTCTCCCTCCCTAGATTCCCTACTCCCACTATCCCACTATCCCACTCTCCCTCCCTAGATTCAATACTCCCACTATCCCACTATCCCACTCTCCCTCCCTAGATTCCCTACTCCCAGTATCCCACTCTCCCACTATCCCACTCTCCCTCCCTAGATTCCCTACTCCCACTATCCCACTCTCCCACTATCCCACTCTCCCACTATCTCACTCTCCCACTATCCCACTGTCCCACTATCCCACTCTCCCACTATCCCATTCTCCCACTATCCCATTCTCCCACTATCCCACTCTCCCTCCCTAGATTCCCTACTCCCCACTCTCCCTCCCTAGATTCAAATCAAATCAAATCAAATCATTTATTTGCATGAGACAGGTTTAGGGCTGGTATAGGGTACATAATAAATTGGCCGGGACTCCCCCGTGGGATTTGGAGGCGGAAGTGCTCGCCGAAGTATATCGGCAAACGGCTGAGTTCCGGGCGGGAAGCGGCAGTCGGCCCCCGCCCGAAGAGGTACGCGAATGGCGTGAGGCCACTCGCCGAGCCACCATGGCTCGTTGGTCGTCCCGGCTGGAGGCTCCACGTGCTGGCTTTGCCGCCGTGGAGGCGCTCCAGCCGGTCATCGTCGAGTGGGCAGGGCGGCAGCACGGGACCCTTTCCTTCCGACTGACGCAGGTCCTTTCCGGGCACGGCTGCTTCGGGAAGTACCTGCACTCGGTCGCTAGGAGGGAATTGAGTCCCGCCTGTCACCACTGCGACTGCAGTGAGGACTCGGCTCAGCACACGCTGGCGGTTTGCTCCGCCTGGGCGACGCAGCGTCGGGCCCTCACTGCAGTCATCGGAGGAGATCTCTCGCTATCGGCCGTCATACGCTCCATGGCCGGTAGCCACAGGAATTTTACCGCGGTCGCGACCTTCTGTGAGGACGTCATCTCGCAGAAGGAGGCGGCGGAAAGGGTCCGGGAGGACGATCTCCACTCGGACCTAATTCGCCGCCGGCGAACCGGGCGGCGGAGGCGCGCATACCAGCGCCTCATGCCGCCCTGAGTGTGGCCGCGGGTGGACGGGACGGGTTTTCCCCTCCACCCGCTGTAGTGGCCCCCGCGAGGAGGCGGCGTCCGCGTGTGCCTGGACGTCGCCTAATTGAGAGGATTGTACCCGAAGGTGGTGCCCGCGCTTTAGCGGGTAGGCGCTAGGAGGGTTCCGGATGTCGTAATGAAGCTGTTCCCGGATCCCTCCTACTTAAGGCGCAGTACGGCACACCGTGTGGTTTTAGTCGGTTCGATTCCGACACACCGCCCCACCCAAAACCCCGGTGGGGTGACGGCCCGAGGGGGTTTCCACACGCACAAAAAAAAAAAGGTACATAATAAATGCATAGGTGCGCTGTTTCATAACCTCAGAGAGGTGTGCAGATATTAAAAAAGAAAAATAAAGTAATTCACATGCAAAATAACATAACCAATTATACAATCAGATAAAATTCATTAATTACATACATTTGTCAAAGTCAGAGAAATTTATAATGTCAAATATTTAAATAGGTACATAAATGTTACATGTTCATGTCAATAAAACTTAATATAATTAAAATAATAAAATGAATAATAGATATAGGAATTTGTACTACAATTTATCTGACATAAAATCTGCGATATTATAATAGCATTTTTCGCTCAGCAGTTTCCTTAATTTTTGTATAAAGCTATTCACATCCGACTCCTTAATATTTCTTGGCAACTTATTATAGATTTTAAGCGCCATGGCGAAGACACTATTATGCATTAGAGTAGTATGTGTTTTACATATGTGTAGGCGACTTTTGTCTCTTTGCGTTCGGCCAAATGCGTCAGAAGCCAAAACAAATAGATTTGGATTAAGTTTAATAAATACAGCTACTTCGAATATATACAGAGAAGGTAATGTCAATAACTTAGATTATATATAGGTCCTATATATAATCTAAGGTCAATAAATTATATTTTTTAAAATAGGGCATGCAGCTGTCAGTTGTTTTAAGAGAGAAAATTGCTCTTAGACAGCGTTTCTGTGCCTTAAATATATGTTCTTTATGTACAGAGTTCCCCCAAAAAATTATACCAAACCTAAGAACCGAGGCTACTATACCATGGTATGCTATACCATGGATTCCCTCCCTCCCATAGGTATATTTATATTTTGTTACTAGCTTTTGTCCATGGCTTCGTTTGCATTAATGTAGATTTAGTAGGGTATCCCCCATGAACAGTACTACTGTACTCTGCATGAAAGATATGCTTTTCTTTTCTGTACATCTAGTAATATGTCTGCAAAATTTCGTAATGATCGGTTGAGTAGTAAGGGGTAAAAGCGTTATAAACAAAATCACATTTCAATTTATAGTATTAGTTAGGATTAGGATAATTAGGGTTACTGATGTGTTAAAGGGCTCGGACATCGAACTTCGGCTTTGCTCCGGAGCCAAGAAAACCGGAGAATCGCCGGAGATTATCAAGCTTGCGAATAACCGGTTATTTATTTGAATATTCGGATATTTAATAAATTAAATATATATATATTGTTCCTTTTAATTAATTTTATTTTTTTTATTTTTGATAAAAGTTATTTATATAGTTCAGTTGAAGCACACCAACTTGGGCTTGCCTCATTTTTATGTAAATATGTTTATATTAAAGTCAAATTACACTATTATTCTTTTTTAATTTTTTACTTAAATTAAAATAATAAACAATCAGAAGCTTTATTTTTTTTAAGTCCCACGACTAAGAGATTCCTAAGAATGGGGAGATTTTCCGGAGAATCTCCGGAGATTTATGAATTCTGGAAAAAAATCTCCGGACATTAAAATCGTCTCCGGTGTAAAGCCCTAGCTCAGACTTTCCGCCAACAGCCAGTTCGAGTTACAGCTATTATGCGACCCTGACCTGTTAGAGCGTTTGCTTACACTCCCTATTCATCCTTATAAGCAATATCGCATTCTTTCCGACCTTTCCTTTTTAGGGTTCCTTAAATTAAAGGGGGCCCTATAGAAACGTGTTTTTTTGGCTTTTTTTGCTCGATATTAATCGATCAAAAAATCGATCGATCTCAATCTAAGAGGCTTCTTGACGTCATATGTGTGTCTTATACCTTCTTCAGTTGTTTGTGTATTGAAGCATTTTACGCCACACGAAATTCATGACTTTTAACGCTCCCCAGCCGTCCTTGTCACAGCTAGTGATAGTTTTTAGAGCATCCTCGTACAGTATGACGTCACATATTTGCCAATCACACTTTTAATTCGAAACATTTAGGCTTCCGTTCCTCAAAAGGAAAAAAAGGAACCCTGTCTGTCTGTCTGTCAAGACTCTTTTTCTCAGGAATCCCGTGGACGCATCAAGTTGAAATTAATACCAAATACTTATGTCTGCGGTCCCTTGTAATAAAATCAAGCTCACGCAAGTCAACGCAATCAGAAGATACGGCCATTTAAGCCTTAGATCTGACTAAATTTGAACATTTCGCAGGTAAATCAAAACTTATAGGGTACTTCCCCTTGACCTAGAATCATGAAATTTAGTGAGAAGCAAGGTCTCACAGCACAAGTAAAGGAAAAAATCCGAATGTCATTAATTTGTTGTAATATCACATAAAATAATAGTTTTTGCGATTACAAACTTGTATTTTGCGGTTGGAAAGTTGACTTTGTCATAAATTGATGTATAGGAGACTATTTTTAGAACTGTAAAGTTTGTCTTTTGGAAAAGACGGGCAAAAATCTCCGAGAATTGATTCCCGACATGGACGTACTATCTACATACAAATTTGTTTACTTACGGAACCCTCGGTGCGCGAGTCAGACTCAAGTCTCAGTCTCAGTCAGGAACATCCGTTGAATCTTTAACATCCTACTAACGTCAACATCCATCCAACGTCATCTTTTGTCAAACAAAGAATTGCCTAGTTATGTCATAATATGTACTTCGCTGACCTCCGATGGGAGGTGACCCATGAATGTGTGACGTAATTTATGGATGACCCCTTAGTGCAGGGGTCGGCAACCTGTGGCTCGCGAGCCACATGCGGCTCTTTCGATGTAAAGTTGTGGCTCTCCAGTTCCATATGTAAAAAAATATTATTTACGATCAAAACTCTTAAAACCTGTAATTGAGTACAGTCAGCGTTAAAGTGATAGTGATAGAGGCAATCAAATTAAAATACGCAAGCAAAAAGTCAATAATTTCGGTACAAGTAAAGTTTTCATATTGTTGACAACCATACATAGGCTGCACTAAAAGAATCGGGAATGGAATATTTCCACTATTCCTATCATATTAAAATCTTTTTAATTGAAAACTCCTTGGTTTTAAAAATTGAATACCATTTATTTATTTAAAAAAAGATTCTCGGTCTTCTCACAAGGTCTTCTCAAACTTGTTTAGTCGTTGAGAAAATGGAATTGACTCGAGAAAATTGGTGGCCACGTTTGTCTCCAAAACCGGCCATGTTGCGACTATTCCTCTTGAGGGACAAAGAACGGTTAATGCAGAATGGTATGCTAGCATTTGTTTGCCACAGGTCGTTTCCGAACTCCGTAAAGAGAAATGCAACCGTCGCATCATCCTCCATCACGACAATGCGAGTTCTCACACCGCGCACAGAACAAAAGAGTTTTTAGAGCAAGAAAACATAGAATTATTAGATCATCCGCCGTACAGTCCCGACCTAAGCCCTAATGATTTCTATACTTTCCCTAAAATAAAGAATAAATTGCGTGGTCAGAAATTTTCATCACCTGAAGAAGCTGTGGACGCCTACAAAACGGCCATTTTGGAGACCCCAACTTACAAATGGAATGGTTGCTTCAATGATTGGTTCCATCGTATGGAAAAATATGTCAAATTACGCGGAGAATACTTCGAAAAGCAATAAATACATTTTTAAATAGTAATGTTGTGTCACTTCCTTGATTCCCGAAATTTTCAGTGTAGCCCACGTATAAGCGCTCAAAAGTCGAGACGTTCAAAATGCCATAAATATGGTTACAGTCATCCCACCAGTCGTATCCAAGCATTCAAGTGTTCAAAAAAGTGGAACAAGTTAGGTAAATAAACTTTACTGCAGTATCAAAGCATGTTAAAACAGTTTCCCGTGAAGGAGTTGCTAAAGAGGTTTTCATCCCGTTAAAAAAAACCTCTTTATGTAACATAACATAATGTTGTTTGCATGACATTCTATTATCTATCAGTCATATCAATGTCAAGTGCAATATTAAAACAAGATTAAAATATCTATTTTTTCAAGATGGACGAATAGACGTCCATTTTTTTACGTTTTTGTTATTTAACTTGTATAATTATAAAACACTTGACATTGGCGGAATTCCTGCGCTGATTCTTGCGCGGGATAGAGTCCATAATAAAATAATATATAAATAATATAAAATATCTATTGAAGCAATAATAGTGTTTTATGCATAAATATGGCTACACATCGCATTAATGACACCATAAAACATCGAATTATGTACTTGAGGGATGAAGGTGTCTCTGTAACAGATATTTCAAATGAACTAGGAATATCCGTTAGTATCGCCTTAGATGAGTTAAATGCATACTTATCTTGTCAATCTGATTTTTTTTTATTCATAACTAACTGTATTTTATTTAGAGAAACACCGTTTACCGTTGGATAGAGAGATGGCAAAATGAAGGTATCTTGCAAAACCATGTTTCATTTGGGCGTCCACGTCAAACGAATGCAACTCAAGACAGAAATATTGTGCAGCGAGCTATTACCAATCGTTTTATAAACTCCAGGAATATGTCTGTGGAATTTGGCACATCATAGAGCACAATAAGACGACGCCTACGAGAACATGGGTTACGCCATCGTATTCCTGCTAAAACTTAAAGCACAGCGCCTATATTAACACCAAGACTTAAAGCACAGCGTTTACATTTTGCACGAAATTATTTAAATTTCAATTTTGATAACGTGATCTTTGTAGATGAAAAAGTATTTTGTTCCTCTGCCCAGGGACGTTTATCTCTATACCGAACATCGAATACAAGGTATGATGAAAGAAATGTCCTCCCTAACAATCGCAGTGGTCGAATCACCTTAGGATTTTGGGGATGGATGAACCAATGTGGACCAGGAGAGCTAGTCGAGGTGGGAGGAAGAATGAATGGCCCCCGATACAAAGACATCCTCGAAAACGTTTTGCTGCCAACAGCCAGAATTTTTTTTACTCATGAAAGGATAAAGTTTGTCTAAGATAACAGTTCTTTGGACAACTCTAGAGTTGTTCAAAACTACGTGGAAGGTAACAGGGACCTGGAGTTAATTTCTATGCCACCTCATAGTCCCGACCTAAATCCCATCGAAAATTTGTGGGGCAAAATGGTTCAGGTATGGGACAATACTCGAGCACGAACCTCCGCAAATTTAAGGACTCACGTCAAACAAATTTGGGAGTCCATGAGAGGAGACAATTTTTGCTACAATGCGGTACAATCGATGCGAAGACGTTTGAATTACGGTATTTTAACAGACGGTGGCTTTACACGATTTTAATAAATAAGATAATTACAGCTAAACATATTGTTTATTTTTACACCTAATGAGTATTTTTCCTTTCCGACCATCGGCTCCCCTGAGCTGCTCCCCCAGGGGAGATTTAGTGTACTGTAGGTATGTTTGAAAATGCTCATTATCAATGAGATTTACATTGATTTTCAGACACCTGCTTATTGCTTACAATAGAAGTACCGTAAGTCGCCTTAAAATGAAAAGGACAGAGCCGTTCCTATCCCTTTCGTTTTATGTGTAAGTAATGTTTTGATATGAGAATTGACATTTAAAATGTATAGCATTAAAGTTTATTTACCTAATTTGTTCCACATTTTTGAACACTCGAATGCTTGGATACGACTGGTGGGATGACTGTAACCATATTTATGGCGGTTTGACTGAACCTATCTTTATGACATTTTTAACGTCTCGACTTTTGAGCGCTTTTATGGTTGTCAACAATATGGAAACTTTACTTGTACCGAAATTATTGACTTTTTGCTTACGTCTTTTAATTTGATTACCTTAAGTGTCACTATCACTTTGCTGACTGTACTATGATATATTATGAAGTATGACTGAGATTTTCAATTACATTTTGATTCACATGTTTATCTAAAAAAAAGGTCATCCAACTCCTTTTACGGTTAATTACAATTTTTATCCGCAACAACCCTCAAATATTTTTTATGAGGTCTAAAATATTGACATTATGACTATGGATATATTCTGGGATAAATGGATTATTATTATTATTTTAAAAAAAAGGTCGTCAAATTTATAGGGGCGCCACTTGTATTTATAAATTTAATTGGCTGTTTAAAAATTGTAAAATTTTGTAAATTAACTTTTGGCTCTTCCGTCTCAAAAGGTTGCCGACCCCTGCCTTAGTGTATTTCAATGATATGTACATATATCTACCTACATAAATGATAACTAAGGTGATCTCTTTATGCAGTAATTGAAGATGTATACTTAATGTAATTGGAGTTAAAATCATTTATATTTAATACCTATGTCTTATAGATAAAATAAATACAGCGGGTTTATTTTAATCAAAGACGTCTTCATACAAAAAATCATTTCTGTTCGGATTTTATACGCTTCTTTTCTATTCTTCTGTGTCCATGTATAGTGTGAGAAAAATCTTCAGTATTCTTAAAAACACAAGTATTTTGTTATTATGAATATTCCACACTTGATAGTGGTCTCACTATAAATAAAATTATATATTCTATTTTATTCTCCGGCCGATATACCATTCTCGTGCAAAACATGCATCCATAACATCGTCTGCTGCACGAAATAAAGAATAATACGAATATTAGCAAGGATTAATAAATAAATTGGGTGACCCGCATCTCTGGATTCTACTACACCCAAAACATTCTTATTTAAAATTCTTTCTTTTTAAAACATAGACATCAAGTTTGTAATATAATTTACAGTTATACGCCTTTTGAATAAGGGCTTTTGGATTCTTTGTAACCGCTTATCGTTACGGAGCCCTCTATTCAAACATAATCACTACACAAAGAGGGGAGGACCACATTCCCAGTGACGTTAATAACACGACGATTGTGTGGACAACAGTCGTTCCCTAATCGTCAGGCCGACCTAACCCGAATATTTCACTTAGTTATCTACTCTTAAAATTTTGTGATATTTGTTTTATTAATAGTTTAAAAGTGGAACGTGTCGTCATGCAGGTAAGTAAAGTTCTTCATAGAAACATGTATATACGAGTATTAAACGTTTAATAACATGATAGGAATACATTATGGTTTTAAAAGATATGTAGGTGTTAATTGACAAATCTGCGGCTTCTGTCTTCGTCCACAAAATACAGCCAGCAACATAAGTCGCTTAACACTTTCAAGTATACAAGACAGCCTTCCTATGAATCATAAAATAATTCGTTCAATGTGTTTCTTATCCTCAGAAAAGAAGATTTATTTGTATTACATTGTAGTACGAAAGTTGTCTTGCAGTTAAATATACGTATTTAGCGACTATTATTGTTGACTGTAGTTTAGTTTCTAGTTAAAGAATAACCTGAAAAATACCATGCAAAATAAGTTTACCAAAATGTATGTTTGTTGCTTTGTTCATATAAATCATGTTAATAACCTAGACCAATTGGTTTTAACAAAGATAAAAATAATTTACTCAATCTTAGACTAAGGTTTTAAAGTTCAGGCTTCACTTTTCTTCCTTCTACTTTTGCAAAGCCAACTTTATCTACAAGCAACTCTCTTTGGTATACCGAATACCTGCTTAACTAAAAAATGTCTTTTGATTTTATCGTTTTTCTACTAAAGTTTCTCATTAATAATTGCTGTTTTTATTACACTTAAAACTGTAGAAAGTAATCTATCTTATGTAGGTACTAAGGGAACGGGGCAGGGCTTTATAATGTCTCCGCTCCGATGTCATGTAATACAGGCCTGGCCATGTAGCCTATGTGTTAATCCAGGTCTCCAGCTATACCAAGTTTCATCGCAATCGGTTCAGTAGTTTTTGTGTGAAAGAGGAACAAACAGTCATACATTCTCAGAAAATTTCACGTTCATAATATTAATAGGACTACATACTACACAGCACTTACCTGACCCTATACCTGTACTGGAGTAGGTACTACAAAAGTTTCATAAGAATTGGATGAGTGATTTTCGAGACATTAGCGCTCTAGA
Source organism: Euplagia quadripunctaria (assembly GCA_963859945.1). Lineage (NCBI taxonomy): Eukaryota > Metazoa > Arthropoda > Insecta > Lepidoptera > Erebidae > Euplagia > Euplagia quadripunctaria. Next base: position 10,923,385 of record OY982576.1, on the reverse strand, counting down.
AATCCTAACTTAATATTATACATAAATGTGAGTTTGTTATGTATTCACGCCTAAACTGCTCAACCTATAGAAATTTTTTTCAAGGGTACAGAGTAGGGACATTGCGTACCTTTCATCCAGAAAAAAGTACTGGTCCCGAGGGATAGAAAAATAACATTCTACCGTGTCATTCGGATTGACGAAATCTACATTAACGTGAGCGAAGTCGCGGGCAAAAGCTAGTATCTATACTAATATTATAAAGCTGAAGAGATTGTTTGTTTGGTTGAACGCGCTAATCTCAGGAACTACTGGTTCGAATGAAAAATTCTTTTAGTGTTGGATAGCCAGAATAGCCCCTTTATCGAGGAAGGCTATAGGCTATATGACATCACGCTACGACCAATAGAAGCGGAGTATTAATAAAAAATGTTGGAAAAACGGGGAAAATTTACAAACGCAGACGAAATTGCTCGGGTCAGCTAGTTATCCATATTTTTCTGTTAGGTTGTTTAAAATATGAAATATACGTACATATATATGCTTCCACTTTAAGGTGTTCGTGTTGATGAGCTACTTGTGCGCCAGTGTAGTGGTGAGCCTGTACGTGCAAGCGGCACCACAAATGTCGGATGCTCAATTGGAGAAGACACTGACAGACAGGAATACGATGCGACGACACATCAAATGTGCGATGGGTGAAGGTCCCTGCGATCAAGTTGGTAGAAGGCTGAGGAGTGAGTATTGCACAGATTTTAAATTAAGAAACGAGCAGGTTCTAATTCTTAAAAGACCATAGAAAAAATTTCTGTCTTTAAAACATTTAAATGTTTCATATACTTCACTAAAAATCGTAACATCTTAAACTTTCCTTTAACGTTGTTACGCATCTAAAATAAATAGCTACCGTTCGGATCGTAATTAAAACAAAGTGAGGGCCAGTGAGGGGTAAAGTGTAATGGGATAAATGCATATTAAGTTTATATTTATAGCGAGACAAAAAATTGATGATTTTTTTTCATCATCAGGTCAGCTACATGATATGATGATTTCTGAACGCAAATACCTGATAAAGTAATGAAAAGTAAACAGTAACACTATTCGTTCCTCCAATTTTCGAGGGTTTCTCTCAATTTTATCAGGATCCCATCAGATTCTGACCTCCTTGACATGGGACGACCCTTGAGGTATACCCTATCTAACAAAAAAAGAATAATCAAAATCGGTTAATAAATAACGGAGAGAGGGCTAAACAAACATAAAATATATATATATATATATATTTGAGTTGAATTATTAGAATTGAGAACCTCCTTTTTTTCATCGGTTAAAAACTGCGGGAATTACAACTGCCATATCGTCAAACGTGTCTTCATAGTTACCAGATACATCGCTTTTTCAAATTCAAATTCAACATGTTTATTTCATAAAATTGATCATCAATTATTCGAAATCATCGATTTAATAAATAATTATTATGATTAAAAATTATAGATCAATACACACAGAGTCACCGCACCAATAGTTTGCTTCGTCAAATGTAAAATTATTAAAGAAAAAAAATGGATAACAAATATATCACATCTGCCTGTTTCGATCTATAACCGCCCGTTTCCAAATGGTTGAGCCTTATTACCACACTCGTTTCCCCACTTTTTTATGCAGTAAAAAAGGCACACAAATGGAAACTAAGCTAAATTGTTTATGTTAAGTAATAGATGATTCATGACTGCATTTTACTGGATGGGCTTGGAATCTGCAAGTTCGCGATTGCTAGTCCTTAGCCCCTTGGATATCTTGCCAATATTGCGATATTTCAATGTATGTAGGTACCTACCTACTTAGTAAAATTACTCTGAATCTGAGAATATTAACTTGAATATTTACTGACGATTATTTCGGATTCTACCAGAACCAGACAACTGATGTGAATGAGACTTTCGATAATAAATACATATCAATGATGATGCAATAGGTTAAAAAAAATTGTAGGAAAATGATTAAAATTGTCGAGAATTGCCAAGTTAATTCAGGTACTTATCGGGGGTACATAATTTTCGTTAAACAAAACTGCAACATACACCTTGAGTTCAGAAGTTGTGTAGAAAGTTACACATGCCAATCCCCACAGCGCGGCGTCAGACACAAATGCGTCATTGTGTTACAATAACCATGACTGTGACGCTGAGTTTAAAACGTACTTACCCAGTATTTATTGGGAGCATCCGTTAATTACGTGAGCTGTTTTCCTTTTTGGACCCCCACCCTCCCCTTGGTGAGATTTGGTGCGACCCCGCTCCCTCTCACGTGAAATTAAAGGTGGAGTTGTTAAAAGACTTAAAGGATTAAATTTATGTTCAAAAAGCTAAAAAATAATACAACGTTGAGGGTTACTAATACTGTTCAAAGTTGAAGTGAGAGTTCCAATTGTACCCCCATTAGCGAAGTAACTATTATCTTATCTGTGCCATCAGTTACATTGAGATTTCATGAAATTTTATTGCATCTCTCCCCCCTATTTTAAGCTCACGTAATTAATAGATAGCCCCTTGTTTATGGTAATTTTTATTTTTACTTACATTTTGTTTTAGTGTCGTGTGTTGTGATCGTAAGATTTTTATAGGCCACGCTTCAGGCGTAAGTGTAAGGGTAAAGAAAAGTTGCCGTTAGCTGTTAAAAGTGTTAAAGCCGTAGCACTTGATCCTTTAATAAATTGTAAATAAGGGGCCTGTCTTTTGTAGCAAATCCATTTACTAAACCGTACCTATACCTATACAAAACCTATATACACTTTTTTTGAAATCAAAAAATGAAAATGAATCAAAAAAACCAAGGCAGAGCGGGCAAAATGCCACAGGCCCGCGGCTTGAGGGAGCCCCCGGGCACCAAAGGCCCTGAACACAGGAGGCACTAATTACAAAATGTATTTAAAAAATATTAATTTTCTATTTAATAAATATAAATTATCTAATTTAACGAACCTTACACGAATTATATAAATGAATTATGAAGATTTTAACACATCCGTAAAAAGAAATATAACGGCCAAGTGCGAGTCAGACTCACACACTTCCGATGAATTAGCCACGGGCCTCGGATGGTATAGTTACGCCACTGCTGTTGACAAAAAATAGTATGAATCCGGACTAATGTCTCTCTTTTTATAGGTTGATTCTCTATTTTTTGTTGTTTTGTCTGTCACTTTGCCTAGGTGAAGTTTCTAACTCCTTAATTTATCTTCTAATTATTTAATCAGCGGGGCAGTTTAATACTTAAAAACGCTAAATTGCAACGATTTTCGTTACGAATTCGTTGACAGTATTTCGTAACAGTTGTTGATCCAGATTTTAAATCACGGATAAGTAATGTGTATATGACCTGTCTATAGGTAGATATGTATAGGTACAGTATTAGGTCAAAGCCTGAACTGATATTCTAAGACTACTAACATAACAGCTAACGACGATATCGAAAAAAATATTTACTTAACAATTAATTAATTGCTGAAAGAACTTAGAAAAAAAATCATTATGTTTTATAATATGGAATCGAGGTTTGAAAATATGGCTTCGTGCCTGTACAAATAGGTTGTGCACGGGCAGTAAAGCAACAAGCGTACCAAACAACGCAACCGCTTCCAGCTACTGATGTGCCGCATCCCTATCCAACTTCAAGAATAAAACACATGTCAAAAGTTCTGCCCTTCTAGATGACAAATGAATCAATCTTAACACACTGTATCCTGTCAGAGAGATACCTAGTAAGCAAAGATCCGAATGCGTAAGTCTATGTCGTTGTAACCGAAAGACACACCGAAAATCAAAACATAGTTATTCCTTTTGGTTACAAAGTGACAGATATGAACGTTTAAATTATGTTTATACATAATGATTGGCAATACAAGTAATCATTATCTTATCTGTGACACGGTCTATAGAGTCCCTTTATGGAATTAGTGAAAACTGGTAATAAAAAAGTGCCCAACGCCGCTAAAGAAGTTTTTCACACTCATGCTCCCTCATATAATGTTTATGATAACAAAATATACTTGAATAGAAATGAAGTTAGTTTTAATATTTTTATAGAGTCTTTATCGTGTGATACCGTACCGTGTTCTCTTGAGCGGCCAGGAGACATTGATATGGCGGCACAATACGATGTGAGGTGTAGACGCAACTCCAGAATTAATTTTATTTCCTGTGTGGGTATCTTTCATTGAATCGAAATAAAATTTTGATGTTTAGTCAGAATTGATTGTGTATAGGAATAGAAAGCGAGTTAATAAAACGGGGGAATGTTAGCAATGTAAATCATTCAACAATTGTGTTTAGCGAATAAAACGTGGCAACAGCACGTCATTGCTACAAATATTGTTACATTGTTATAGTTTATAGTCTTGCTTCGGTGAGACAATATTATTAAATAAATAAATTGTATCATAAACAGAACTATAAGTTCGATACTTTTTAACTCATAAACGATTGAGCCACTGCGGTTATTTTCTATTACATACATATAGAGATTCCTCACGTTTACTTGCGTTACTTTATCATTAATTAAAACACTCCGGACTCAAAAATTCCTTCAAAGATTCTAATCGTTGAAGAGCCGATGCCGAGGCGACCTTTCAAACAAATAAAAATATTTTTAACAAAACATTAAACCGACGAAATAACTAAAAAGCAATAAATAAATAAACCTCTTAAGTCTTAAGCTTATTTACATAAACTATCAAATTTTATATAAACTTATTTTGAATCGGCGCCTATTGCTTTTTAGTTATTTCGTCGGTTTAATTTCTTGTTAAAAAGATTTTTATTTGATGATTTTTTTTCATCATCAGCTCAGTTACATGATATGATGATTTCTGAACGCAAATACCTGATAAAGTAATGAAATGTAAACAGAAACACTATTTGTTCCTCCAATTTTCGAGGGTTTCTCTCAATTTTATCAAGATCCCATCATCAGATCCTCACTTCCTTGACATGGGACCACCCATGAGGTATACCCTATCTAACAAAAAAAGAATAATCAAAATCGGTTCATAAATAACGGAGAGAGGGCTGAACATACATAAAAAATATATATATATATATATATACGGTCGAATTGAGAACCTCCTTTTCTTTCGTCGGTTAAAAAGCGCACTTAAGTCGGTCCATTCGTTTGGGAGACACAGACACACAGGCACGTCAAACTTATAACACCCATCTTTTTGCGTGGCGGGTTGAAAAAATATAAGTCGTCATAAGCCGATAAGGTCTTAAACTCGCAAGGGATATTTCTAGTGATCACTGATCAGGTGGGCTGTGAGGCTGTGGGCCTTTACAATCAGTTAGGTAAAATGTAATTAATTACAAATTAACAGTGCCTCTTTGAAAATGCAAAAAATGACAAATAATTTGTAATTCCTAAAAAGTTATTTATTTATAAAATTATACATTTATTAAAGTTATCAACTATAGCCTATACTACTACTAAACAAAAGAAACAAGAAAATCGGTTGACAAACAGAGGACAGAAAGGTACTGCACTGTTTTGTCTTCACCTATCTGAATAAAAAACGTATCTGATCAATTTATTTTTATTAGGGTTCCGTACCCGAAACATTTACGGTTTACGGTTAACTTTACGGTTAGCTGGACGGACGAATGGACAGCGCAAGTTTAGTACTAAGCCTCCGCTGTCCGTCCGTCCGTCTGTCTGTATCTCATGATCCGTAATAGGTAGACAGTTGAAATTATCACAGAATGTGTATTTCTGTTGCCGCTATAGCAGCCCACTGAGTTGACTCGACAAGTCGAGGCCGCCACATACTCGTAGATTCATACCTAAAGTACGGAGTGGGCCTAGCCTGGTTATGGTTTATTCATAAGTACTTCAACTATCTTTGTCAAAAAAATGCATATGCATGCAATTTAAACAAACACAATGTATCGGCTAGATTCTGTGTGTCGATAGTGCATCCTAAAGTATTGCAACCGGCTGCTATACGTTAATTATGATAGATTTTATTTGCGTACTTTTTTAAATTATATCACAAGGTAATCTATGTAATATTACTAAGCACCCAGCAAGATAACAGTAGGAAAACCCGGATTATCTGGGTAAGCGGAATTTGTGCCGGATTTTAATAATGGTCAAAAACCAGAACAGATTGGTAAATATACTTTCTCCTAAGCGTAACAAAATTTTCATCATCATCAAAGTTGCAATACAAGCGTCGACCTCCTCCATTGCTAAATCGGAAAAACCCGTGAACGATACTTAAAATAGTCGCAGAATACTTGCAAACATTCAGATTGTTTATGATAGTATTCTATTTTAAACTAGTTATTCAAAATACAGATCAATTTTCTTCACTTCACACATCACTTACGGTTAAAGTGGTCGTCTCGCCGAGTGCTGGGGATTCCGTTCCCACGGTCAAAAATTTGTGTGATCCACAAATAGGTGTCCCGATTCTGAGCGTTCTTTGTGTCCGTTGTTTGCATGTTTGTAAAATACCGTTTCTTCCATAGTCTTTAAAAAGATGCAACCGGATGAAGCCATATATTGTTAAAAAAAGTATTTATAATTACCTACCTACTTTTGTTGTGGTTTAACTATATGTACCTACATATATTCATAGTTTGATATATCAGTCTCAGCACCATCATGTTAAAAGTCTAAACGCGACAAGTAATTATTATAAAAAATAAAAAAGGTACATGTTAACTGGTAAGTATTATTTTTTTCTATTAAAAACTTCTAAGAAAAGAATATAGGTAGGTACGCGGACTGTCTTGTTCTATTTAATTAACCAGTTCAGGAAAATCCCCTAAAGCGGTTCTCCAAGATCAAATCTCACTGCTTTTGATAAAGATCTGAGTGCTCTTAACTCATTCCTATGTAGTAAGTACTCGTACTTTTTTTTCATAGACAGGTCAAGCGCTATCTCTGCATAGCAGTAACGGAACCACAATTATTTGGAACACACAAAAAATTTATTTGACGAGTAGTGCCAGTGCCATTTTAACCCGTGCACCATCCTGTCACAGATCATTTTGCAGTTCTTTTGATCATAAATATAATAAAGAACACCCTGAACACGATTTCAACATGGAGGATTTAATTGAGGTGGAAGCTTGTGCCGTTAAAAGTTAAGGAGCCGAGCAGTATCAAGGCGTCGACACTAAAGTTTTGTTAAGGAAAAATGCGAGTTTTCGATATGTTGTGATTGGTGGTCGTTTGTGTAGAAGAGATTTATATCTATACATAATATATGATTTGACCCGATTTTAAATCACCAATTAATAATGTCATCTATACATTAGTAAGCGTGAGTTTAGTACGTACAGCTATTTTCTCAGTATGTCAGTTACTAAGTATTTTTGAAATGTCACCTTCTTAGCAGAACCGATAGACACCATCCTGGGAGTTATAGTTCAATAGAAGCTGGGAGCTAGAAACAAGTGCGAATGCGTCGTGCATCAAAACATGTCATTCTTTCTTTATTGCAAAGCAATAATAATCGTTATATCCTTATTTCAATTGGAACAATGTGTTTTTTGGCATCCACTATTGAAGTCCAGTAGAGAAAAAAAACGGGAGATATATGTATCTGGCAAAGATAAAGTGACGTTTTTGCGATGTTATCCACACGTCAAAACTGCTTGTAGCACTACAGCTGTTAGTAAAAATAACTACAAATTATTTATTTCTTTCTTTTCAGTTTTGGCCCCGCTGGTACTTCGAGGAGCTTGCCCCCAGTGTTCGCCTCAAGAGACCCGCCAAATACGTCACACTCTCGCATATGTTCAAAGAAACTATCCGTGGGAGTGGGCTAAAATTGTACGTCAATATGGCTGAAATCTAAATCATGCTGACTAACTTAAAACATTTCTATACTTATTACTGTTTTAATATAAATTAATATAAAATATAAATAAAATAATTGTCAGTATGATTGACTGCGACATTTTTTTATTTTTACATATTTTTATCATGTAACAACTAAACAACTTTTGTTGAAACCTATTTCTTCCAGTTTTATCAGAAATGGGTTATGTTATGTAAGCGTTTGCCAACAACTAATCAATTCGATACGTACAAGGTATTAGTTATAACTAATGTTATAATTTGTATTTACCTAATTACCCCAATTTCGATGTGCTTGTAATTATCTCCGCAAAACATTTGCCTTGGATAAACAAATTAATATTAAATTATTTAAATTTACCAAGAAACCAAAGCGTTGTAGTTTCTCTACTTCTAAATTAATTATTCTCTAGGAATAGTCAGAAGAAAGGATCCCATAACACAGCGAAACTTAGCCGATTCAAGTCCTCTCTGTTGCACCCTTAATTAGGCTATAGGCCAATTCAGTTGCTTTCTTTTGTAAATTATTAAAAAGTAGTCTGGAGTAGGTTATAAACAAATAAGTATTTTTTTATTTCGCAGTTATTTAGGTTTTTGTTATTATTTGCCCTAATTTGATCTGATAGTCCACTTACTAAGTATTTGTTATTTGGATTATTACCAGTCAATGTGGACACAGTTAAAAGCGTAAATTAGTTTTAATAATTTTTCTGGGTAGTTATTTCTACTATATTCTAAAATTGTAACAATATCCTGTAACTAAGAAAGTCCTATTTTTTTTTGCATATCATGTTTCATATTATAATTTAGCTACCTACGGCATTTACAGATACTTTTTTCAAAATGTATCACGTCATGTTCCGCTTCCTACTTCATTGTGTGTGTCAAAGCCTAAATATATAATGTATGAATACAATAATTAGTAGTTTTATTTACACTCAACTGCTACGCTCACGTAACGTTGACGCACAATCACGGTGCATCTTGCTAGAGTATATACGGCCAAGTCTAAAAGGGGGGATTGGCGAGTTAAGTAAGAGGTTACGGCACCACGGCTCGCCCCAGCATTCTCCAACCAGACGCACGCTTTTAAACACTTCACTGGCCACGAGAAAATATCGTAAAATACTGTAGAAATCATAACACATAGATCCGGGTCAATTGTAACTAAACAGCTAGTGTACGGAAAGTAAAAGTGTTTCAAGTCTTCGAGCCACATATCTACGTCACTTCAAACATGCAGGTGGGTTGCATTCAGCTATTGCAATTTCTCCATAATATCTGTTTTCCTGTTGACCATTCGAGCTTTTGATAATGTTGGTAGATTTTACTGAAGGACGGTTACTTTATTAAATTTACTACTTCTCATGTACACATTCGCTGACTTTTAAATAATTGCGTAGGTACAAAATTATTTAACATGTACAGGTTCCGCTGTTTTCGTTTATTTATAATTGTGAAACATTGCCTGGTTTGTTTTACAAAAAGTTATTGAATTTTTTTGCTTTACGTGACTAAATAATTTTATGAAAACAGCAAGCTGTATATTGTGTATACATTTTCTAGAACTAACTTGATAATTTCTTATTTCGAATAGGTATGGAGAGTAATGTTCATGTACCATTATGCAAACGCTATAGTTACCTATGTTGCTATCTGTACTTAACACGCAACGTTGCATAATTTTGTCCTAGTTAAAATCAAATTAGGGATTATGTTCCGTTCACTTCACTAATTTCGCTTTTATTATAAGAACATTTGGTTCTTTTGCGTAACATTTTGCCGTGTACCTAATCGTTGTGAGGCACGAATTCAACAGATATGTCAATAAACTTAACCAGGTAATTAGTACTTCTCAGAAATTGGTTCCGATTACTCTAAAGTTATTTGTAAAGGATAAAGAAGGATATACTTGGACCATATCCTTTTTAATTTTTTTGGCATTCGGGCTATCGACGTCAAAGAGTACACAAACACTACGTTAATAGACGTTTGCTTCATGAAAAGAAAGAAACAAAAAGTATGTATGATTAAATAATTACTTGAATATTATCCTTCTAATATTATGTAGTAGCAAAATCAGCATTATCAAATCACCTCAATAACAGCCCCTTATGTAAGCATTATCAATTATACCTAAAACTTGTTTTACTAATTTATTTATTTTTTATTGCATCTCGTCTAAAATTTGCCGTTTGTTTGCCGTATAGCCAAAGTATTGTAATAAAGTTTATTTCTTGTTTTTAAAATATTGTGTAAAACCTTTTTCTTCTGGCGTTTATGGACGTTTTTAATGCATATTATTATAAAGTATTGATGATTAAATTAAACCATGTGTTTCATTCATTTTGGCATTTTTGTTTCCCAACGGGATTTATGACGAAATGGAATCAGATTTATACAATGTACAGCCTTTACCTTGACCCAACATCCAAATACCTCATGCAGTTGCTATTTAATTTAATTTATGGTCTGTTTAATAATAGTGTGGGTTCCTGACTACTAGGGGTGTCCAATCAAATACGAACTCCATATAAACAAATTTAAAGTCCACATTGGTCATTAGATTTCAAAATATTGTGATGGGACGCCACAATAGAAATAATATAACAATTTAACATTTCAAAAACAAAAATTAGTACACATATAATTTATTGAAATATTAATATACTTATTGACAGTATTTATAACATACTATTGAATGACGATTATAAGTACAATTTAAATTAAATTTAGATAGGTAGATGCACCCTTCCATCAATATAGGTACCATGATCGAAATGTCGGTACAGCAAAAACAAGTTATTTTTCGTGATATAAGTGATTATAGTCGAATTTTACACGTGTAAGTGTGTAATTGGATATTTTTATATAGGTAGTTGGATAAGTACTGTTTCACGGTGCCAATTATTAAGAAATTATAAACTCATCTGCAATAATCACCCCTGGAATATTTACCCCAACTCTTCCAAACTGCTTCTCTTTTCAGGAAGACTTTTTCTAAAACAACCCTTAGATGAAAACTTTTATTTACGTTGTCGATTGCAGTAGAAAATTGTACATTGTATTTGTTAGTAGGTACACGGTGTATCATTGAGGTATTAAAATAAGCGTTTAAGCATTTGCGAAAACGCTTGTGTGTACCTAATGATGTTTTAATTTTTTGTCACCATTTTAGGGCACTCTCACTGCAATTAGACAAGTAGCCACAGAAGTCATCGTCTTCTGTTATCTAACACGTGAGACCGATATAATACTTGATATCAGCTTTATTGGAAGATTTAAGGTTTCTGATCCTTTGCTTATGCAATGTTAGCGTTAAAAAATACCAAAAAATTACACGGGTGGCACTATTTCAAACTCATCTACGTCCGCAGTATACTCACCTTTTTATTTTAATGCTCAACTCCTTCCTATTTTATTACTTAATCTGTTTTATTTAATAAGATTTTAAATTTTAAAACTATGATCAAACTTCTCACGTCAGTCTTTGAGGGTCAAAATCGGTAAAATATCCTTTGGTTTAACATCTTATAGGTATGTAGTTTATCCATCAGCGCTTGGGTGCCACAGCAATGGCATGCTTTATTATTATTCGCGGTGTTTAAGATTCTAGTTAAAAATCTGTTTCAAGCTGTTATAATTACTTAACTTAAACTGATTTGGTCTGGATACCTTTTTGATTCCGTTGTGAGACGCATTATCATTCATCCATCCGTCATATCACATATCCATTTACGGTATAAATATTAAAAAAAAAACACCCAAAAATTCCCTACGAAAAGAAAAATACTATGTAATAGTATTTTAATAGTTTGACACGGTATTGGACTTTAATTAGATAAATATTTTGCAAACCTTTTACTTCGTGTTTACATGACGTTTTTAATTAATAACCAAAACAAGTTAGAAGTATTATAGTGTAGTTTTGCATTATTTAGTAATCATTGTATAGTCATTTTTCATCAACAGATACGATATTAAAGCAGGTATTGAACCTACAATGCAATGGAAACCGCGGGGCGCTGCTAGTCTTAAATAAAATTTATTTAAAACCAGCAGCGCCCCGCGGTTTCACCCGCGTTATTCCCGATCCCGTGGGAATATCGGGATAAAAAGTGGCCTATATGTTAATCAAGTTCTCCAGCTATCTACATACCAAATTTGATCGCATTCGGTTAAGTAGTTTTGGTATAAAAAAGTAACAAACATACTTACATACCCATACATACATACATCCATACATCCTCACAAACTTTCACGTTTATAATATTAGTAGGATATTGCAATTACAAGTGAAACGAAAAGAATACCATTAGTATTATTTTGAGATGAAATTTAAATTATTATATGTATTTAGCATCCTTGGCCTACAAAGTATGAAATACATGCCCAATGATTGAGGACCCAATGACAAAGATAATTTCATTTAAAATGATGATTACCTATTTAGGCATGGGACGAACAACACTGAGAGACATCTTCAATGCATGTACATTAATCGTGTTTCATTTATTCCTAATCTTTCCGTATACACACAAAACTTTGATTTTGAAATAAAATCTATCTCTTCGATACTTGTAAATCCGATCTGTAAAATTGGCGAACATATACAAATACAAATGTTTTATTTCTTTACCAAAAAATATGTATAACAATATTCGTGATTGGAGCTTCCCTTTAAGCAAATAATGCCTGTATTAGGAGGCTCCGCTCTTCCATAACATGCTTGTTACATAGTTGGTACACGATTGTGTTCAACTGTTTTATAATTCAATTTTTTTTTTTTTAATTTTTTCAAATAATGTTATGAAGGTGGCAGTACGTATATAGATGGGTAATTAATGTGTGTGTGTGTATGTGTGTGTGTGTGTGTGTGCGTGTGTGTGTGTGTGTGTGGGTGTGTGTGGGTGTGGGTGGGTGTGGGTGTCTGAGTGTCGGCGTGTAGATGTATCGGTGTTTGGGTGTCAGTTGGTATAGCTAAGAGTTATAATTTGGATTGCAAGAGTGCTTCAGTTTCTTCGAAAGTATGTGATTTTAACCAACTTACTCCAACAACCGTCAACAACTAACAACCGTCTCTCTTTATGATTTCGATACATGCTGTCTATTCTTATATGTTATTGTATTATTATTTACTATATAGAACAATTTTTTAATTCATGAAGTTACTGCGTAAACCAAGGGATATCATATAATCTTAACCTTGTAAAAAGTATAATAATATTGATGGCTAGGATTGGAAAAGAATTATACACAAAATGAAATGGAGGGAAACGGACGATGCACCATAAAACAGTCCAAACTTTTTTAAAGATAATCATTTTTGAAGTTTATAAAGAATCATAGTTTTGTAAATTGATACACAATCCATTTTTTTCATACAATTGTTAATATTTTCAGCCAATTGTCTCAAAATCTCACTTAAGTATTCGAGGTGTACGTTGCACATTTACATGGTATTTTATTACAAAAAAAAATACTTCTATTGTAGTTTATTTGTTATAAATATTTAGTACATCTTTACCCAACTCACCACCCATGTAGATTCACTACAATCAAGTAAGAACTAAGTAGGCGAAGGACGGCAGTTTCGTTCATTAACCACACCAATGCAAAGCGCAATTTTCCATAGTTATGAGAATATTTGTGGTGATGGGACCGATTAAAGAATTGTTTGAAATGTATTACATAGCCGCTGTCTACAAAAACCACACTTTTATTGTTTGATTCAAGGTTCACCACACCTGACCATACGTACCTACTTATATGTTTACTATTCGAAATGTGTACAAAATTGATTCCATGAAATAATGACACTTCATAATTGAATTACCTACACCTACAGTTTTTGGACGTCCAATCGAAAAAAAAACTTCCTTTACGGGGTTCACTATCGGAATGATTGAGAAAACGTAAATCAGTCGAAGTACTTATTTATTAAATGTGTAATTATTAGCCACATGTCACTGTAACTATTCTTCTTCAAGTTAGAAGGCTGACTAAAACTGAGGATTCTGAAGGAAGGCTAAAACTGGCACTACTGCTGTCATATTGTAACGTGTCACTTCAGCGTTGCGTTGTTGTGATGTAAAAAAAACATCTTGCGCAGTATCCTGCTGCTGAATGCTTAAAATATTTTTATAATAACTCTACTTTTATTTATAAATGGCTACTAGTAACCTATTTCTAACATTTGATGCCCATCACCCATTAATTATTTTGATAACTTAATCCTTATTTTAAGCTTATTACATTATTTTAAATACTAATTAATTAAATACAAATTGGGCCAAACAGCTCACATTGTGCGAAATGTCATTAAAATCGGTTCATTAGTTTAGGAGTTCATCGCGAACAAACAACGTGATACGAAATTTTTCGTATAGGTATATATATATATATAATATATATATACTTTATATCGCTACAGAACAAACTCTTCATATTTAAAAATTATTTTCTACTTTATACTTAGCTTTGCTATAAGAGCGCGTTTTTTTAAACTATAACAAATTTTTAGGTCTTGTATTGTCATCGGTCCTTGACAAGTTGTATTAAACGGGTTCAGCTCTAACGTAGTGTTTGTATAGTCTTTGGGTTCAGCTTTCAATTTTATGAAATATGAATGCGGTACTTATTTGTTTTTTCTCAACTTAAGTTAGGAAACCGTTTAACCCGATTGAATTTGGTAAGAAATTGGAAACGTGACAGCCGTACAATGCTATTTACAATGACAAATTCATATAAAAAACACAGTTTACTTTGAATAAAAATACTTTCTGTTGTCGTACTTACTGCTAGTGCATCACGAATCGGTAGAATAAACTACCAGTAAAAGAAACTTATTTCATATTGAAATATCTATTCTTCTAGTAAAAGTTTAACATACATTTTACATAATGAAGTATACATTTACAAATTCCAGTGTTGTTTTTAGGGTTCCGTTCCTGAAAAGGAAAAGGAACTCTTATAGGATCACTTTGTTGTCCGTCTGTCTGTCTGTCAAGACGCTTTTTCTCTCAAATGAATACCACATACTTATGTCAGCGGTCCCTTGAAGCTGTAAAAAATCTTTAAGTCAATACTATCAAAAGATACGGACATTTAAGCCTTAGATTTGATCAAATTTGAACATTTCGCAGGTAAATCAAAACCTATAGGGTACTTACTTCCCATTGACCTAGAATCGTGAAATTTGGTAAGAAGCAAGGTCTCACAGCACAAGTAAAGGAAAAAATTCGAAAGTCGTTAATTTATTGTTATGTCACATTGAAAAATAGTTTTTGTGATTACAAACTATTATTAACTATATTATATTTTACGGTTTGTAAGTTGACTTTGTCGAAAATCGATCTATGGAATAGTATTTTTAAAACTGCAAAGTTAAGTTTTTCTTTCGGAAAAGACCGGCAAAAATATTCGACAATTGAAATCTGAGATGGCCTTACTATCTACATACAAGTTTGTTTGCATACGGAACCGTCGGCGTCGGTGCGCGAGCTAAATTCGCACTTGTCTGGTTTTTCTTTAAATTTGGAATGATTAGCCGTTCCAGTTTTACTGGCTTTTATGGTCACTACTCCGTTCCTAAGAGTCGTATCGTGACGTTAAAAAGCCTTCCTTAAGAATTGGGCTATCCCAGGGGTCGGCAACCTTTTGAGACGGAGGAGCCAAAAGTTACAATTTACAATATTTTCAATTTGTAAAGAGCCAATTAAACTTGTAAATACAAATGGCGCCCCTATAAATTTGATGACCTTTTTTTATTAAAAATATTTTGGACACCAGGTGGTGTCCAAAATATGTAATTAAAATGTTGTTCGCCGTAAAAGGAATTGGATGACCTTTTTTTTTAGATAAACATGTGAATCAAAATGTAATTAAAAATCTCAGTCATACTATACCATAGTACTCAATTATGCATATATTGCACGGTTTTAAGGGTTTTGATAGTAAATAATATTTTTTTACGTATGGAACTGGAGAGCCACAACTTTACATCGAAAGAGCCGCATGGGGCTCGGGAGCCGCAGGCTGCCGACCCCTGGGCTATCCAATACATTTTGTTCTTGAATACGTACCAGTTGTTCCCAAGATTAGCGCGGTTAACCAAAAATAAAAACTCTTCAGTTTTATCTGGTAATATTGCCGGTGAAGTCATAAGAATAACATATAGGTTCAAAATCTACATGGATATTGTATAATGTAATTATTTAATTTGTACACCGAGATGTGCAAAATACTTTATAAAATGTATTTAAATACAAAATGCAAATATCTTTTAATTTTATTTCAAATACAAAATAGTATTTCAAAATGCAAAATACGTATTTCCTAAATCCTTTTTTCATATAAAATACTCTTATAGTTTTAACTGCCTTTATTTTATTCATTTTGCCCTTCTTCCTAATTTATTTGGGGTCAGCGCAATATGTTTTCTTCTACCATTCTACTCTCTCGTTCGTCATTTCACTGCTTACTTCCTTTCTAGCCATATCCTCTTTCACGCAGTCCATCCATCTTTTCTTTGGTCGTCCTCTACTCTTTACTTTTGTATCTGTCAACTTCCATACATAAGTCGCTCTTCACTACATTTTGCTCATCTCTCGGCATCACAAGTCCATGCCACGATAATCTGTTGCTCCTCAACTTTTCATCCACTGGCTCTAATTTTAGGCTTTTCTCCCCTTGTCCATCCTAGTCACAACCAGTATTCACCTCAACATTTCAGTTACATGCAGGCGTCTCTCATCCGTTCACTTTGTTGACATACATTAATATATTGTTTCGGTGCTGCACAGACCGATCTATCTCGCCATTACTTTGTAGGACTAAGCCGAGTTACTTAAAATTGGAGCAGACTGGTATCACTATTATACCTCTGAAATTCTGAATTACTAAACATGTATTCGGTTTTGTTTCTGCTGATTTTCAAGCCAACATTTTCCAGTCTTTGCTGCCATTTTTTTCAGTCTGCGTTGGACCTTCCAGTCTTTACCGACCAACACAATATCGTCTGCAAACAGCATTCACTAAGGTGCCTCTTTCTGTATGTCCGATGTCAGAGCGTCCATTATCAACAGGAACACTTCTTCCTGTTGTCCATTATCCCTGGTGCAAGCCTTGTCTCTGTGATCTTGAGCACTAGACTTTCTACATTGGGTACACAGCACGAATCAATTCCACATACTTAGCCGAAGCCTTTTCTTCTTTCAAAACCTACCATTCACACAACTCTCGGGGTACCCTATCATACGCCTTTTCTAGGTCAACAAACCTTTATTTTATTAGTAGGTAAGTTTTTTATTTAAGCAAGACATAATTTCAGCCAGTCGGCAATTTGAGTAAGTGACCAAAGTAAATTTACTTAACAGATTTTAAATTAAATGATCTGTTTAAAGACACTGTTGCTCATCTTCTTTCTGTGCGGTCTCATAATCATGCCACCATAAGGAAAAAGCCTTTCTACCGGTGCAGACCTAGGCAGGCGGATAAATCGATTTTAATAATTGATTTTATAAATGGTTTTACTCAAGGTTGGTCCTATTTAAATGTGAAGAAAATATATCCATCTCTAGGGGTGTAAAATTAAGTGACGAAGACAACTTCTTAGAATTTACTTATATTTATATTTATATAATACCCCGCGGTTACACCCGCGTAAGCCCTAATCCCGTGGGAATATCGGGATAAAAAGTAGCCTATGTGTTAATCCAGGTCTCCAGCTATCTACATACCAAGTTTCATCGCAATCGGTTCAGTGGTTTTTGCGTGAAAGAGTAACAAACATCCATCCATCCATCCATCTATCCATCCATCTATCCAAACTTTCACATTTATAATATTAGTGGAATTTTGTTGAAAAGAAAATTATTTTATAGTTGCTTCGATCCCCAACATCATCGCATCGTACTCCGCGGGCTAGTACTCGGCAGTTTCAGCACTTAGGTATATCTATAGTCGAGATTTTTTCTGATTTATGAAGAGGGTTGGCTGAAGCACATATTAGGACAACTAAGTACCATAGACTATTTCGCCAACTATGTCACCTGGATGTAAGGTCAGCCCTTGTGAAACTTGAAAATGTGAGACATTACATGTGTTAGAATAATAATATTTATGAGTGGTATTCAAACCAGATAGTGGGCCATGAAATCAGTTGAGCATCTGTATAACACACGTGAGTGTGAGTGCTACTTTTAATAACATAAATTATCAAAATTATTTATCTGTATTAATTAAAGTTTAGGAAATATGTGAAAAGCAATTATTTAATTATAAGTTGTTTATTAATACATGACGAACACCCATGCTTCATCTATGTTCCGAGAACCGATAAGCCAAACTATTATAATATTTGTTTGACTATTCATTGCTTTGCCGATAAAGATTATAATATCCGTCTAAATAAAAAAAACCGTTTCCATTATGTATTAGAGAAGTATTATGACTTTTTTTATTTTTATATAGTCGCATTAATCAGTATATCTACATAAATCTTTAAACCACTTGGTCTAATGGGTTTAGTCTATGTGTAGGGTAAAATGGCATTTTATAATTAAGTTGCCAAGCCAGGCAACGCATGGCTCAAAAAAGTCTTATTTATAAAATAGGCTTTGTTTAAAATAGGCTAAATTTTAAAATAACTTAAATAAAATAGGCATTTTGGAGGCAATATTTACTGTACCGCCCTCAAAGATGGCAGTCGTCTGCTATAAACTCATTGAGTCTCTAGACTGCTCTGGTAATATTTCTTATTTATAGTAAAGATAAATATTAGAAAGATGCTGGGTCCAGTAGGAATGGGCCGGATCTGTTGAACTTTTTACTACCCTCTCACTAAATGGCATGTTCAAGTTCAGTGAAAGTGTCGGAGACCTGATTTCCCCACAGCACTCCGGTCATAAGGCCGGTGACGCACATGCGATTCCCCTGAAGTTACAGCCTACAGGTGTCACCAAAACTAGCCATTATATAAAATACATTTAGTAGTTTTGTTTTCGCAGGATTAGAAATATCATTGTTGTGTTTTAGAGTACAGGGCATTGGTAAATTTATATACATATATGTTCATCGTGGTTCCTTGGGCTCTCTATAGAGAATACAGTTAATTTGAATATTATAAGAATATGTTAAAATAGGTGCGTAATTTTTTTGAGTCATATTTAAAAAAAAGAAAAAAAAATAAATTGTTAAAGATATAAGGTTTCTGGTTGTACTAATGTGTAGGTCATTACAGGAAGTTCCACTGGTTCGGATTCAAACAGGCCGCCTAGTCAAAGATGAAACTTATATTTAAATGGTACTTCGAACCGAATATTACCATTGTGTAACTCGGGACTTAATCGGTATAATACTTATATGGTACCATGCCTTTTCGGTCACCCGACGTTTGGATTGAATTACACGGACTCCACTCGTGACCACGACCGATGCAATTCGATCGAAAAATCGGGTAACCAAAAAGGTATTGACTTTACATCTAATATGTATGTATCAAAGTCGAGAAAGTTTAAAAACAATTATTTCATAGATTCCTTGCTGATCTAGTAGCCTCATCTTGCTATGATGTCATAGAAGAATAGATAAGAAAGCAGGTATTTCTTTAAGAAGCTTTAATCGAGACTCAATGTCATTGGATTTGGTATTCTCACGAAGAATGTAGTAAATTTAAACACATGAACATGTTTATTAATACTTGAACAATATATATTATAATATTAAGTCAAAAATGCAAATAATTAGCCATTAATTTGCTATCTAAAGTACCTTCCTACATTATTAATGATTGGTGGATATATTTCGACAGTAAGAATGATGATAAACTTGACACTCGGCATCTAATTTTACATCATTCGTTTGCTCTTTGTGGGTGTTTTTATGTAAAAAATGTTCAGCAGTCCCATGGCTGACTTGATGATGATGCAAAATAAAAGTTAAAATGTTTAAAGTCCTAATTTAACCAAAAGGTTCAGTGCGTCATGGTTTTTTATCAAATTAAAGTTCTTAATATAAAAAATTCTAAGGTATAAAAGATTTTATTCAGAGCATAGTTTAAAAAATATCAAAGAAAAAATAATAAACACATGCGAACAGTTGATAATGTCGTTACTCCGCAACTGGAAACTAAAAATCCACCGGAAGCGGTTCGGCGCGGCGGTGGTGTAACACCCAATGAGTTTCCTTAATATATGTGTCCTTAATAAATGAGAATACCTTCTCACGAAAGTTTGTATCATTCCCACGTTACTTGAAAGGAGAAACATACAACAAACGAAAGAGAACGCTTCCGTTGTCCAGAATGCATTACAAAGAAGTTTTCTAGCCAAGCACCTACATCTACATGCATAGCAAGTACCTACCCCATGATAATATATTTATAGTACAAAAATATGTAGCATGCAGTAAATCTGGTAATTACTCTCTTCTGTTTAAAATTAAAACATTCATAATTTCCGAAAAGTTTCAAGATCCTGACAAGGAATGTATTAACTAATCTGTATCGTTACCGTGGTATATATAGGTATTCACTATGTGATCACTACATCGCATATTCTTAAATTAAGAATTATGGCTAAAAAATAAACGTATCACGTTGTTAACTACGAGGAAAACATAATGAAAGTTCAGAAGTTTGTAAAGAACAAGTGTGATTCGCACGACTACCGCGTTGACACTGAGAATTCCTGCCACGACCTGTCGTAGGTTTGAGGTATTATTAAAAGAAAGATTATTCTGTAAGTATACTAGGGTTCTTGGGGAACATAATAGATGTAGGGTAGGTTAGGTTTTCACGGGCAGATTTCCGTAACTCCACGACAAGGCGCGTATTTTGCGTTGATGGGAATAAAAGCTATTCGAGCTACCCTAACTCCCCGAAGAATCCCAGTAACCTCTTCACGTTACCGACGATCTCGGAGAGTGATCCTGGCGAGCCAAGGTACTTAGCCCTTTGACAGTCCAGAAGTACATGGGTTGCTGTTTCCTCTACCTCCATGCAAGCTCTACACAGCGGGCTGTCCGTAGCACCTATAGTAGAAAGGTGTTAAAAGAGCCATGCCCAGTGATAATGCCGGTTACCGCTCGCAGCTGACGCTTGTTCAGCCGGAGTAGCATCCTCGACAGCCGGCTGTTGATGATGGGAAGTGCCGCCCTCGATCCTATTATGTATCTATACATTCCGAGTAACATACTCGGTACCTAAGACTATAAAGTACTACTCAAGTAACTAAGGCAAAATCTGTACCCTCGTTTTTGTGACGCTGAGGTTGCTCCAAAGTAGGGGTCAATAAATATCATCAACAGTTACAATAATTTTGGCACAATAATGTGTAACACACTTTACTTGTAAGTATTCCTAAAAAATAATAATAAAACCTAGCGCAAATGTTAAAAGAAGTCTAACAATATTCAAAGTAGGATTAAATTATACCTTGCTAGCAACCCGCCCCGACAGACGCGGCGGGGGACTTTGGTTTATACTAGTTATGTAGTAATATATTATTATATATTATCATCAATTCATACATGTTGTCCAATATGTATATATTGGACAACAAAAACTAGTCAAAAGAGCGCAGCCATAGAATTGCTTATCAGTGTCTTTTGATCGGCGCAGTTCCTTGATGCCAGGACTTGAAGCCATGTCCTGACGCTTACGTCATCATTGCAAACGATTGCCCAAAAATATCACTAGAAACTTAATCTCCTAGAAGATTATAAGGAGTAGTACTTGGAGGGAATGTAAGTTGGGAGTCTCTTTAAGCTAAGGACTGAGAGTTTAAGGGTGCCACACTTTTCGTCCCACGCCAAAGATCTACCCGCTGACTACGACCGACCACAAGGCAACAATATGTATAAGCATGTATCGACTGTATTCCATTGACGCCCTAGTAGAAGCAGGTATTTAGTCATAGTACATATAGAACCCGTATCAGCAGCACACAGCATAGAGAAATAAACTTCCCCGAGTTCTTATTTCCAGGTAGAGGTAGGTACATATTATTTTATTTGTATTGGCGAAGCATTGATCATTTTGATTACACACTCATTAAATTTCAAAGCACGCGCTCGCGTTCATCGCGACTCTTTGTACCACTCCAATAACTTGTTGGTACAATCAAGTTCACAAAGTTTTCGTATATTTTGTTGGTATTGTTTTTATTTCACAATATTTACTTTTGTGTAGAACCATGCCCAGTTTTGTTGATATTAGTACGCTTGTGGAGTGTCCAGCCTGGATGCAACAGCCGCGATGACCATGTTGTTTTAGGAAGTTCGATACTTTACGATGTAGAGGTTTCTAGTGGTCAAAAAAGCGTTCTAGATGTTAAGCAATCTTGTGTAATAATTTTATAGATAGACGAGTCACAAAAGATGACAATATTTTATGCCTTGAGAATTTAGGCAATTCGATTTGGCTATCTGTAATCGATTTAACTCTGTAACCAATAGGTACTCTGAAATCTTTCAACATAGTTGGAGTAGGTTTTTGTTTACCTGTTCCGGATGTCTGAATAAAAGCTGTTCCTGGATCCCTCCTACTTAAGGCGCAGTATGGCACACCGTGTGGTTTTAGTCGGTTCGATTCCGACACACCGCCCCAAAATACCACACCCCCTAAATTTACATTTAGTTTAGGTTTTCAAAGTTCTAAGCGATTTATCGGTATTTCAATAAGTATTTAAATCTGTAAAATAAACCGTCGCAACAACAAATTGTTCTTTTGTTTTCTAAATTCAACACTTTTTCACACAACTTGCTAACGCTAAAAATTGTTGAATTATATGTAGGTACCTTCGTACCTACACGTTTTAATAATGATGTCGGTCACATCATCATTAAAACCCTTTCGACTTTCGTTCAAAACTGTACAGTGTAAGTCACAATTGCAAATCGTTGTTGTCCAATAGTATGTCCTTACGGCTATCACGATCCTTGTGCAATCATCGTTTGTAGCTCGTAATAATGGTTTACTAATATTAAACAAAACTTCAAACTCAGTGAATGAGTAATCGTAACCTTTATTAAATGCATTCTGTACCTACCAAGGATCTTACGTACCTAACTTCTCCATTTAAATTTTTCATGTGACTATTATTTATTATAATTGAGGGTAGTAGTGATTTATGAAAAAGAGGTACATATAGGATAAAAGGGCAACATGTTACATCAGCTACCGCTACCTAAAGTAAACACAAGCTTTGCCAGACGCTTTAGTCCATTTAAATACAACTATATCTACAATAAAACAAATAATACTTGTTACATAAAACTGTGTTCGGTGAAAAAAGCAAAGTTTAAAGTCACAAGATGGCTCCTTTCACTATCCTACAACTTCACCGAGAGTCTTTGTTCATTTGTCATAGGTAATATTGTAATTTGGAATTAGTGATCGTTAAGGAAATGAATATAATGTACGTAATTTTTAATCAAATGTAAATAATAATAATGAAGTTTTAGTTTTAATGTGTTTTGCCGAAAAACTCTGTCCTCCGAGCGAATGACACACATCCATTGACATCGCATCTGGCACCTTATAGGACAGGCTTGCCTAGTGTGGGGCCACAGTAAAACCCTACATTGTTATAATATTTGGCAATAAACAAATTTTTATTTTATTCTTATTGTATCCTATCTATCCTTTTGTTCGTAATTAGTAAAAAAGTCACGAAATACTCACTCATTTACGTTCATGACTATCTCATGCTGGAATAGTGTAGGCCCGGCTTTATAACCTCCCTCGAAGGGATTGTAGTTCAGTATTCATACTTAAATAATGTAATGTAAATGTTTCAGATTACAAACGCGTTGGTACTTTGCTGCTTAGTGGCCGTCTCCGTGGCGCAGACCCAGCGGTCTCAGGTCTCAGACACCGCCCTAGATGATGCCCTCAACGACAAGCGTTTCATACAGAGACAACTCAAGTGCGCTCTTGGAGAAGCCCCCTGCGACCCTATCGGCAAGCGATTAAAAAGTTAGTTCATCAATATATGTAGGTATATTAGAACCTCCTCGCTACCCAAGATCTAAAACGAAATGGTTTATGGTCCCCTAGTTCTTTAAAAACATGTACACCGCAGCGAAAATTGTGGTTGCCACATTCAGAGTCAATAGAATAGAATAAACTTTATTGTACACCAGTAAATATTGCCTAAGTAAGTTTACAAAAATGTATATGTACAAAAAAAATGCTTTTAGCGATAAGGTCGCCCCCTTATCGCTAAAAGCAATTTCTTCAAGGCAACCTTGATCTTTATTTCATAAAAATGTTTAAAATCCTCATTTTTAAAGCTAAAAAAATAGATCAACACACAATGTTACCGTCGCAACAATAGGTTACTTTCTGAAGAGTAAAATTATTATCTATATATTAATATGTGAAGCGAAAACTTCCTTTACGAAAATTGGGCGGACGGAAGAGTATGAAATTTCGCACACTTATAGTTTATACAGAGAAGAAGTGACGAATGCTAAAATTTTTGAACAATATTTGCTACAAAGTTAAAAAAAATGCAAAAACGGGGACATACAGCTATGAGTGTCCCGTATATATATTTAGACCTGGCACAAAAGTCTATACAATGACAGGTCAAGTAATATTGGCCAATGAAATAAACCATGGTCGAAATTCGACCACCACGCGATCTCTAGTAACAATAAATCCTACTAATATTATAAACGTGAAAGTTGTGTGTAGTGTATGGATGTTTGTCACTTTTTCACCCAAGAACTATTTAACCGATTGCGATGAAACTTGTATATAGGTAGGTATTTGAAATAGCCTGTGAATCAGCAGTCCCTATACGATCATGCGGCATGACATGCTGAATGATCATGGTGCATGAGGGACCTATTGATAGTCTATCATGCAGCGTGATAATTCGCTTGGTAAAATCATTTTATTCAGTCGATATAGATAGTACAGTGAAGAGGTGTTCTGCGCTGGTATGGAAATGTCTTTGTCAAAGGTAGATTTATAAATAAATAAATTTAAAAATAAAAGGAATTGTCAATCAACTGCCAGCACGTAGTTTGCATGTCATGCACCTAGTTTGCATGTCATTCGCATCAATCAATACAATTAAACGGTCATGCATGCATGATAGCACGTAACGCATGTCATGCCGCATGATCGTCTAGGGACCGCTTTAAGTCCTAATCGTTTTTATCTTCCATACGATCTACTATTGAGTTATAGTAATGCCTTTCAGGCATAGTTTTCGTTTTACTGTAGGTAGACTTCAATTTGTTCAGACTTAAAATTTGAATATTATATGGCATTTTATTATGAAATCGCACACATTGACCTCGAAAAGACTTGTTAATTTTTTGGAGCCCAGAGGCAGGTACAAACAAGTTTATGTTTATGGCGTGTGTTAAAAGAGTGTATATCACTTTTTTTAAACAGCTGATCGTTATTATTATGGACATAAATCAAGTTTTTATTCATATACTGCCACATGCCACCGTCATTATCTTTATTTCTTTAAATTTCTGCCTCAATAAATAACTATTACTTAAGTTATAAATTTTTCGGATAGCACTCTTCTGCAGCACGAAGATAGATTGTATCGGCAGTATTTCCC
Source organism: Euplagia quadripunctaria (assembly GCA_963859945.1). Lineage (NCBI taxonomy): Eukaryota > Metazoa > Arthropoda > Insecta > Lepidoptera > Erebidae > Euplagia > Euplagia quadripunctaria. The sequence continues at coordinate 10,897,952 of OY982576.1, read as the reverse complement.
CACAGTAGAATACCATACGACATTATATTATAAAAAAAAACTTTTTAATAAAAAATTAAACCGACGAAAGAAAGGAACTGAAAAGAGAAAAATAAACTTATTAGCATAACTAAACGCCTTCAGTAATGTAAATACCTAAATAATTGTGAGTCAGCGCCAAACATACAAACAAGCAAATTAATTATTACGCAAACATGAATGCAGTGGTGACGCGTATATTTGCCAGTGTTCGAATTTAATTTTAAATAATAATAATAAAAACTTGACACATCTCACACACGGCCGTCTAATCCCAAACTAGACAGAACCTGTACTATGGTAACCAGACTGCTGATAAACATACTTAGATATTTTTAAATACATACATATTATAGATAAATTACCTACACATTTTTATTTGTACGTTAGGCGCCGACTCGATGACGATATCTTAATTCTTAAGTAAGTTTTGGGATTTTGAGCTATTTTCTGTAACGATGAGAGGATATTTACTGTTTTCATATACCTAATGACTATGAAACGCGAAACTGCGCAAAATTTGGGTATTTTGATTGTAAGAGAATATTTATTGCACTGAATTCCATCCAGTTATGAAATTGATAGGGGTTTAGGTACATACAATGCTAGCTGTGTAACAGCTAAATTAGAACAGTTGTCTGCTATCAAGTATCTTTAACATTAAAATTAAGGCAAAAATAGTCTCAACTCACTAACGATTCTTCTAATAATGCTATCAAATAAACACACCACCAATAGTTAGTCATATAAATAATTATTTACTGATTCTAATGTTTCATTTTCAGCTCTTGCTCCTTTGGTACTCCGTGGCGCTTGCCCCCAATGCACACCACAAGAAACGAAACAAATACAGCGCACTCTATCGTACGTTCAACGAAACTTTCCTCAACAATGGGCTAAGATCGTGCGCCAATATGCCGGCTAAACAATTTACTTAATAAACCTACGTAAAACTAAAGTTTAAGGGTGAATGATTGAATGTGATGATTAAACTTACTAAGTTGTTGGTAAATCAAATGCCATTAGACATTTTTATTTAAATTGTGCAAACTTGTAAACTTCTATATTTGCAAGCACTCAGTATCTAGGACATTTAGGTAGTACTGCAGCAAGTTAAAATACTCGCATGCTATGAACTGTACTAAGTAAAACTAGTATTAATTTCCCAGATCTGGGTAAACATAGTAACTAGATATATCTACCTACAGAATGAATTTTAATTCATAAACCTAAATCCTTCATCTCGCGTTACCTCCTGCTGACTTGGAAGGGCTTTGACCGACTTTTATTTAGGTTAGTTAAAATTTGTAGTCTAACTTTCAGAACTTGCTGCATTTGCAACAGAAACACCCAGAAACTGACAAGTTAGGCAGACGTTACAAAGAAAATATAAAAATGAAAAGAATAATATTTTTATTGAAAGATAAAAAATACACACACAGATCGGTCTAGGTCCTTCCATAACTATAGTAGCTGATTACCTACATAGTTACAAAAAAAAATAATTCGACTTGTCTAAAAGAGGTAAGTGAAGTAGTTAAGTACCTACCTGTGTTTGTATCTTTTCTAGTACGAGCTACCAACACCTAACTTAGAGGTACTAACCTGTAATCACTAATCACATTTTAAAATAGTGATCCATAAATTATTTTTCGTTTGTTATTTAAGTTATATTTTCTAATATAAAAGTCTTATGAAGTCTTGCATTCAATTATTTTTAACTAAATCCTAAAACAGGCAACGCTTATACAAATATCCTGCCTCAGCTAATGTGGGTGTGCATTTTATCATTAATCATCATCTATTAGCTGCAGCATCTGCTATATAGAACAAGATCCCAGCTACAGCGAAGCTAAGCTACATCAAAATTTAAATTGAAAAGGAATCAGAATTCTGAAAACTGTGAAAAGTATATCACTAGGTATATGTACTCATTGCAATAAAGTGTTTAGGGACGTGCAACACCAATACCCCAAAAAGCCAATAATAAGAACCAGCAAAGTCTGGAAATTTCTTAGGTTATTAGGGGTCGGCAAATCCAAACATGATGTAATTTCCAAAGATTTTTAAATCAACATTTCTCAGACACTTTAAATTATGCAGGAAAATACTTTAAATTATCTTTAATCAATCAATTATCGGCTTCTGATGTGAAGCAGTGGCGGATTAACCAGTAGGCTGAGTTGGCAATCGGCATGCGGCAACTCGGCAAATTTGAGGCCAACATTTTATATTGTCTTACAAAAATTAAAAAGACTTTTACATATACAGAGTGTATCTGAAAATAGAACACTTACTTAAATCACTGAAAGGGCATGACTCTAGAGTGCAGAAATAAAAATATTTAAAAAAAAACTATCCGTTGAAAAGTTATGACCGTTTGAATTTCCAGGTATTATCCCAATCCCGAAAGCGTGTCTAATTTAGGTAGTATCATCAAGTCATCTTCAAGGTTGAATATCTAAGGCTGGAGTGCAGGCTGTGTAAAGGTACTTTTCTTCAAAAAGGAGACAACATCTTGTTGAAGAACTGCAGACCCATCTCACTCCTGAGCCATACCTACAAGTCAAAGGAACAAGTCGATTTTCGAAAAGGCTACAGTACCGTATCCATACTGTTTGACAGATTGTGCAAAAAACTGAAGATTATTTTTAGCCACTGTGGCTTTATGGACTACGAGAAAACCTTCGACTCCATTGAGACCTGGGCAGTTTTAGATGCTTTCGCTGCGATATCTTGAGGTGCTGCAAAGCTGATATGACACGATCACGATGACCGTCCATTCCAAGACCAGAGGACAAATCAGATGAACTTGCAGCGTGGAGTTAGACAAAGGGATGTTATCCAACAAACTATTCACCAATGCGCTTGAGGATGTCTTCAAGACACTGGATTGGACTAAACGGAGAATCAATATAAACGGCGAGTACCTCTCACACCTTCGGTTTGCCGATGACATCGTTCTAGTAGCAGATACTGCACATCCTAAATGAAAAATTTCGACCCGACGGTCTTGGTATAAACTTGGGCAAAACTAAGGTTATGTTCATGAACAAGTCGTACCCAGGCCAACAGGGATACCCTACGCCTGCAGCTACTGCTCCAGCCTGGTTACCCCTACGGCCTCATCAGCGTCAAGGCATAGCATACTGCGCCTACCTTGTAAGAAGAGCATCTCTCTCCCATCTACGCAGCAGCCAGCCCTTACGCAGTAATTCTCCCGACTCACTGGGGACTTCACCGCAGCATCACACGCAGCCCTGAATCACTGGGGCCAGCGGACTTAAGCCCCAACTCACTGGGACTAGCGGCATTTAGTTCCGACTCACTGAAACTAGCGGAATACAGTTTCGACTCACTGGAACTTGCGGCACTTATTTCCGACTCACCGGACTACTACTGACACTTGCACGCTCCTTAATAAAGCATAGACAGCTGACTCATCAAGATATCGACCTCCGGTCTTGGAGGGGAGTGATGTAGTGACTTCCACATACAGCAAAAACATACTCCAATATCATCTAACGAAGACGAGCTGAACTATGGAGTAACTACTAATCCTGCATCGCGCTATGAGAATTCTTGCACCAATTATTATATATACAACTTCCCAACATCAACCGTAGGGCCACGGCCCACCAGGCACGACCACCTAGCCTGGTCGGAGGATCCTCCCTTTGTGTTGGAGGGACATAACACCCGTTCCTCCACACAGGTCATCCGACAAAGTTACGGACATAGTTTGCAAAATAAGCATGTTGAAGTGGCAATAGGCTGGCCACATCTGCCGAAGGATCTGTGGCCGTTGGAGTAAACGGGTCCTAGAGTGGAGACTGCGAATCGATAAGCGGAAGGTAGGACACTCCCCAGCCAGATGGATTGACGAACTGAGGAAGATAGACTGAATGCGGAAGGTGGAGCGGGTGCTATGACGCACGTTAGGAGAGCAGTAGACTGCAATAGGCTGATGGATTGAATGATCATCGAATGTACATGTGTAAGTGTTGTTAAGGTTAAGGCATAAGTTACCCCACCTTAATAGTAGTACATGATTGAGCTTTTATTAGCGCAGAACTATACCCATCAACTACTTCTTGTGGCAAATTTAATTAAATCGTTGGGTTGTAAAAATAATCTAGGAACTGAGACATCGATCACCTAGTTCACAATAATAGAAAATCATACTAGTTATAGAAAAAAGGTGGTGTAATTAGGACGGTAGTGCACAAATCATTGACAAAAGTTGTAATTAATATTATTGTGAACTGGGGTTCGAATCGAATCGAATCGAATCGAAAAGGTCGGTAGAGGCGCCAAAATTTAAATAGAGTACAGGCGGTAAATGTGTAAATCTGCCACTGATGTTAAGAAGAGTATACTATCGATTACTTCTAACGCTGTCTGAATTGATTTTATCAGTTGCAAAATGATCATCCCTATCCTTGACGAAATCCTTCCTGCTATCACTTTCATAATAAACTACTCCCTCTGTAGTGGCACCTTTCCATCTACATGAAGAAGCCCAAATAATTCTTTACCCAAAATATAATAATCTTTCGTCCTTTTCTGATTATAGACCGATATCAATCCTATCGTTCCAACCCAAAGTTTTGGAGCGTCTTGTTCAAATAATTGTGGTCGGTAGCTCAAGAAAGATCGCACAGATTGAGTGGTCACTATTTAAACTGGTTCTATTCGAAGGCACCGGGATACCTTTTAGTAAAGTAGTAAAAAATCTGGGTGTACATATAGACGGCTGTCTTAAGTTGGCGGGGCGAAATCGTTTTCTTACATTTTTTATGCTCTTTCAACTGTTCGTTAACTGTTCTTAACTGTTCGATCAAAATTTTTATTTGTTCGATCTTAGTTTTTTTTTGAAAAATAAAATAAAAAATTACCCTCAAGTTGGCGGGGAGAAGTCGTTTTTTGACATTTTTTTTTACTATTTCAATTGTTCGTTAAGTGCTCTTAACTGTTCGATCAAAATTTTTATTTGTTCGATCTTAGTTTTCTTTTTATAAATAAAATAAAAATTTACCTTCAAGTGGCTAGGTTTAGGTTAGGTTAGAACTGTAACCATTTGTCAGAACCGAAGATGTTTGGCCAGAACCGAATTTTATGACAAACGTAGTACTTGGTTAAACCGCCAAAAAAAAACTAATTTCGAACAAAAAAAAATTTTGATTGAACAATGAAGAACAGTTAACGCACAGTTGAAAGAGCAAAAAAAAAATGTCAAAAAATGACTTCTCCCCGCCCATTTGAGGGTAATTTTTTTATTTTATTAAAAAAAAAAACTAAGATCGAACAAATAAAATTTTCATCGAACAATGAAGAACAGTTAACGAACAGTTGAAATAGCAAAAAAAATGTAAAAAAAAGATTTCGCCCCCGCCAACTTAAGACAGCCCATATAGACCCTGATTTATCTTGGGCCCCACAGATGCAGGAAATAAGTCGCAAAATGTTTGCCTCTGCAGTATCCTTAAAACATTTACGAAACTTTTATCCAACCACCACCAAAATTACCTTTGCTTAACTCCCTTCTACTTCCAATCTTCGACTATGCAAATGGGAACTTCTATCCCGATCTCACTGAGAACCAACTAGACAAACTTAAGCGACTTCAAATTTTCTGTAGTTTGTGTAAATACGATCATATCCTCCTTCCTATCTCAAGGTAGGATTCGAGTTCCTACATTCTACACATCCGCGATCTCTAATGTCATCAGAAAGCAATCGAAAACGACTGCACACTCTACGACATTTTATTATAAATCCTTTACAGTAACAGCAATCCGTTTATGGAATGCATTACCTGTAAAAATTAGACGAGCTCAAACCTTAAGCTCTTTTAAAGCACTTGTAATAGAACACTATCGGTGATATACAAGTACAACTACCTCGCGTTGTGCAATAGACTTCATATTATGTAACTCCACTAAACTATCTTACTTATTATTATATTTATTTCATTAAATATATATGTAGGTATGTGTATTCTGTATACATTTATGTATGTTGATGTGTGTATACATAGATGTACATGTAGATACTTCTCGTATTCCTTTTCATTTTTTTTCCCCATTTGACTCTCAGAAAAGTCGTAATATCATTCGCTTTACCTAGGTCCAACTGTAGTGTACAATAAATGATGTTCTATCTATCTATCTATCCCAGGGTCGCCAGACCTTACATATTTTCTGACGGACAAAATGTACAAAATGTGTCGTATTGAGTATCATTAGTTGAGACTCTAAACTTATGCATACTTGCTAGCTTGGGCCAGCGGCGGTCAATTTTCAAATACCAGGTGTTTAGTATACATAAAATCATTGGTCACTTATCTTAAATTCTAACTACCCATATTAGTACACAATGTCATTAAAAAGTTTATATTAATATATCGCCAGACAGTTTCCGTGGGCAGTTATTTACACCTGACGCCTTAAAGTTCGAGACAAAAACGTAAATTTACTTTATAGTCCGAGTGATTTTTATTATTCTATTTGTAAGCAGCCAGACAAATCGTAGGGGCCAAAAATCTCCCAGAACCTTTTAAATACCTACGCCAGCGCTCATACTTACGGCGCTGGCGCCATTTTAATCCCGATCTGGACATATATGTATTTATGTCTAGATCGAGCTTACGGATTTGGAAATGGATTACGGATAAAAAAGTTGACTATCAAAAATAGCGGATAAAGGTAAGGGTATCACCATCTCTTTATATGGAAAAGTGTAGGCGCTAAATTAGGCCTCTTGTTCATGGTACGGTTTCTTAACCGTGCGAGCTTGTATATGACACAGCAAAACCACCGGTCGAGACAACGGCCAGTACGGCTTAGTTGCGTTTTTTCTGGCCAAGCGTCATAATTCATAAATTCTCAAAAGAAAAGGATAATCGTTGCTTAGGCATTATTAATTGCTTAAGATTAGGAATCATAATTGATAGTCTTATTCCATATTCTAGGCCTTTCTTGAATCAATGTTATGAGTAATTCTTGATTTATGTTCATTTTACTCTTTACTCGTAAAACAAAATTAGCGTATGCAAACTGTCCCAAAAACGATCGATGCCGTGAAATCATCCGGCGCCGTCGACACACTCGCCTAGACTGCGATAGAACACTCAACACTGATAAAAATCAAGCCGTGCATAGAGGCGGGGGCGCGCCGATGGGCATTAGAATTTTTATACAAGGCGATGGGCATTAGAATTTTATATTTATTTAATTTTAGACACGGCGCATACGGCGGCGGCGCCCGTACCGTAGCGTCACCGCCGTATGTCAACAAGCTTCCACAGTGATCCATACAACACTGACGATCGTGCCTACACACGGTGAATTAAACAGATTTTTACGGCGAAAAACCGTATGTGTGTACAAGAGGCCTTAAGGTGACGCCAATGTAACTGTGTGTAGAGGGTAATTTTATGTTCTCAACATAAGTCTCTCTACATAAGTTTCGACGTTTTTGTAAAAAAAATTTTTTCCGAAGTTGTGTCCACTGGCAGTAATGAACCATCGTCCTTGTGCTTGGAAAGAGATTTTTAAATTAAATTTCACGATACTTTATTATATTGTTCAGTACCTACAGGCAGGGTTGGGCATTATTGGAATTACTTGTAATTAAAATATGTACGTATTTGAATTTGTATTTCAATTACAATCAGACACTCCTTCTAAGAAGGCTTCGACTTTAAACACAAGTTTGGAACGACTCACAGTGACGTTTTCCCTATAAATGTTAGCGCGGCCAGTATACAAGGCATCACTCGTGCTATCACCGGCATAGCAATGAATGCTGCTGATTTATAGCATATCATTGATATGCAGAAGAAACAGCGTGGGTGATAGCACACAGCCTTGTGGGACACCAACATTCACAGACTTAAAGTCGGAGCATGCACCGTCGACAACGACCTTGATGCTTCTGTCTGCAAGAAAACTTGTGATCCAGTTGCACAATTTCTCGTGAAGCCAACGCCTCCCCCTTGGTCTCGATCGCCTGTGCCCACCGGTGAGTTAGGTATACGAGAAGATCACCAGCTGAACGACCCTGACATAAATCGTATTGTCGGTCATTGAGTAGCAGGTGGTCTTCTAAGTATCGGAGGAGCTGGCGGTTGATAATTGATTCCATTATCTTGGAGAACAAGGTGGATTTGGCAATAGGTCTATAGTTTGACGGATCCAAGCGGTCACCTTTTTTAGGCATCGGGCACTAAAGCTGTCTCCCATGAGTTCGGGACGACGCCTAGGGAGTAGGAGAGCCGATAAAGGCTCGTTAAAATCAGTATCAACTCTGGAGCACACATCTTCAGCACCATCGGGCCCACTCGATTTATGAATATCGAGGGAAAGAAGTGCTTTGCGCACTGAGCATCGGAAGAAGCGGACTTCCGGCATACAGCTGTCACACCGCGGTATGGTAGGTGGTACGTTTCCCCCGTCATCCAAAGTCGAGTTAGACGCAAAGAGTTTGCCTTAAAGGTCGGTTTTCTCATTAGTGTCGTGGGCCAATGAATTATTTCCCATTTGCAGGGGTGGAAGGGATGGTGTACAGAAATTCCCCTGGACAGCTTTGGTAAGAGACCAAAATGCACGAGTTCCAGAAGGGAGACTTACCAGTCTCTCACCAATTTTGCCGATGTGCTCCGACTTTACCCTGACAATGTCTCTTTTGAAGAACCTGGATTCGAGGCAAAGTTGAGCTGCTTATTTAATGCGCTGGTCTTTACTAAGTAGTAAAGAATATGGGTACTTTATTGTTTTTGTGGACCTAGACAGTTATCAATCCCAGATATCAAAACTTAAGTTAGTCAATTTTCAAATGAGGAAAGCGAAGAGCTTACCACTCTTGATAGTAATACAAATAAAAAAACGTTCACGTTATATTTAACATAAGTTTGTGCTCAGTGCTCATCATTGTTTTCTTTAGTTTTTATTCATTCTGCTACATTTTATCCATTCCCCACGAAGAGATTGTTTGTTTGCAACATTTCCAGCCAGGGACACGCCTGGCGTGTTCTCCTAAATTTCCTCCAGGTCCCAAGAACACGCCTGGCGTGTCCACAATGTTTGGCAATATTTAAGCCATTATGCAGTATTATGTATTAAAAATAACAGTATAGCTTAATTATTTCATAAGTAAAAAAAATTGAAGTGGCTCCTGTGCTACAATGATTTTTATATTCCACAAAAACATGTTTTACATACAATGCCGGGAACACGTTAGGCGTGTAGGTGTGTAGCTGCATAGATTGTCAACCGTGGCAACTTTTACTTAGTTAAAAAAGTTGATGTGCTTGATCTTATTTTTAAAGAATCGGGTAAAAAAAGTCGTGAACTATTTGATGCAAGAATTTTTGAATGATGGACGTTGTAGTGTATGTAAGTTCCTCTATATTTTTCAGTAAGTATACTCCTTTACAATTATGTCTCAAGTTATTGCTTACGCTGCGCTATGGACTCGTTGTATGCACCAATATATTTCTTTAAGTTTTATTACATTATAATTGTGAAAGCTAACAAGAAAAGTACTTTTATTTAACCGAGCCTCCATACATCTTAACGTCATTTTTTCGTAAATAATATTTTTTTTTATATTAGTGTTGATCTTATAGAAATATTTGAAAAAAAAAAAACGTTGCAGAGGAACAAAAAATAATCCGCAAAATATCGACAATAAGAAACCACCGCACGTCTTTTATGACCTCTCTCACAATAATTAAGAGGTGCTTTTGGTGCTGGGAAAATGTTGACAATTTCTGCCATCATTACGAAACTTGTTTACCTTCTATCTTATTTTGTGACATTTTTCTGAATTCAAACGAACTAAACTCTGGTAAATCACTTTTTAAATTCCCTAATCAAATTACCAATGTATAAAACATCGGTAAAACACAGAAAATGACAATATTAACAATTTGTCTTTGCACAATGCCAGTGAACACGCCTAGCGTGTCTAGTTATTTCCAGTGCTGGCGACGCGCCTAGCGCGTTCCATGCAACTTGTTCGCGGCATCGTACAGGATATAGTGTGAATTGGGGTGGCACTGAAACTGTTAATAGAGCACAGCGATTTACCGGGGTGAAAACTGTTGTCATCTCTGGGCTGCTGAGTGCAGGGTACCACTGCTGCACTGTCATCTCTGGGTGGCTGCACCTCAATACAAGCTTGGTCCTTTCGACTCGGTTCAAAAACGTGCTGGTCGAATTTGACGATTTAATCCATAACTCACAAACAATATTGAATCCTTAAGCTTAAGAAGAGACTTTGCTTTTCCGAATCTCCTTTTGTGTGTTGAGGGGCATCATTTACGGACTAAAAAGCTTCTTATTCACACAAAGGAGTAAATTTCATGTCTGGCAACTCGTCAGTGGTTTCCGTGTATTGGTATTTGCTGACGCTGCCCATATTGTCTATATCCGGAGTAGCCTTTTCTCATCTCTTACTTGAAAAATAAATACAAATGTTATATAATTAATAGTAGTATTTTGTTAAATTCATTAAATCTTTTTTGTTTCATTATATTATTATATTTATTATATTGATCCAAGTTAAACCCTCATAATATGTCAATGCTACCAACATAAGTTTCTGGGAAAATAATTTCGTACGCAGTCGGTGATATTTACAAGTAATATTTTGCTACTGTTTTGACAAATACGAGACATAATCTTACATTTGCCCATTATTGGACGTCAATTTGTCCACAAATGTGATTATATATCAATATTTGGGCTGGTTGTGAGGAAATGTTTTAGTAACAGTTGTACTCGGCGTTCAATGACTACTTGACTGACAAAATATGGTCGTACGCTTAGCTTGAACATATTTGTGGTGATGTGTGAAAACAGTGCAATTAGTTATTCGGACGGGGACGTGGTTTGGGTGAAGTTGGGTTCCTGCTGGTGGCCCGGCGAGGTGGTCGGATTTGATAAGCTACCACCAGATGTCCTGCCTTCCTTGCGAAAACCACCGATTGCCGTTGTAAAGTTCTTCCAGGAGGATGCATAGTGAGTATCATACTGGAACGTTTATGGCTTAACATGTGCACTTTATTTTGCAAGCTGGAATACTTTTGTTTCTTTGTTGTATTTCAGCTAGTTAATATTTACATAATTATATGAATGCACATTCCAGTACTTCTAAAAGGCATTTTATCAATGACATCTTTTGATATAATAAAAAACGAATTTTAATATTATTGCTAAATTGTTTCTGTAGTTGGTTACTTTAATAATATTAGTTGTTTGGTTAAATCATTTATACCTGTAACTTTAAAGCAAAAATTTTGTTGCTTAAAATAATAAAATATGGTAGGTATATTATATTATTTGTAGTAATTTTTACATTATTGTTCACTACACATGTTACAAAAATTAAGCAAATCTTCCATATCTACTATTTCACCACTCTTTTTGTTTCATTAGTTAAATGCTGCATTTATAGACGATTTTCTAGCATGTAACAGTTATATATCAGTCATTGATTAAAGTGCAATTTTGCTTTACCGTTAATAGTCTTCAGAAAGTAAATCTTCTCATTGAGGTTGGGTTATAATATTGTTACTTTGTATTTTATTCCTTGTGTCATTGTTCACCTCTCTTACATGACAGTTGATATAGCTGTAGAATCTGCTATATAAATTAAACTCACTACTAGTTTACTAGTGGTACCTTTGTTTCCATATTGTAAGTTATAAGACTAGCCTTGTTTGGGAATAATACACTTGTTGCTTGAATCTATTACATAATAGTGAATGAAACCTGATCACCTGAGAGTGAGAACTCTCAAATACCGTAAAGTTTATAAACTCTGCTAATCTATACTAACCCACCATATATGAGACTATCACTAAAAAAGACTGGCAATGCACTTGTGACTCTTGAGTTGCAGGTGTCCATGGGAGACTGTAGTCACTTACCATCACCATCTGCTTTTTTGCATAACATAGAAAACTAAGTATGGAACAGTTGATTCATGTAGCCGGAAATTAAATTGTATATTCCTAGCATGGCATGATGAAATTCAGGCAGTGGCGGGCGGCACTTGGGCATCACTAGCCAGAGAAAGAGAAAAATGGAGTCAGTTGGAGGAGGCCTTTGCTATAACAAAGCAAACAGATATTACAACAAATGAAACAACTAAAGAAACTAACCAATTGTGAAATATCTAACAGAAAACTTATAATAATAATATAATAAATTCCTGGCATAAACTGTGCCATTAGTTTAACTTAGGGTCCCGAGTAGGTAAAAGCCCAAATGCGGATTTATATTTATAACACTAGAGTGATGCACACAATTAAAATAGAATGAACAGAAATTAATATTTGGAAGTACAGGCTACTGATTGTAGTGTAAGGTTGTAATTACAGGATAAGAGGTAACTCAATTTTATATATTTAATTTATTTTATTGATTATGAACTTAATCTTCTATTTAATACCTTTCTGAACCATTTTTTGTCAATATATATTGCTGCAACTCAGTGATTGAGCTGTACCAAGAAAGAAGGATCTGGTTTTCTAGAGAGCGAATAATAAAAGATTATGCGAAGCAACTTAGGTTTTTACTGAAACCTTTAAATTATTACAATGGCATTAATGAGGTAACTCGCAACAACACAATAAAACAATTAACATATCTTGAGCTCCGTGTGTCAGCACAGACAACCGTCTCCCAGGGCTGCACAGATGGGAGTCCGCTTGTTTTTTCATTGTTACATTCTCTAAACAATTTGAAATACGAACTAGAATCTTGAGCACGAAGTCGCCAGCAAGACTTTCATGCGTCCAAGATGTTTTATTCATCAATCCAGAAAGGTTGCAAGAGGACACGGGAAGTCCAGTTATTACAATATGTTATATTGACAAAAATGGTTCAGAAATTAAGCTACTAATATGCAGGATTTTTCCTGTTTATGAGTAATATCTTTGACAGATTTACTGCCTCAGCTGTCTGTAAAATGCTGTCAACTGATAAATTCTAGGTAGCATCTTCGGATTTTACTTAATCTTGTTTGATTAGTTTAGTGAAACTCAATTCATTTGTTATATTTTTTTGTAACAAAAAATGTGGTTTAACATGTGGTAAAAAAAATGGCAAGTGTTTATGTATATAGCAGAAAAGTTAAACAAAACAGTTTTCAATAATCCTGTTAAAAACAACCCCAACACTTTTATATTTATATAAATTATTGTTTATGATAAGCATTATCATATATGTATGTACAAGACAATGTGTTGAACAGTTGACAATGTGACAAACCACAATTCCTTATTTCAAGAAGAAAAGAAACATCCTTTAAAACGCACAGAGTGAATACTAGTATTCTAGTATTAGAAAATGTATTAACAGGGGGTTCTCTGATATTCTTTAATCTTCTGTGATTTATAGGGGCAATTGACCATTGACACCCATCCTTTGTTCTTATTATTCCCTGTAAATAAAATGAGCTTATCGATGACTGCTTCTCTTTATGTGAAGTTAACAAGTGTTTTATGAATTTTCTCCTTGTATGAAGGTCTCCAAAACTATTCAGCTTCCTTGGTTTGTCGTCGTCGAGAGCTTAGTTACCTTGTTTTGGTGGTGCAACCGTTTCTATAACTAATAATGACAGCGGTACCTCTGGTCTACACAAATCAGATCCACTTGACTGGGATCCACTTGATATTTGGCTGGCCTGTTGGTCTAGTGGTTAGTGACCCTGACTGCTGAGCCAGAGGTTGTGGGTTAGATTCCCACCCAGGACAAATAATTGTGTGATGAGCATGATCATTTGTTCTGTGTCTGGGTTTAATTTATCTATAATAAGTATGTATTTAGAAATATATAAGTATGTTTATGAGCAGTCTGGTTATCATAGTACAGACTCTGCCTAGTTTGGGATCAAACAGCCGTATGTGAGATGTGTGAAGTTATTATTATATTTACACTAGACAGTCCAGTGTAGTATTCCACCTACCTATTTTGGTTTAAATTTGGCAAGGCAGAACTGATAGTTGTTGTAAGTCCAGTTGCTAACTTCAGTCTAACTAAAGGAAATTGTGCAGTAGTAGTAGTTGATAACAATATACTATTAAATCTTTGGTCAGTGTGTAAAAAAGTCTCCAATTTGATAGTATGTAGTAGAATTTTGGATGTTATCTCATTTGTATTCTTTCATAAAAAACAATCAATTACATAAATATAACTTACTAGCAACCCGCCCCGGCTTCGCACGGGTACAAATTATACACCTAAACCTTCCTCATGAATCACTCTGTGTATTAGTGAAATCCGCATGAAAATCCGTTCAGTAGTTTTTCAGTTTATCGCGAACAGACAGACAGACAGTTTTATAATATGTAGTGAAGATTTTTATAATATGATTTTTTTTCATCATTAGCTCAGCTACATGATATGATGATGATTCTAAACGCATAAAGCTCATAAAGTAATGAAAAGTAAACAGAAACACTATTCGTTCCTACAATTTTCGAGGGTTTCTCTCAATTTTATCAGGATCCCATCATCAGATCGTGACTTCCTTGACATGGGACCACCCTTGAGGTACCCTATCTAACAAAAAAGAATAATCAAAATCGGTTCGGCCCGCCAGCCGCTCTGCCCCCGCTTTTTAAATCTCTGATATCTTCTAAGATATTCATTTTTATTATATGCTGGAAAGGGCAATTTTGATCTACATAAAATGCACAACGTATCTAATGTATTTAATTGGATAAGGAATAATACTGTATTGTTTAAAATAGTTTGATAAATAACCCATATTTTTTTTTGTAATATGTAAAAGATAAAAATGGTTACTGTGGGTTATCCTTAGGAGATAAACATATACCATCGCGGACTTTTTTATTGATCTTTTTAAGGTATACAATTCCCTAGTACATTAATTTGATCTATCTCGTAAGGTTTAGCCAGCGTTTGCAATGTAAGCGTACAAAAATATGTTTGTTACGACATGACGTTACAAATCTTTGAATTTCTCGACTTTTCTCTACAATAATATGCATGTATACTACATATAAACCTTCCTCTTGCATCACTCTATCCATTGGTGAAAACCGCATGAAAATCCGTTCAGTAGTTTTTCCGTTTATCGCGAACAGACAGTCAAACAGACAGACGCGGCGGGGGACTTTGTTTTATAATATGTAGTGTTGTAGTTGATTTTCAACTTAATATCAAGCAATAGCAACTGTTTTACATTTTGGGTTTGTGACTAAGGGTGCTATAGTTTATTAACGAGACATTCCTTGTCATTGTGACCTTACTTAATATTTCATATTTATAATAATGAATATTATGTTTCCAGTGAATATGTCAGAAATGCCAATGCCATCTATAAATATGACTGCAGCCGAAAAAACGAGTTTATCAATAAGGGACTGAGTAAGTCATTATTTTCATATTTTAAGCAAGAAGTAATTTAAATACATTTGCTACTTAAAACTAAATTGTAATTACTTTGCCAGATTTATACCGCACCAAACATGGCCCCATGGAAAAGTTTCCAGAAGATGTTGTCAGAGCCGAGACTGCAACTGGAGGTGATATAGAAATACTCACAAGAAATGAGTTTCAAGAAAAGAAGAGAGAAAGTTATGCCGGCATCTTTGGTGATCCTGCCAAGAGGACTCCTTTTTCTGATAAAAAAGGTACATTATTAGTGAACTCTAGGATTTCATTGTGATTATTCAGTTAAAATTAACTTAATTTGTAATGGTTAAAGGTAAAGGAGTTAAAGGAAGAGCTGCAGAATATCCAAGGACACCCATGAGAAAGGTAATTATGTAATTATATTAGTTGTCTACTATTAAGGTTACTTGAAAATAACTCTTTGTATCTCCTATTAGAGAATTGGAGAATTAAAGACCCAGACCCGGTCAAGTCCTCTCCGCAGTGTAGGTATAAAGCTACAAAGTACACGGCGGGGTCTTGAATTGCAACTTTATAGTGTCGGCACAAGAGTCGCTATTTATTTATGATTTTGCGAAGTGGGACTTCTGTACCTATACTATTATGTATTCTGTGCTTAGACCGAAACTTGGTCACACTGCTGATAGCCGTACAGTAACTTTTAATAAGTAAAATCATTCATCCTTATCCACCACTGTAGCCCTACCTGAAAAACCGATTATGTATACCTTGGTCCGTGGAACAGAAATCTTATTGTGAAACTGACAAATTGTATTTGAAAATTGACAGATAAAGCTAATATTTCGTAAGAAAGAAACTATGGGTATTTTATACTAGGAATGTTGATGGAATGTCTGGATTTAGCTATAAAATGAACATTAAATAATTGTAGTTTGTTACGTTTAATACGTTTAATCGCGGTATAAGAATCAGATGAATGAATTAATTAATTTTACAGGAGAGCAAAAATACTTCGAGAATTTACCTAGTTCCTTGTGGTTCCTTAGCTATTTTGTTATTTTGGAATTTGGAAAATATTGCATTTACAATTACATAATTTTGGCATTTCATAAAGGAGCACTTTATGACCCGTATTATGAAAAAACGATTTTTGACTTTTTTGTACATATATATTCTGGTTGTTATACCGCGATATTTAATTTAGACTTTTAACGTCTGTTAACATTACTTTAAAATCTGTTTCAGAATTTTGAAAAAGCTGACTACAAAGTTCATATTCTGGTACAAGGTTCGAAGACACCTATTCCTGAAAATGCACCTTCACAAACAGAAACCCCTATAACACCATCATCGAGCGGCGAACAAGAATCTGAAAATAAACAGGATGACACTCAGGAAAAAGAAGATAAAGAAAAGTCAAGCAATGTTGAAAAACCAGCACCATTTTTAACTCCAGTAGCTTCAAGTTCAGGCATTTATTCATGTCATGCATGTTCATTTACAACTACCCGTTTAAATGTTTTAATTCTACACAACAAAACACACAGTGTCTCATTTACACCATATACCCCATCACCAGTACGGAAAAAAGTTACTAACAAGCAATCTTCTAAATCACCTGAAACACCTAAAATACCCAAGGTGCGTAAACCCCGGAAGGAAAAAACTGAGAAGGAACCTAAGATGGCAGTACCTACTACTCCTATTAAAAAGCGCGTAGCAGAGGATCAAAGTAATATTACTGAGACTAAGAAATTTAAAACTGACGAAGAGATAAAAAGCAGCCTCCTTGCAGATTGGGATGATGGTGATGAAGAATCTAATGATGAATCTTCAGTTATGGTTATGGCAGGATCTCCTGAAGTGCCTGAAGCGGCGGAATCGCCCGCTGTACCAACATCAGCTGATTTATCGAGTATACAAGTCTCAGCTGATTTATCGAGTATACAAGTCTCAGCTGAATTATCATCACCTGTAGAAAAGAAGTTCAACAAGTCACCGCTAAGTGAAAAGGCAGAAGCTTCAAGTGATTCCAAATATGAGTTTTGTGAAGATGAAGATTGGCCTTTGGAAGCTGACGGAGGCCGAAAAATACCTCGTGTTAAAAACGCAAAACGCAAAGAAGACACAAAGAGCATAAGTTTAGATGATGATGAAGTTGCTAGAGAAGTTGCTGAACTACTTAATAAAACTACTGTACCAGAATTACCTTCAGCACCAGAGCCATTAAAAGTTGAAGAAAATTTTCCTGAGCCTACAATTGTAAAATCTCCCGACAAAGATAAGTTACCTGAAAAATCTGAGGAAAAGCCACCCGAAATGAACGTTCAACCCACGAAAGCAATATTTAAGACAAAAACATTTTTTCGGAGTCGCCACTCTAGGAGTCAAGATGCAATTGGAAAATATGTAGCAGAACAGTTAAATGCTGTAGAAAGAATGGATATAGCAGAAAGTGACATTAATGGTTCAGAAGCAGTGTCTTCACCGGAAACCAGGGACTCGCCTCCCATTGAGCATGTCAAAGTAGCGCGACTTGCACCAAAAATACAACTTAAGAAAATGAAAGCTGAAGCAGCACAGCTTCGTGAAAAAGATAAAAATAATTTAGATTACTTCAATGATTTTGATCTCAATCCTTTTGGTGAGCTTGTGGCTGCCAATGCTGTAAGTCCAGTTTCGCAACCGGATACAGTGCCAATGTCGAAAAGAGAAGATCATCAACTTCTGCAAGATGTACTATATCCAACACAAGAAATAAAACCAGTAAATACTGACATGACAGATCAAATTAAATCACCAATAGACAAATTTAAGTATTTGGAGGAGAATACTAATGAACAAATAAAAAAATCTGTAGATGAGAGAAGTGAAATAATTCAAGAATTAGAAAATGGTAGTCTTGCTCCACAGTCAGAGAGAATTACAACTATTCAAGAAATGGAAAGAGACTGTGTTCTTCAAGATCTAGAAAGTGAAAATATTCTTCAAGACTCAGAAAAAAGTTCTATTGAAGAAAGACCAGAATTGATTAAAAAACCGGCACATGTGCTTCTTCAGGAACAAGAAAAAAATCAGATCAGAGATATTCAAACACTGGATAATGGAAATCTTGAGGTGGTTGCAAATAGTATTCCTCAAGATCAAGTAATAGATGCTGTTATGGAAGAACCAATTACAAATGTGGTTGCTCCTCAAACAGAAATACACAGAGTTATTCCCGAAACAGAAGTGCATAGTGTTATCCAAGAACCAAAAATACAAAGTGTTATTCAAGAACCAGAAATACAAAATGTACTCCAAGAGTTACAAGTAAATGTCATTCAGGAAGCAAATAATGAAGTAGAAAATGTAGATACCGAGTCTATTGCTCAATTTCCTCCTCCTCCCAAAACCAAACTTCAAAAAACTTACGAAGAGTCTATGGAACCCTATATGAATGAATCTACCGCTTCGGCAGTTGACGCTTTGCTAAGCGTTTCGAGAGAAGCCGACCGAGTCACTAGGATTATTAGTGACGATCCTCCCGAAGACTTATTTGAAGATGACAATAAAGATAGCAATGGAACGTGTAATGACGTTAATGGTTTCAATGAAAACATGAATATAGAAAATGGTGCCGACGTCAATAAATATTCTGAACCCTTAAGATATGTAGAGAAAAATATTGATCCTGATAGTGAAAAAAACGAAAACGAATTGACATATGACGACGAAAAGTCACAAGATATTATAGAAAACATTTCAGTTGATAGCAATACCATTGCTAAAGTTGACAGTATTTCTAAAAATGTTGTTGAAACTATACCCTCAGAATCAGATTTACAAATTGCAGAAACGTTACTCAATTTACCTTCAACAGCTATCCAAAATAAGACTGCAAGTGATCATCAAATCGATAACTGTAATGTTGCATTGTCTAACGAATCTAGCCAAGAGGAAATAAATCTAAAACCAGAAGAAATGGTTCTAAACGAGAAAAATGATAAATCTTTACAAGAGCCCCTAATACCACAATCAAAGTCACTTTTAATTTCAAATAATGAAAGTTCAGGTCTTCGGTATGAAACTGAACAGGAAAAAAGTGAAAACTTGAATGCTGCTCAGTCTCTTGTTCAAATGTCGGAATCCATAGACCACAAAATTAGTATAGATCATAACCTGAGTAATTCTGTAAATAATAATAAGGATATAATTATACCTGATACTGGTGCATTTAATATAAAACAAAATAATGGTTTGGATAGTATCAGCAAACCTGAACAAAAAATAGCTGTATTGACTTGTGAAAATAATAATGATAACTCAAATGGGAAACACGTTAAAATGGATACGTCATCATCGAAGCTATTAAAAATATTGGAAGAACCATGTACACCTAAATTTGCTACGAATAAATCGAGTTTAGTAAAGCAAACTACAATTTCAGGGAAAGAAAAGATATTGAATTTTGATGTTGCTAAATCATCTTTTAAAGGAAAAAGTGATTCTCCCAAGCAAAAAATAATCATACGTCGCACTACGCCTAGTAGGAATGCTATAACAAATATCACGGACATAACTACACCAGACAAAATTATATTGTCGCGCACTAAAAACCCCGCTCAGGATGGATCGGTGCAGACGTACATGATCTCGACATCTCCAGATGCACCACCTGATAACAACACAGTTATAATACCACAGAAAGTTCGAAAAATAACTAAGCCACCTATGAAATTGCAAAAAATCAAACCACAAAATTCACTTGTATCACCCATTACAGAAACCAAAGTTATTAATGACACAACTACAGATGAGGCTATGTTCGATATCAATTCAATGCCCATTGTGTTATCTGAGGACCTATTAACTCCTGAAAGTATTGAAAAAATGCCAATAGTTATGTCAGATGGCAATATTATAACTCACACACCAAATCCACCCAAGCTTGTTAAAACAAAACAGCCCATGGAAAATGAAAGGATAACAATTAGTGCCACTACAAACAAGCAAGAAGTGAAAACCTTACTTATGAATCCAGTCACGGAGACTAATAAAGTTACTACTCCAAATATTCTATCAAAATCCTCTAAATTGCGAGGTGCTAAACCTATGTTAGTTATTGATAAAACAACAGGAAAGCAGAAAATTATCATGACAAAAGCTGAACCTGCAGTTAAAGAGGTTAAGCAGACGCCAACATTGATTCAAACTGTCCCACAAAACACGGGCAAGGCAGAGAAATTCATAATTCTACCTACTCCTAGTTCACCACGGCCCGGTAGAACACAAAAAATTGTAATAGATCCACAAACAGGCAAAGCTCATGTTCTGGTAGCGAAAGGATCAGATACGCAGCAGGTGAACTCAACTGAGAATAAACCTGTTTCAGCTAAACTAATTCCATCATCCACTGACGCTAGCACTTCGAGCAGTACTGTAATGATCATAACCAATGCCCAAGGTGCGCAATCTAGGATAGTTCTTACTCCCGAACATGAGAAGATGCTATTTCCAAAGAAGCAACAACCAAATGTTTCTCAACTAAAAACTATAGCTCATAGAATATCTACTAATCCTGTTGCTACATCAAAAACTGTAATTACATCAATTGCACCAGCACGAACGCAAAATATAGTACCAGCAAAAACCCAAACAAGGATTGTACCTAAACAAAAGAGTGCTATAATAACATCCAAAGGTCAATTAATTGTTGGTGGCAGGGTGGCCACAACAGCACAAAATATTGCGCCAATGCCCGAAATCAGACCAGTTCCGAAGCGCATAATCGCATCTGAACCTAAAAAGCTCGTGCAGACTATTCAAAAGTCGTCGTCTGAACCTTTGATATTCTTGCAACAAAAATCTGGCGCTGTGATGCAGCTAACAACAGCTCAGTTTGAGCATTTACAAAGAACCGGCCAGATTGTACAGAAAGCACCTGCACAACCCATACAAGAGAAAGTGATTGTTCAAAAAACAATCACTATACCAACTAACGAATCTGTTCTAACTACAGTACATAAACCAAGAGCACGGAAAACGCTCATGGAATCACCGGCACCTTTAAAGAGATTAAAACAAGAAATAGCCATAGCTCCTGCACCCGTATCCCCTGTGCCAACTTTATCTCCTCTAAGTAATACTGCTTCTTCATCCATCGTGCCATCCATATCGAATACGGTATCGGTTTCAACGACTTCCACATACTCCGAATTTGATAATTTCGAAGAACTTTTACCGTCTACCGCGATCGCACGACAACAAGAACCTGTAGTAACCCCAGCTGCCAGTCCCGTGGTGGAGGCGCAAGCACAAGTCGCACCTCCACCTGGACCTATTTCTGATGGTCAGTTAATAGCCGTGCCTGGGGAGCACTTTGGCGGACCTCCAGGCTCATTTTATCTATGCATGGAAGACAACGGCACTTTTACGCCCATCGACCATCGCCCGTTAGTATTGGAGAACAACCAACTGGTTCCGATGCCTGAACCGTTACCAGTCATTGGAACGCAACCGGAACGTAGGGACATCCTTGAGGCGGCTTTGGCCAATAGCGACGTTTTCCACGCGGACACACAGCGAGACGAAGCTCCAGATTTTAGGGATTTGAACGCTAATGTATCAGTGCACTGTCGCGTTTCGGAAACCAGTACTACCTTAAATCAGGCGCCCATTATGACACCTGTAGAAGTTCCTACTAAAGTTGATAGTGAACCGCCTATTTCTTCAAATCTGGAAGACGGCCTGGCTGTAATCGGTATCACTCCTCACACAGTACCGACTTCCCTCGAATTGCCAATAACAGTTACAGACCCTAGAATAGCACCCAAGACTACAGATCCTTTGAGTAGTACCTCCGCCTTTGCTACTACGAGTCTGTTACCATCACCCAACACTGAGATGACTTTTGTGACTACTGAGGAGACTGAGGTGCCAATAGGGGGACCTATATCGATGCCGTTGCTTACAGACGATGAGTCTGTGGGGAAGTCTATGCCGATATTGACAGACGAGGTAGCTGAGAGAACCGTTTCCTCTGTGGATTCTGCAGTTGGATCTCCGTCGTCAATAGATGTACGGGAATCTGAAAATGAAGACAGCAACCAGTGGACTCGCCGACTATTAACACCAGGTTCTGACACCTCGGAAGCATCAGCTGAGATTCCGTTGCAGCCAGTTATCCAGCTCTCAGTGAATGAATTATCTCGTCACAGCTAAATATAAGATAGTACATGAATGTTAGGATCTATGGATAACTTGGCAGTTTTAAAGCTAAACGTCGTTGACTTTATTTATTTGTGCCTATTTCATAAATTACAATGTTTTATTAGTGCAATAGATATTTACATTTGAACTTATTCTTTTTTGAAGTTAGCGTGTCAAAATATTTTTATTTTATATTATTATAGTAGGAACAACTTTTTTAACTGTTGTGGAATCTTCAGAGCGTTATTATATAGGTATACGGTACCGCTCATTTATCTCGATAATAAGTGAGCGTTTGAAACGCTTACAGAGACAATGTTGTAAATATATTGTGTAGGTCGCGATGCTATTTGACCGGAGTGTCCTGGTTGGACTTGTCATATAAAAATTAAGTTTAATGCATTATTGCATATAATTTTTAGGATAAGGATTTATTGTAAAAATTTAAATTTAATTATGATATTTGTTGGATCGTATGTGTAATATATGAAAAAGTAGTTATATATTATTTTTATAACGTCTAACGAGTTCGTAACTGTCGAAGACTTGTAAATGGAAAGTGTTGTTATGTTATTGTGAAGCATATTCATAAACGGATAAAGGCTGGACTATAATAGATTTGTGAATGCTGTGGTCTATCGTCAGTAAACATACATTTCTTATATCAATAATGTAGGGTTAATCTTAAGTACAATGTTGTTGAAGTAATTTTTGAACACGAACGTCAAAAGCACTTATTGGTTTGTTTGAGTGATCTATGTAAAATTTAGATCGGACTATAAAATGGAGTCTTTAGTAATAACCTCTATGTAGTTTTATTAAATAAATTTTAATCAAAACTTCGTTATTATTTTTCACTTATAATTTCATATCTTTTATGCAAGTTTGTAGGGCTGAACCTGCTTAAATATGAGCCCATCGTTTGGACAACTTTAATGATGGTTACTTTTTCCTTTATTTCTTACTATCTTTTACCCGCGGCTTCGCTCGCGTTGATGTCTTTAAATAACTGTCAAAGTCAATATAGAAAGTAAATAAAATAATACGAATTTTTTTTTTATTTCTTGAACGGTGGCACCATTAAAATTTAAAAATTCTAAAATTGAGCTTAGTTTAAAAAAGTGAAAACATACTTTATTATAATAATTTACAACAGAAATTCAACAACTTAAATCAAATTATTAATATTATTATTAATCACTATCAATATTTTAAAAAGTTGAAAGTATCTACATTTAATAAATAATATCTCTTTAAAAGTGCTCAAAACAAAATATTTTAACTATTGCTTAAACGTGACAGAAAAATGTAACTAGATAAAGAAAAAATAGGATTAAAACTAACCGAAAAACTTATAATTTTTTTTGTTATTTGAATTGCTTTTTGTTTATGAAGGTCTCATTTATTATTTTTAAAAGTGCATCCGAAACATCTGATGCTATACTTAATTGTGTAATCGTTAAATGTCGGTTTTTTACTTATTTGAACTTCGTTTCGCCTTAATATTTTTATACTTACTGTGCTCAAACCTACATAGTTGAATGTTAAGTGATAAAGGGATCTCCATAGTAACCTAAATTTTCTAACAAATAAAATGGCAGCGCACGTCAAATAATGACTTTTATAGGCAAATTTTTGATACCTTGGGTTACATAATTATAATTTTCGTAGTAAAAAAAATATAGCCTATGTTACTCGCTGATAATGTAGCTTTCTATTGGTGAAAGAATTTTTAAAATCGGTTTAGTAGTTTAGTCGTGAAAGCGTAACAAACACACAAACTCACTTGCGCATTTATAATATAGGATTAGCTGTTGCCTACGAGTATTACGACTTGGTTCGCTTGGAAATTTTGGTGAAATCTAACCTCCGCAACCGTAGATTTTTCTGGAATAAAATAGCCAATGTGATATTCCTGACTAAAAGGACAAACTTAGCTTTGCGGTTGCGATGTACGACAAAGTAAACTTTCCAACCGCAAAATATAATTTTGTAATCACCAAAAACCATTTTTTTAATGTGATATACTTAGCAACAAATAAATGAACGACTTTCGGATTTTTCCTTTACTTGTGCTGTCAGTGTCAGACCTTGCTTCTTACCCATTTTCATGATTCTAGGTCAATGGAAATGTTAGGTTTTGATTTACCTGCGAAATGTTTAAATTTGTTAAAATCGAAGGCTTAATTGGCCGTATCTTTTGATAGCGTTGACTTAGTGTATGTTCCGATATGCACTACTGTTCAACAAGAAAAAATATTGTTTGAATGTAGTCATATTTAAAAATTTAATATTCAAGTCAACTGTCAATTGAATTAATCGTATCATGGTGACCCGCCTACTCGTTTGCCCCCTATAATATAAAAAAATAAATAAATAATAATAAGTACTTACACTTTTTATTAAAAGAAAATAAGTATAGTTTTTCAAGTAGCCTAATGCATAATAACTTTATAACCGAATTATTTAAATGAGGTAATGTACGGTAAAAGTGATGAACATATTTCGAGTAATAATTGTTTATTAACTGGAAAAAAAATAGTTGATCACGTGATCACTGAAAGCCAGTGAAAACGCCACTGCTCACAGTACAAAAAATGGCGACGTTTAATGACGTCATATATTAAGATACTGCGGCAGTATACTGTCAGTCCATAACGGAACGAATTTCTCTCCAGTAAGAGCACTGAATAGTGTTTACAGTGTATATCGGAACATACCCTTAATCATTTCCAAAAAAAAAAACACATAATTTCTCAAATGTGAAAACGCTAAGAGGCAAGGAATACCTACGGTAAGTAGCTACAGCCTGAACAGAAAACTATGATAAGATGAAAGGTAGGTATTTAAATTAAAATGCACATAGATATAATGCAGATGGTATAAACTTTATTTTTTTATCACAACTCTGGTGTTTTATATTCTTACTACATACTATACTACAAACTACGGTAACAATAGCAATTCATAAATTCGTAATATTAAAATAGTTGCAATAATGTACAACATGGTAATGAATGATTCTTATACTATAATACTTTATCCAAAATACATGTGTTGGGAAACTACTAAAAAGATTAACAAACTTCAGAAGGTGACGTAATAAGTTATAACAACTTACAACAGTTATTGCTTTATTTCCTCAGCTAAAATACATTTGAAACTTTCATAAATTAAAAACATTTTTAACTTAATATAAACTATTGTACAAATTTGTAAAAAATTAGTTACACCATTGTATCTTTCGATGAGAATACTTATAATAATGATATCACGTGGCAGGCCTTGACTCAGGTAAATGCTGCATTTCTGGTAACACTTCCTTTGGTGAGGGTGAAATGATGAAAATGACATTTAATTCTGAGCTAGATGTTATGAGAGGGCCTTCCGCGTGGTGTTCGGCAGTAAGAGGCACATGAGGCCGCCGCCGGCGAGCAGCACGGCCACGATGAAGGTGGGCGCGGGGCAGTACTGGTCCAGCAGCGCCGCGATCACCACGTTGCCCACGATGCCGCCCAGTCGGGCCGCTACCATTGACACCGCTACTCCAGTTGCTCTGTCATACAAAATAAATGATGAAACAAAAATTTGATGAACATTATTTTTAAAGTGCACATGCAAGAACTGTTTTTATTAGTAGAAACTTTTGTACGTACATAATATATACCTAAGTACTTATTTTTTATTTTAATATTCTGATACATCATGCGCTAACACGTAATATACTACTAGTACTGTTACTGTCTCCTGTTGGATGGACCTTTTTTTATGGTATAGGGGGCAAACGAGCAGGCGGGTCACCTGATGGTAAATGACTACCGCCGCCCATGGGAACCACACATTTTGTAACTCAAAAGTCACAAGTGCGTTGCTGCCCTTTAAGGTTGGAGTGGGGGAAGAGGGGCAGAGTGGGAGAGGGGCATTAGAGGGGAGGAGAGGGAAAGGACGGGAAGGGTTAGGGCCTCCGGTAGCCTCACTCACGCGGCGAAAGGTAATGAAAGTATTGCTTCACTGCCGGTTTTCTGTGAGGCCATGGTATCGAGCGGAGTCGAGCCGGCCCAAACGTGCCGAAGCATGGCTCTCCCACGTTACGGCTTTTAAGTTAACTAAGTACTTTCGAATTTAAACCATACACCAGAACAAAAAATACAAAACATCGGTCCATACATAGTTTTATTCTGGTATCGGATAATCCTAGACAACATTTATAAGTTTCGTTCTTACCGTAAGTTTGTAGGGAAAACTTCAGTGATGAGACAGTCAAGTGAAGCGTTACCACAAGAGATCACGGAACTGAAGATAGCGCTTACGATTAAATTGTTAGTTTTGTTGTACACGAAGTACATGGCAGCTGAACAGCAACCGGCCGAAAATGTTGCGAATACTGTAAAAAAAAAAATAGTAGAGACTAAAGGGAGTCGGATCTAGCATGCGAAACATACGAGAAACAGCGGATTTAAAATTACAATTAACTAGGACCCTACCTAATATTAATTGCTACTGATGTAGATCCAGAAAGGTGTAAACATTTTTTTAAATCTTCCTGGATTACTAAATGGTCATTGGAAAATAATATTAAAGGATTACGGTCGATGAGCAAAAACCTGACGGCACTAACCTGACCTGTTTATCCTCAAAAGAATAAAATATTAAACAAAAAATTGGACTAGCTACATAATGTATTGATTGTGTGATTGAAAATTTTAAAAGAAAGCCATGTCGAACTCGTGTCATAAAAACAAAGCAATTATTTACCTAAGAAAAACTTTCTTCCCAGTCTATCCATGCCAAGTACAGCAAATATATTAGAAGGTATAGCTGCTGCCACGGTGATGAGGGACTCCATGAAGACGTCAGAGTGTATATTCGCGTCGCATTGCGCCGATGCGGAGTGTGTGCCGGATTGCGTCACGTACTTCGTCACCATGCAGATGTCCGCCTCCGCATTGTCGTGGGTCCGAGACCACTCGTCGAAGCGGTTGAACATTTCGGGGAACCACATCATCAGCCCGTAGTAGCTGTAAATAAATAAATATATTGTTAAAAACATAAATAGCAAGCGAATTACTTATGTCTTTCCAGTTAGTGATCGTCGTGAAGCGAATGGAGATTAGGTTCCGAATACTAGGGATGTTTGGGTTGGAGAACAGCCTACGGCTGCCAGAAAGTTTCTAGAAAAATCGTCTGAAAGCAATCAGCTGCTGCTGCTCGTTACCCTAGCAGAAGTAGGCCTGAGATGGTCACACGACGTGTTCCACGACGACGACGTGTGTGTGTGTGTGTGTGTTGCGGGGGCGCAAGGCCCTCCGCGCCCAAAGGTGTGCCTGCCTACGGTTTAAGAGGCGGCTAAGGTCCCAGAGTTTTTTGGGGACTTCGTTCCTAGGGTATACCCGATGCCCTTGCAATAGACCCACTTGTTGACAACATACCACCTCACCGCTAGCCCCGGTCAGGTGATGAACCATGGGGCTTTCCACGCGATAAAAAAAGACCAATCTGAGAAAATAATATGATTTAGATAAAGTACTCACCCAATATGGAATGTAAAATTGATTGTAATAGAGATCGTAGTAAACTTGAGTATAGGCGGAACAAACAACTGCTTGCTATGTTCAACGATGTCACTAAACATTTTCTTTAACTTAGACTTTGTTTCTTTCGTCTCAATTTGTTTCTCTGGCTTTACATGCATGGACTCCTCGACTAACAACTGTTTTACTGGGTACTCCTCCTTGCTGCGACCAGTGTTCATCATATATATACCTCGAAACACTTCTAAGGCATCTTCATGGCGACCAGTGGAGATCAAGAACTTAGGTGACTCTGGTAGCAGGAACAGTAAAGCGGCTACCAAGAATGAAGGAAGTGACATTACCAATAAGAAGATACGCCACGAGTTGTACACGAAGCCGTTAGTGGTGCCTCCGATTTCTGAAAACAAAGTAAAAAATGTTTATTTAGCTCGCATAAAGTAACAAAAATAATAGATTTAACTTATCTTTTCTTACTGTTTTAAAGCGGTTCGTTCGATTTCTTAATTGGAAGAATAATTTTGTTCTACAGTTAGGAATTTTTGTCTAAAATTTCTCAAATAGTCCAATTTAAGATTAATAAAAAAACAATGAATTACTAGTACTTAGCACTTTACCTAGGTACCTATATATAAATATACATAATATGTATGGTATTATTTTTGTAGGGTATTGTATTTTCTAATATGGTACGTAGGTGCAACACATTTTTTTTAACTTACATATAAGTTTGTGTATTTATTTTTACCAATGCTATTGTCGAATTCTCATTTTATCCCCACGCCAAAAGGGTATTTGTGTTCTAAGTTTGGGGCGTGTTTGTTTATTTAACTATGTCTCAGCATCTCAGCACCCAAACGGATATATGGGTTTGAAAGTGGGTTTTATTAGAAAGGTAATTTCAACTGGGATGACTATGTTTGGTAAAAATATCTTAATCCGTTTTAGGCCTATTTAGGCATATTCGTTTGTTTTAAAAAAATGTAAGCAAGTTGTATACAGATAAATACAAAACATACACATACAGATTAATAAAAATTTGAAATTACCACTAGGAATTATGACCCACGCCAGTCCAGCAACGAACAAATTGCCAAGCGTCCAAAAGGCAGCCATGAAACTCAACATAGCACCTCGCTTTTTCTTCGGTTGGAATTCTGCGAAGTATGACCAAATCACAGGACCGGAACCTCCCAATCTGTAAACAAAACAACCTTTAAAATGTATGATCCAGGTTTATATTTTAAATCAAAATCAAAACCATTCATTCCAATTAAACCGTTTATAGGTATTTTTAAATTGTCAGAAGTAGGAGTCAGTCAGACTAAGTCAGTCGTGAAGCTAGTTGCCTGTTTGTATATGTCGGTGAGGCAACACCGGCTATCTCCCTCCGACATATATATATATATATATATGTCTGTCAGGTTTTAGCAGTTTTCTCCTTTCTCTCTCACTGTATAATAGCCTGGCTGCTCTCTGTCCGTGTACATCACTAGGTGTTAGCAGAATATCAGCGCTACTTCCCCGAGGTAGCATTAAGCTGAGCTAACGACCGTTTTTGACTCATGCAGGGGTATTGTATTGTAAAATTTGTTTCTTTCTCTTTCTTTCTTTCTTTCAATACATAGATCCTATGGAAAAGAACATGCAAGAAACTCCAAGGACGCTCTTTTTCAACATGTTTTTTACAATTTTCAGGTTGCATTGCTTATAAGCGTAAATGAAATCTAGGGACAATGTAACATTTTGTTCTAAAATACAAAGAGACGCGTAAATTACCAGTATATTTAAGCAATAGCAGTCCGGAGATGAACAACCCCAATCAACGGCACCCGTTCAGGAGTAATTTTTCTCTATTCGGTGCCGGAATGGTCAGTTATTTATAAGTAAAAAACTCCAGAAAATTTATTATTTTCCACTTGTTACTTTCGTAGGTAGTGTTAGTCATATCACAAGGTAAACCACAATCAATAATAATTACAAGATATCCGGCGTTATAAGCAACATTTCACAAAATGTTTCGTATGATATCCTCGTCGTTAAACTTGAAATGGAAATTTGAACTAAATATCGCTGGTGTCTAGATTCATAGTAATCTTAACTAGAACCCTTAGTACAAGCTATGTATACTATGTATTTGTAAATACAAATAAAGTTATACATAAGAATACTCAGACCAATGCTATAAGCAATACTTCAGATTCATGCAAACAGAATATTTGCATATATCTTATCTCAAAGCCATGACCCGTAGCGTTGCATCCGAATGCTTGATAAAAAAAGAATAGCTCGTCAAATTTAAAACAGCCTTCTTAAGCCTTACTTACTACTCCTACATTACCTTATATATGTACAACCTATATTGAGTGACAGTCGATACTTACGCGGCTCCGTTGATAAAACGAAATAGCATGAAGAGCTCATAGTTCTGGCTGAAGGACGAGGCGACTATAGCGAGCGCGTTGACGATAGAAATGGCTATGAGCACGCGCTTGCGGCCTAGGGAGTCTGCAACTGAGCCCCATGCATACGCCCCCATCATCATACCGATGAAGATTATGCTGTTGAGCCATCCCTGCAATAAAGGTAAATTTTGAATAACTGGCAACACTGGTGGAATCTCCCGCGGGTTTACTTGATGATGCTTCTTGAGCATTGGTCAACAGATTTAATAGATATTCTTTAAATCAATTTGAGTCGGATCTATACTTGGTGCATAAAATTAGAAGTTTTATTTTATGGTCGCATAATTGAACCTGTTAGGCATAATTGTTTCCTTCATTATTGTTCATGTAATAATCGTAATGTTTTCCAAATAAAGAATAAAATATATAAAACTTATGAATATCTATTATAATTTCAAATTACCGTCTCGTGTACCTTTTTGCTTCATTTAACTAAACTTAAGACACTAATTGACAACAAATAATATGAAGGAAAATACCCTCTCATAAATTCCTGTTTTACGGCGCGCGGCGTCGCTGTTACAGGGCAGGGTGCATTTTCGATAATATATATTTGATTCTCATTATTCTCATATAGTATATTAGTCTCTCCTAACTTGTATATTATGTATACATACTTTATATATATCATACTAGCTGTGCCCGCGACTTCGTCCACGTGGAATAGTGTATTTATATCGAATCAACAGCCTAAAAATAATATTCAAGCTTCTAGCTCTAAATATGACGAAACTTCCATACAACTTTTTATCCCCACCTTTAAACCCCTTGCACCCCTTTTTTCGCATTAAAAAGTAGCCTATGTCCTTTCTCAGACTCTAGACTATCTGTGTACCAAATTTCATTTCAATCGGTTCAGTAGTTTTGGCGTGAAAGGGCGACAGACAGACAGACACACAGAGTTACTTTCCCATTTATAATATTAGTAAGGATTAGAGGGCTCGAGAGACTTCCCGGCCGACAACAGCCAGTGCGAGTTACAAGGCTTTCTTACACATCAGTTCCTTCCATTGCCTTTCCTTCTTAACTACCTTTCCTTTTCAATATATTCCCAATTTTCCCATATTTAATTCCTAAAGTGTCCGGTTGGCGGCAATACGCTTGCCGTATCTTTCTTACGTAAGTGGGACCAAATTACAGTTGGCAAAATGTACGTGTTTAATACACCTCTCTTTACCCCTTTGGTGCTATAAGTTTGAGTATATATATATGTAAGGTTTTTTTTTTATTTTAAAAAGACAACTCCTGTGTCGCGGGGGACTTTACAAACATACCAACAACGGACACAAAGAACACTCAGACTCGGGTGGGAATCGAACCCACGACATATGGCATAGCAATCAGGGCCACTAGCCACTAGACCAACAGGCCAGTAGTATAATAAATAATAATAAAGTAAGTATAATAAAGACATCACTACATATTATAAAACAAAGTCACCCGCCGCGTCTGTCTGTTCGCGATAAACTGAAAAACTACTAACCGAATTTTCATGCGGTTTTCACAAATAGACAGAGTGATTCATGAGGAAGGTTTACGTGTATAATTTGTTAAGATTTTGTGTAAATTGATTGAAATATGTTGATGATTGTTGAAGATGTCTCTGCTACCCGTGCGAAGCCGGGGTGGGTTGCTAGTATATTTATATATCCAATTTCTAGTTATAACATAGAATGCAGCAATGCTACGCCAGGAAGAAGAGTGAGAATCTCTGATTATTATAATATATACCTTAGCACGCTTACTTAGTCGTCTATGATAATTTAGTGGCCCCAAGTGCTAATAGAGTTAGGGCGAAGAAATATTAAAAAATTGTATTAGCAGATAAATAAATTCCCTCTCGAACAATGTTCCACGTGTTTAGGGGGGGGGGGGAGGGGGGTTTTGTATTGGTTCAATAATATTAGCTGTTAATCAATACAAAATGCACAGCTCTTTTGCTGCAATTATGTTATGAATAAAAACATCATGATGTGGTCAGCATTGTAAGTTTTTATCTTATATACTTATTATTTGTATTTCTGTAATATTACAAAATCACTTAGCTTGGGTATTTACCTGTCATTTAATGGAAATATCTATATCTTATTGTTGTGTTGGTACGAGTAGGTACCTATTAGTCAGACTCTTTAGAATTAAAAATTATATTTTCGAGATTAACAATGAAATTGAGATATTTATTCTATATAGTTTACAGCGTATGCAGGGCAGGCTTTAGCCATCTAGGCGCCCCCCGGGCGAGTCATGCATTTGGCGCCCTTTTATATCCTACTAATATTATAAACGTAAAAGTTTGTGAGGATGCGATGTATGGATGAATGTTTGTTACTCTCCCACGCAAAAGCTACTGAAGGGGTTTTGATTAAATGGCATCAAAAAAAATGGTGTGTATGTTTCATTCTACAATTAATGCACGAAGAGATAGGGGTGGTTTATAACGTTACTAGACCATTAGGAGTATGTAGACAACGAAGAAACTAAAGTATAATACAGGAGGCTTAATACGAGTTGCCATTTCTCGCCTATTTCTAAGTGCTTCTATGTCGTTTTACATTAGTAAGTGAGAGATACGACAAGTGACAAAATTATTTGAGATACAAAATGTGCAAAAGTTAATATGCTGCACTTAATTTTATTTTCAATCGATAGAAATATTTAAAATTAAATGGTGAATTAAGTTGGCGCATATGGCGCCTGTAGACCCCGGCGCCCTGGGCACCCGCCCAGGCCACCCCCCTTTAAAGCCGGCTCTGAGTGTATGTGTACGTAAAGTAATAAATAATCTTATTAATCAGCCATGAACAGGTTGCTAAAATTTACAGTTTCCTTGTTCATCGTTCATCAATAGCTTTGAAGATAACAAAACGAGGTATCGTTTATCTATTGCATTGGTAATGTTAATTTGATCAATGCAACGGAAAATAAAAAATGACAGATGTAGATTAAGAAGTGATGATATAAGGGATTTGATCAGTCTTTTCTCTCATTGTTTCATCTTCCATCATCAATCTTCATTGAGCTGTCATCAGAAGGCCTAATATTAGTATAAATATCTTGTTCATTGTTTTGTATGGGCTAATAGCCTTAGTTATGTCATTAAAAAAATATTACCCCACCAGGAAATAATTAATGTAGGTAGCTACTATGACAGTAGGAATTATTGAAATGTAGAAATTAAACTTTTATTATCCTAGAACTTGTGATTAGCGCGTTTAAACAACGTAATTCTTTGGCTTTCTTTAATTGACATTTGATTGATAATTGAGTAATTACTACTGTGTAAGTACCTACCTATTTACGTCATACTTTAATATATAGTAATTACCTATATAGCTCACTCGCACACTTAATTTGTATTAGCAGTTCTCAGAAGTATCGCAGCTGGGATTAAGTTGTTTTTTCGAAATTGACCTCAACAGCTGTCAAATAGCCATATTGTAAGATTCTTATGGTGTTCTAAATATGTCAGTGCATTTTTAAATGAGGCCATATTTTGACAACGAAGAGAGCTTTAAACGAATAAAACCTTTACTTTAAAAAAATAGGCAGTCGTGAGACTGCCAACAGAAGTGAAAACTTAAACGAAATGACGAACTTAAAACGTCAGATTAGCAGGTTGATGACATTAATTACCTAATAAGGAGCTGACA
Organism: Euplagia quadripunctaria; assembly: GCA_963859945.1. Classification (NCBI taxonomy): domain Eukaryota; kingdom Metazoa; phylum Arthropoda; class Insecta; order Lepidoptera; family Erebidae; genus Euplagia; species Euplagia quadripunctaria. Next base: position 10,863,702 of record OY982576.1, on the reverse strand, counting down.
GAACTCAATGTTTAGATTAGCGCCCTCTAGTGGATCTATATATGTATTATTAGCTTGACGGTCACGAGTTCAGTACTTTTTCCCCATAGCAAAAGTTCCCAAACGTGCCTAAAGAAGTTTTCACTTCAACAATGTTTCTAGGAATTCTAGGGCTTTCATACGAACTAGGCGAGTAGTTCTTGTCTCGAGTCTCGCTTTATGCTCACAGAATCACAGAATATAAATGTACCAACAGCCAGCACCCGTCGATGACACGAAGAGTGTCACGCACCTTGTAGAAATTAATCATCCTTCGTTTTTGGGTTATTAATTCATTACCAACGATAAGTTACTTGCAACCGGTTAGGGACAGGTAACGAGCATGAGAAATCATTTCATATGATGCACCATAAATATGAGTTTACTACATTACGTCGCTCGTGTCTCTATCCACATTCTGTACTAAGCAAAAATAAACTTAGCATCTAATATTGTGTTATAAATAACAATTTAATCTTGCAATGTCCGAAATGGGTTTACTGTTGATACTCAATATTAATGTACCATCTACAAATATGTGCCTACACAGTTTGCAATAAATGCCTTTGTTTTTGAAAAGTTGTCTATAGATTTTTTTAAATCATAAAAACTTTAAGACTTCATTTAGCTGAACCCAGCCACGGTTAGTCATGGTTAGAGATCGATCCCTGGATGGGTCACGGTCATCACGGACCTCGTCTTTCTTACTTGATTTGATAGTGAGTGAAAAAGTTATGAGGAAACCAAGGAAGAAGGATACCAATTTAAAGGTTTATTAGGCGCCAACACGCCATGGCCTTCGTTCTCTCATTATGACATAAGGACACATGTGGCCCAATTCTTCGACAGTTTAAAAGATGTATAAGTATTTTTTTATTTTCTCATGATTTAATTTACATGAAAGTTTTTAAAGCTGCGGATATACGAAAGAGGTGTTAGACGAGCTGAAATAATACGTTTATTACATTATACTGAATGAGTCCATAAAGTCGACTAACACGTGTTTGAACATGGAATCATTGCCTATATCAGGTAGTCGAATTCCGCTTACCACAGAAGCAGTATTGAGTGGTATGGATAACTAATTGCGACGCAATTGAGTGAAAATACACGTGGCTCATCCTGGAATGGGCATTGTGTGCTTACTATATAAACATTATCTAATGTTTGTGGCTTTTATATAATCGCCAAGTGTCAGATGCTTCTTACATTGTAGTACCTACTATGAATAGTAATTAGTAAATAAAGAAACTACAGAAATATAGTATACAATTTTAATGCTGTTAATAGATATAGTTAAGCATAGGGAGGTCGGTACAGAATCAAGAGATAAAAAAGTTATGTAATTCAAGAGTTAAATTTTAAGCACACAAATAGGATTTGATTAAAACCAGTCTTTTTGATATTTAATCGAAGACAACGGCAAATGGTAAGAGCGGAGCATTTGTTTTTACCATGAAAAAAAAGGTGGCTCCTGGTAGGAATCCCCGTAAGGTTCTTCTACATTCGCTACGATACACACGACTTCGTGGATTTTTTATATTTTTAAATGCCTATTCGGTTGTATAAGAACTCTTATGCTACAGTACTCACTTTAGTTTGGGTGGTAAGGTCTAGGTCGCACTGCGCCGAGGGGAGAATGAACGACATAGAGATGACGTCCATCTCCTCGGAGGTGCTGACGAGGCCGCATACTGCCAGCAGCAAGTAGTGGAACCGTCCATATCCTGCACAAATCGTAAACAAATTAACTTGGTGAAGTAACGTGGTAAGTATTTTTTTATATAGTTTAATCTACTTGTATTGACGACAACGACGTAGGCTGCATATTAATACACACAACAAGTTGTCTCGATAATGATGAATGATTACCCTTAACTTATGAACAAGCTGAATTGTCAGTGACAATACGTAAACAGCTGTTGACCGATATACTAATACCGAAAACCAATGTGTGTGTATTGCGCCTTTATACCTTTTTTTTGTAACGCCTTATTTCGCATTCATTTTTAAACTAGACGCATTTAATCAGGCCATGAAAGAGTTTTTTCTCTAAAACTTTTTCTATCAATTAATATCTTTATACTGAAGTTTTATCACAAAATCGATAATTGCATTAGCAATTATGGTGTCAAAACAAATAAGCATTTGAATTGGCACTATAATATGCGAAGGTTCTCGAGTTATGTTTCAACGAGGGAGTTATCGTACGACGCGGTTCTAAGAACAGGTGGTGTGTTTACACCGTGGAACTATCGTCATTCCGTATGGAATGCTATGTGAGCATTACTCATTCATAAAACTCCGCATTATGACTCCCTCCGCTCATACTTACGGTATTATTTACACACTTGTTTGTATCAAATATTATTTCATGCTACACTAGACGTTCCCCGCATTAATGTTGCGTTCCAAAAGACGTAGCATGGTGTTAAATAGCCCATAAATTTCCTCAAGAATGGACTATCAAATGCAGAATTAATTTTTCCAATCGGACTTGCCGTTCCAGAGATAAAACTTCTCAACCAAAGAACAATCTCGTCAGCTTTATTATATTAGTATGGATTGTGTTGAGTGCTTACCGTTAGTTGAGTTTTCTTTGCCAAACAAGCACATCGCATGGCCAATTACTTACAAACAGAACAGAACTTACAAAAGCAATTACCTACTGGTGCCATAGGCATACTGATGCCATTCGAAATTTTTCATAGGAGCCCATTATTCATATTCGAATGACGTCACTTGTGCTTGGTCAACCCCCATGGGTAGCAGTAGACTACTTGTTAGTACTAAGAGTCTATAAAACGCATCACTAACCACTTTAATAATACAATAAAATACCCCAGATATGTTACCGCGTAAACCTAAAAAACCTTACGGCATACGTTATGGTTACGTTGATACCCATAAAACATTTTCTGAGAAATATGTACATATAATAGTGGACATGTGCAGTATGTATAGTTTGATGACAAACAGTATTTGATTCCGCATTGTATTTATTACGCAATGGATCGTCAACAATGGATCTAAACTGCGCAATTCAGGACTCGACTTTGTAGGTCAATGGTACATGAAACAAGAATTTGTACATAACACGATTATGGTGTTATTTTCACTTTTATTTGAAACGGAAATTCGGCAGTAACAACCTGCTTGAATTACCTGTAGCCATAGGTAGACGACAACAATGGGACTACATCAAGCTATCTTATCGTTTAAATTTTTGAAGAAACTTTAATATAGCGCGTGTAATTTATTTACAATGCACAGTAGCTTATCTTCATTGACAATTTCCTACACGTTTTCTTGGAAACACAATATTGATAGTGAATAGTGAGATTATGTTATTATTCTTTATTAAGGTTACGTTTTCAAGAATGAGTTCTATTTTTCAGATCAGAATATTTGGTCTTGATAATATTTAAAACAGTCAAAAAGTTGTAGTAGACCACTTCTAGCACAATTCCAAATTTGTAATTTGTAAAATCATAAGAAAGAAAGTATATAAAGAAACACTTCATTTTTACGAAATATTTCTAATTAGTTCTACAAATTTAAATTTTAGACGCAAACACAAAATGAAAAAATACACGTCCATTATCGCGGTGGACAGACGACCTGGTAAAGATCGCAGGACGTCGGTGGATGCAGGCCGCTTCCAACGGGTCTTCTTGGAAGTCATTAAGGGAGGCCTATGTCCAACAGTGGACGTCCTATGGCTGAAATGATGATGATGACACAAAGAAAACATTGACCAATACACAAAAAGCTAAAACTGCAGTTTAGTGATATAGTAAGTTGTTTCATCATAATAATAATATATCAGTGATAAGCAGAGGGTTTACGTAAAAATTGTGGTAGTAGAAGGGCAAACCATCTTACCAGAATACCCAATGCGTTTATGCCTCATAGTGCTTTCGAGAGTGTGCTCCCCGCGGGGTCGTGTTCAACAAAAATGCTTGATAGGTTCTGTTGTGTTTGGTGGCTAGGTCATTACGATGCGTGTATACCGGTTTGATTACAACATTATAAATACGCGAAGCAAAAAACGGTGCTTGATTTAATTCAGAGTAAGTAGGAAACACTGCAAACATTTAAGGTTATATTTTACATTTTTATCGTCTACTCTGTTCAGGGTGAGAACTATATTTTTATTGCAATCATTGTTACTGTGTTCAATTATGTTGAATGGAAGAAAAAAATACATATTACGTATTTTGTAAATTTTGATAATTTTAAATAGTGTAGGTATACATAACTAAAATGTCAACTAATCTCCCAATGAAAATCTCCAACAATCCATTTTATCTACAATCTGATGTTTTAAGTCCAATTTAACCCTTCAGGCAGGCAGACGTCGAAATACCCTGTCTGAAAATGCTGTATGTATATGTACAAGAAGCATAAATGACATAAAATACTTTAACTAAAAAGTAAGACGAATAATCTAAACTTTTTATTCTAACAAAGTTAAGATTATTCTTCTTGAAAATTTAACATTAACAAATATTTACTTGCTTAAGTGTACTGTACTGTGTACTGTACTGTACTGTGTCACAATAATATAATAGAAGAAATCTTTTCTTTTACTTCTGTTTTGTACTCGGCATCCATTTGTATCGTTCAATATTTGTTTTGTAATTAAAAATTTCGTTGAAGAGCAAAATTTAATAAAAATTACAAAATATTTACTAAAATAATATGTAAGTTTGAATAGGATAAATATCAATAGTTTTATTATTTACTAGTTAAAATGTGAAGAATATTATAATAGCGAAAAGTATGTTGATGGTGCTCGTGACTTTTGTGTATACAATATTTATATTATGTAGCCTTGTATATTGAATTTAGTGTCGTTAAAATGTCAGTATACTTATTTATGAAGAGTGTGTTCAAACGTACCGGTTAATTCGATAGCCTTTTCGAAGTCAGCTTTCTCAGAGTTGGGGCCCTTTTCTGGGTCGAGCTTCCCTGGTGTCTTCAGCGATGGAACGATGCCTGGAAATATAAAGAATTAGGTTAAGAACCGGGTTTAATATAAAGATAACAATTTATTTATTTTTAATTTAAATATAATAGTATTAATGAAGAAAGAGTTCAACACGAAAGTTTTATCTTCGATCGGTGAGATATTCCATACTAGCTGAGCCCCGCGGTTTCATCTACGTACTTCCCGATATCGTGGTAATATGGGGATAAAAGTAACCTATGTGTTAATCCAGGTCTCCAACTATCTACATACCAAGTTTCATCGCAATCGGTTTAGTAGTTTTTGTGTAAAAGAGAAAGAAACATCCATATCCATCCATGTCACAATACTGTAAATTATGTTATAGTTACACATCTACTTTAGCCTCGTGTTGCTTAGTTCCATAGGTAGGTAATATTACTTGACCACCTGTTTTCCATATTCCGATGCCTTTTGTGGTACATATTGTACACGTGTAATAAACAATAATAAACATATTACTTCTTAAAAAAACTTGATTGCATATAGACTGTCGATAAACCGGTATTGTATTTAAATAGTAACAAACAATTATAGTAGATTAAGCACTATTCATTATACTATAGTAATAAAGTTAGTTTTTCTTCGTATGTAATTATGTACTATGTACATATAGACTGGCCTGTTGTTCTTGTGGTTAGTGATCCTGACTGCTAAGACAGGGGTCGTGGGTTCGATTTCCACCCAGGACAAATAATTGTATGATAAGCATGATCATTTGTTCTGTGTCTGGGTGTAATTTATTTATAACTAGTAACCTGCACCGGCTTAGCACGGATTGCAGAGACATGTTTTTTTTTTTTTATTATAGGGGGCAAACGAGCAGACGGGTCACCTGAGGGTACTAGTGACTACCTTCGCCCATGGACACCTGCAACTCAAAAGTCACAAGTGCGTTGCCGGCCTTTTGAGATAGGAGTACGCTCTTTTCTTAAAGGTTTGAAGGTCGTATGGGTCCGGAAATACCGCAGGCGACAATTTGTTCCAGAGATTGGTAGTGCGAGGCAAAAAAAATCTAGAGAACCGCACAGTGGTGGATTGCCAATTATCCAGGTGATGGGGATGAAAGTTTTGTCGCGTTGAACGATGGCGAAACGTTGCGGCCGGTATAAGTCCGAACAATTCCTCGGAGCACTCCCCATGATACATGCGATAGAGAATGCAGAGTGAAGCTACATCTCTACGCAACGCCAAAGGGTCAAGCCGATCTGAAATATCCTGGCAATCGATGATTCGAGTCGCTCTCCGTTGTATACGGTCAAGAGGGAGAAGCTGGTACTGGGGTGCTCCTACATGGATATGAGAACAGTATTCCATATGCGGCCGAACCTGCGCCTTATAAAGTTGTAGGCGGTGGGCCGGGGTGAAATACTGTCTCGATCTATTCAGCACACCAAGCTTCTTCGAGGCTAATTTGGCCTTACCCTCCAAGTGACCTCCAAGTGAAGTGGAACTGGACTTCACTCGATATATCGACACCAAGGATTCCGATGCTGGCTGTGGCAGTCAGGGAAGTGCTTTCAAAGCGAGGTGACACGACAAACGGTATCTTTTTGGCGGTGAACGCGCAAACCTGTGTCTTCGTCGGGTTCAATTGGACTAGATTAAGTCGACCCTAATCAGAAACTCTTTCTAAGGAGGCTTCGATTTCAGACACAAGTTTGGATCGACTCTCAGTGATGTTTTCCCGAGAAATGTTAGCGCGGCCGGTATACAGGGCATCACTCGTGCTATCATCGGCATAGCAATGAATGCTGCTGATTTGCAGCAATCATCAACATATTTCAATCAATTTACACAAAATCTTAACAAATTATACACCTAAACCTTCCTCATGAATCACTCTGTCTGTTAGTGAAAACCGCATGAAAATCCGTTCAGTAGTTTTCAGTTTTTCGCGAACAGACAGACAAACAGACGCGGCGGGGGACTTTGTTTTATATTATGTAGTGATATGTAGGGTATGTATTTAGAAATTTATAAGTATGCTTGTCAGTCTGATAGTACAGGCTCTGCCTAATTTTGGATCAGACGGCCGTGTGTGAAAGGTCTCAAGATATTATTATTATTATATACATATAACTTTAATTGTTTGTGTATTATTTTCTACTATTAAATCTAATATGTAACTTAGGTCAACATTCCGATTGTGTTGCTACAATCGGAATGCTTTATCTTTCTACTTATTAGTAGAAAGCAAATTCAAATTCAATCATCTTTATTTTATAAAATCACTCAACACTTCTATAAGTAGATTTCTTTATACTTAGTTGTTATCAATTTAATTTTAGGCTCTGTCTCTGTTTTCATAGTAAAACATCAGGTGCGTTTTTATTTAATTTAGATGTTTAATATTTAAAAGCGAGTTTCAATCATATCTCTCTCAAAACTCTTAATGAATGTTTCATTCTAGTAACTGGGACTGCCACTATGTTTTCCCTAAATAAAAATGAATCTAATTACCCATTCCAGTAACTTACCGCAGGAATAATATTTTTAATACTGAACTGGCCTCTTGGTCTAGTGGTTAGTGACCCTGACCGCTGTGCTTATAGGTCGTGGGTTCGATTCCCACCTGAGTCTGGGTGTTCTTTGTGTCCGTTGTTTGTATGTTTGTAAAGTCCCCCGCGACACAGGAGTAATTCCTAATGCGGGAGTTGTCTTTATTCAAAAAAAAAAAAAAGAAAAAATAATACGAACTTACCCAGCTCTATAGTTTTGGAACCTGGTCCGTTTACTTGGTGCTCACTTTTTACATCACAATCTGTAAACAAACAAAAATAGCTGAAGACAATATTGTTTCGGGAAGTGATCAGTTTTGAGAAGGATTCTGTCTTTTAATTACATAATGTAGTATCTAATAAAGCTATTATAATTACACTATTCTGCTCTGCTAAGATAAAACTCGTCCGTAGATGGTATAGGTACTTGATGAATGTGTGATTCTCTTGATATATGTATTTTTCATGTGTGTACGTTTGAATCGCCTTTTCAAAATGAATGAATCATTCAATCATTTTCGAATGAATTATTTATAGGTAGATTTGTAATATGATCGAATGGTCGAACAGAATGTCATTAATCTATTAAATTGCAGTTGTTTTTAAGTTGTATATATACATAATACAATGATACAATTAAATAATTAATGAATATCTAACAGATGTCTAATAAGAGAATGTTTAATAAAATAAATCATTTTTAATAAATGTAATGTTTACTCAGCTGTTTCGCGTGTTGAATTAAAGCATAGTCCAAGTCAACAAATAAATAAGTATTGATAGTTTAGGTGTATGAACTCTTCGTACATTAGCTGATAGCAGCACTATTGTTAATGGTGCGAACCTAATATGCACTGATAGATATAGAAATAATAGATTACTGAAATAGGATAATAAAATAATATGCACGCATAGGAAGAATCATGATCCTTGCGACTCCCATTCGCATAGAAATCTCTGTAAAAGTGTTTTGAGGTAAACAACTTATTTATTTTAAAAAACAACTTACTACCACCACATTATTATTAGTAGCGTAAATAACAACTCAGTGCTTACTACACGTAAAATATTTGCATGTATTTTTAGACAGAATTATATAATAAATGTAATTTTGGTTTTAAGAACTACTTGTTGCATGGTCATAAATTATATTAATAACTAGCCGTCCCCGCAGTTACACTTGCGTTTATGGTAACTGCTCTACTCCTATTGGTCGTAGCGTCATGGTATATGCCTGTAGCCATCCCCGATAAATGGGCTATCCAACACTAAAATAATTTTTCAATTCGAACCAGTACTTCCTGAGATTAGCTCGTTCAACCAAACAAACAAACTCTTTAGCTTTATAATATTACTGTGTAGATAGTTTATTTTCGTTCGGCTCATGTCAGTAGTCTACTGTACTGGGGAGTGGTCGACCAAACAACCTCTTTCGTAAGTCCGACGCCTTTCATAAGTACGTATAAGTACATAGATATGAAACAGTAAGTATAAAGATATGAAGAAATTTAAAAGATCCGTTTAAATGATTGTATTTCACTTGTCAATTTAAACAATAGAAGTCGTGACCGTTTATTTTTGGACACTCCGTCAGCTAAGCTAACTGGGGTATTTCATAGAGTTCAATTTATGCATATTCATGTCGTTATATTGAAGTATATTTTTATTAACATGTGGTTGTTAAACAGTAATGAATGTGGTTTTGCGAACGTCCGCGAAATCCTTTGAAACGTGGGTATTTTTCTTAATATAACAATACACCAGTGTCAAATTAATGTCCTTGAAAAAGGTCAGATTAAGACATCGGCGGGAAGTTTGACGGCTCCGTCCTTCATGAACGGGTATCCGTGCCTCCACATTACTCTTAAACGATTGATTATGTTTATCATAAATGCGGTTTTGCTTAACAATAATAATATATCTCTTTATAGTACACCAGTTGGTAAATATACATAGAGCTTCAATTGAAAATCTAGTGGTCAAGTGGTCAAGGGAATCTCTTGAAGGCAACCTTGGAATGGAGAGAATGAGTTTTAGCTTGAGTTGAGTTTAATTTTTTTTACAACTTCGAAGAAAAGTTATCCGGCCGTTTCGAACTTGTAAAGAATTGAAGGATAGCATAGAATTAGAATTATACGTTAGGTATGACTACAGTCGATACCTAAAGGTAGCTAAAATAAGTTGGAGTATTACCACAGAATACATAATAGTACTAGTAGTATTACTTTTAAAACTACAATAGTTTCACTAGAGTTAATTTACTGGTTTTTACATAAACCGCAAAGAAAGGAACACACAAGAAAGAAAAAACAGGTTCGGATGAAAAAACTTGGTTATTTATTTGAGAAAAGATTTAAAATTAATTATCTTTAACGTATAGACACATCTTCTTTTCAGCTTTTTTATTAATATCGTAGTATTATTACTATTAGTAGGTAGTAACTACTGAGTGAATATGAATTAATTTAATTCAATTCATATTTACTCTCACGTACTATTTGTTTAGAGTCTTCAATCCACGTGTATCGCGAAGAGTGGTGAAAATGTTATTTTTTCTTTTAGTAAAAAATTCGTTTTAGATAATGGTGTCTCGTTACACGTGAGTTCACGTGACCTGCTAATCTGCTTCTTGCTGAATCGAATGAATTCTTCTCTTTGCCAATACTACATGGCACACGATTGTGAAAAATTGTATTACTTTTCTTTCTTTTTTACTTCGACGATGGTGGGGGATAAAATGATAACAAAAATAACCATAAATGAGTTAGTACTAGTTCTTTTAGGGACATTTGTTCGCCTATAAACCCTCTGTCCTAACTGTCGTTTGGGGGGCTTCTAAATCAGCGGTTCTTCGCGCAATTCACACTAATTAAAACTAATCTTACATATAATGACGTGCTTGTGGAGGTGGAATTTCTAAAAACTCTTTGTTTACATAAAAATATCATTACTAGTGCTAAGAGACTAGTTAGCGTGTGTGGCAAGTTGATGCACAGGTACATAAGTAGGATGTTTGCGTGCAAGCAGTTTTTGGGTTTTTCTGTTCGGAAATTCTGTTCTGAAATTCTCTATCTCAATATTCGGAGTCTTGAAATAGGCGCTAAAGATGGCAATAGGCTCTCTCCAATTACGTAAGACTATATATGGCAAAATGTAAATGTAAAGAATTTGTTTGTTTTGTGTGTTTAACGCGCTAATCTCAGAATCTAGCAGTCCATATTGCAAAACGTCTTTTCGTTTTTAGCCCGTTGATTAAGAAAGGCTACAGCCTAAAGGAGTGGCACAGTAATAAATCAACGTCAAATTGTGTTACGGGATCTAAGAAACCTCTTTCCAAAATAAATTAAAAGAAACATAAGCATTACAACATTACATTACTTGTGACACATCTGCCTACCATGGGCAAACGTGTATAACAATCACCTTTCCCCATCTTATGTCAGGTCCCCATGTGATAGGTCTCAGTATTTGCAGTATATAAAAGTGATCCAAAAACCCATAAAAATTGTGTTGTAATGCGGTACATAATTTTTTTTTTGTAGTTGTACTTCAAGTCAATCGGATAATTTTTTCACTCGATTGAGTTGAATGAGTGAGTGAGTTGAGAGAGTTAAAGTGGCTCTTATAGGATCGCTTTAGATTATAAGTAGTCACCTGGATTACTGCCACAGATGTATAATGGGTTCGATCCTCATTCCAGATTTCATTCATCGGAGCTTAATTAACGTCATTTAATCAAATATTTGTAAAGTTAGAATACGCGGTGTCTTAAGATCACAGCCGACGTCACAGCACATCACGCTACAAAAGGAGGCGGCCGTTACAATGTAAGGTATTGGTGGCGATTGTAGGTAAATGTGCACATTTACCTACAATCGCCACCAATACCTTATAAGTGGTGATGTTATTGTTATAGTGGCTTGATAAGAAGCCATCATCAACCCGAGACAACTATTTGAACTACAACTTATGACTAAAGCAGGATTTTTCACTAATATTACTTCCATCACCAAGTTTTCATGAGGGTTCGTTTAGAGATAATGTAAACAAGGACACAGTCTATGGTGTAGGTAAACAAGAGTGGTATTTTTTATGTCGATAAAAAACTACACTGTGTAGTTATTACTAGGTATACATAACATACTTTTTTTTTACTAGTTTTCAATCTGTTTGAGGGAGTTGAACTCACGGACGTCATATACCTACATACCTATTTTTTATGAACTGAACTCTGTATTTGTTTCGCAGTATAAAAACACATACGCATAAGTACATTTAGGAATTCGCAGCTAGGTAGTATCGACACGTGCAGGTAGACGTCATAATAACTATTAATCTTTCTTTTTGTAAAGTTCTTGGCTCTGCAGTCATAGAGAAAACATCATTGTAAGTTCTAATATACACATTGTAACAAAAAATATAACAAGAAACTATAAGCTGTCAGGTAGAAATGTTAAGTTAAAAAATTGCGATAATAAGCGTAATAATCTTGCTAAAACAATTTATTTAATACTAGCTGCGCCCCGCGGTATCACCCGCGTAAGTCCCGATGCCATTGGAATATCGGAATAAAAAGTAGCCTATGTGTTAATCCAGGTTTTTGATTCTCTTCACGCAAAAACTGTTGAACCGATTGCAATGAAACTTGATATGTAGATAGCTGGAGACCTGTATTAACACATAGGCTCCTTTTAATCTCGATATTCCCACGGGATTGGAACTTACGCGGGTTAAACCGCGGGGCGCTGCTACTGTAGAATAAGTACATAATATTCTACCAATGTGCAACATTTACACTATGATAATAGATTTATCCTACCTACAACCTAAAATATAAAAAAAATATTTCGGAATATTTTAACACGAATCCGTGTTTGTAAAAGCTGCGGGTAATAGATACTTTTGATAACATGCTAGCGGGAATAAATAATGGAATGCCTTACCTAAATTATTAAACTTATTGATAGAATAGAAATATAATTATTGTGGATTTGGCTGAATACAGTATTTGAACTTCGTGAATATTCTACTTTCCCACTGACCTGACACAAACATTTATAGGCAGATTTGTTGACAGTTTTTTTAATTTTCAATAATGATTGTGGTCGACTTACGACCACCAGGCAAACACTAGTGCATATTTATAAATATACTTATATAACAATTACAACGTCAACCAATCACTGCAAATACAAACCAGTCGGAACAATGTAACGCACGTGAATCCTGTGATTAAAGCCATTAAACACACAGAAAAGCTGTCTTTACCAGATATAATAAATGTATATGTATTTATTGATAATGTAAGAAAATGATTATATCAATCCAATGACTAGTTATATCTCTAAAACTAAGGCGAATGACAATATATTTCACTGTTTTCAAAACATTTCAAATTACTTGGTTCACTTGTTATTCATATGATAGGTATTTTTTTGTGACAAAGAACCTTTATTTACATAAATGAAGCTTCAAGTTAAACACTTGTAATAATCAGGACAAAGGAATTCCTTCATACGCCGATACCTTCTTATGTCTAAATAATTTATACATGGTTGTACAATTTATAAAGTTATGTGTTAAGACTGTTAAGCATTATTAACTTTCACACTACTAGCTTGTTTTAAAGATTACCCGTTTCATTCACTTCTGATGGGTACTGTTAGAAGCTTACGTCCTACGTCAGAATTTCCAACTTTTAGTATAGGTATATGCAGTTTTCCAATTTTAAAAATCAATCCTACTAATATTATAAACGCGAAAGTTTGTAAGTATGGATGGATGTATGGATGATGGATGTTTGTTACTCTTTCACGCCAAAACTACTGAAACTTGGTATGTAGATAGGTGGAGACCTGGATTACCATATAGGCTGATTTTTATCCCGATATTCCCACGGGATTGAGACTTACGCGGGTGAAACCGCGGGGCGCTGCTAGTTTTAAATAAATATTATGAAAGCGACTGGTTATTTTGGTAATTTTATTACTATTTGGGTTGTTTCGTATAAAATACAGTGAAATTGAAACTCTAAATTTGGAAGTCAAAATAAGTTTTCATATTTTATCCATTAAAAAGTAAAAATTACTGTTACAAAACTTTTCTCCTTATTCTGAGGTACGTCCAAGTCATTAAGATATAACGGGCAGATCTCATCATCTCTTCAAGCATATTCAATCGTTGTCATTGTCCGACCTGGGAATCCAGCACTTCACGTGACCAATGAGATATTATAATATTTAACTTGTAGAGGTACTTACTGTGAGGTTTTTTGGGCCCGGGGTCACTTTCTACCATCCTATGCGGGCGGGCTTCTGTATATGGTCTTGTGGACACTTATAAATCTCACTGGGCTGTGGGTCGTTTCCAACGGCGCACTGCTCGTCTGCAACAATGAATTCATAAAAAGTTTAGTGTCATCGTAATGATCAATGATTTCAAGGGAATGAATGTGGTAGATTCGCACAACTCACCCTAAGTGATACGTCTGGAATATGGTCAATTGTCGTACTAAGATATAATGTGTAGCAGAAGCCACTACATAAGATTAGAATTTGAAATATGATGTGGTAGAGTTCCGTGTTCGTACTCAAAGGGTTTATTTAGCCTGCTAGTCTGTTCATTTGTCAGGAGATACAGGACCGTAAGTCCTGTATCTCCTGACAAATGGACAAATGGATTCAAAATATAAATGTAATAGTTATGGTAAAATTTAAATAGATAACCAGAAGCCTATTTAGACTACACATAAATACATATATCAATACATTTGGTCAACATACAAACAATTTAATTTTTATTAATTAATAACATAAAGCAATAAATAAAAAGTTAACTTTAAAAAGGTTCATATTGTTTTCGTACAGAACCTTTGGCAAGTCTGAACCGCAGTTAACTTGTTCTATAGTACTCCATGTATATTAGGTTCGACGATTATCGCAAGAATTTGGATTTAAATTTTAAAACTGAGGACCCCAACATCTAGAAGTTAAATAGTCGTTTGGAAGAAGAAAACAAAGTTTGTTGCATCAAATATGTTATGCACATGCTAAGAGCAGTAAATAATTGCTCTTAGTGTACATGAGACGATTAAGTGGTCTCTCTTTCTATCAGGGTGTCGATGTTCAATTTGCTCTTCTTTTTACAGAAACAACTGTCAGCACTACACGGTACAGTTTTTAAGCAACGCGCACTGAGATTGGCATAGCTTGCGCACCGTGATTTCGTTTTTCATGCTCACCAACTAGACACACATTGTATTGCTTTTTGCTTATAGGTATCGCTATCGTGGTCAGAACACCATGACCCCGTAAATGATGTTCTGAGGTAATTGTATTGGTAATCACCAATTTACAAGTGACAATGTTGGTGCTAAAAGTTTTTAAAGGCACAGATATTTTGGTATAAGGCATCTTGCCGGCTGTATCAGAAAATATTTGCTCAGTAGGTACCAACACCATCCAAAGAGTATTTATAACCTTAACATTGAAATGATTTCACAGAGCGTTCTCGTAAAATAAATGGATTTTTTCT
Organism: Euplagia quadripunctaria; assembly: GCA_963859945.1. NCBI lineage: Eukaryota > Metazoa > Arthropoda > Insecta > Lepidoptera > Erebidae > Euplagia > Euplagia quadripunctaria. The sequence continues at coordinate 10,848,639 of OY982576.1, read as the reverse complement.
ATATCGTGTCTGGCGTCTCACCAGATATTTGCAAGTGTTTATTTATAAGCCAATCAAATTCGTGCAAACCTTTTAAGTCATAAAACTTGTTACATTATTCTTTGAATTTATTACATGGGAACTCATCTTAGTATTTCCCTAGAGTAATAAAAATAAGGGGAAATGCTTTTTTGATTAGTTTTGTTTCCGTTTAATGAGAATAGAAAAAATAATGTGATTTAATACGCTCTAGATATCGTGTTACAGCGTGAAGCCAAATGTGATACAGTAATAATTGTTGCGGATCTCCGCTTAATTGTGTGAAAAATGAAAATGAACCGCCCACTTGCAAAATAGCTCGAGTTTACAAGCGATTTTTTTATTTGCTGGTGAATAGAATTTTCAAAGCTGACTGTCGGAACAGGATAAGATTTACTTTGCACGGGTTTTTTGCAACTCGTGCCGTTAAGCTTTGCCAATTCCTTGCTTATTTAAACTTGATAAGATGTTTAAAATTGATACTTAAAAACCCGACAATAACCAATTAAAGAAGTAGCTATTAAAACCAAACTATGATGAAGATCGCTTGGTGGTCGAATATCGACCATATGCCCTGGACAGGTCGACATATACTTATATAATTAAATATATAACACATAATATTGTTTAAAAATGTTGACTTTCTACACTTCTCCATATAAGGATTAAGTATCTCAAATTTCACTTTGGGGCCATCCATAAATTAAGTTAAGTTAAAGGGGGGAAAGAAGTGTGACATTCTGTGACAAGGGGGGGGGGGGGGGGGGTCATAAACTTCGTGACGTCACATGTCAAAATGTAAAGTATTTAACACTAAACATTAATCTGAAAGACTTCTACATACACTACTACATTTTAACCAAAAAAATAATAATTTTAGAACTGCTCTTTTCAGTTCTGGGTATAAAATTGCAAAAGTCACGTAGTACTTTACACCAGTGGGGTTCCACAAATGTGACCACCTGTGACAAGGACGGGGGGAGTCCATCAATCATGAAATTCACGTGACGTCATTTATGGATGGCCCCTTTTACATTCGCGTACGGAGGTATGCAAAAATTGCTGAAAAAGGGGTACAAATATTTTTTATAAAAGACAACTCCCGCATTTGGAAAGATTAATGTATCGCGGGGGACTTTGTAAACATTGAAACAACGCACACAAAGAATACCCACACCATAACTCGGCGCGGCGACCACTCCACCCGTGCAGTGAAGTCAGTCAAGTATTAATGTATAGATAATCTACTTTCCCAAAATGGATATTATTTACTTTTAATTTTATTCTGACACAGTATAAGTAAGTAATGTACATAAAGATGCTCGCATCAGTGATTCCAATCACCATTGCCAACCACTCTATGAAGTAGTGTAATTTTCGGTTTGCTGATATAGTATTGTGAAAATTAATCATTTAATTTTATTTTTTTTAAATAAATAGCCCATATTACAAATAAAATTAAGAAGAAAAAACTTTCTATCTTTTGTCTGATAAAGTAACAGGCAATACTTGTCGACCTTGTCTAGATATTTAGTATGACCTTGTCTAGATATGTAGACTAATGACATGTGTGTCTGTGCACTTTCACTATAACTGTTCAGTGTAACACATCAATTAATTATTAATTAGGTAATTAATATTACTTTTTTGGCGTATGGAAACTTCCACGTTTAACCCAATTGGGATAACACGGTGTGTCGGTGTCTTGAAGCTAAATATTGATTTGGATCACAAAATGACACTTGTGTTATAAACTTAAAAGTCTACGTTTATATTGTTAGATTTACAATGCAATAGTTGTGCAATTGAAAATCTATCTTAGCTGGTAATTGAAATTCTCCATAATTTACTCGTATGAACCGACTAATACCGCAGCGTGTTTCGGCATAGCTGTGCACATGTAATCTAGTAAAGACTGGATTTAAGTGTGGAAATTGAAGGAAATGCCTCGGAATATATGTAAATTATATAGTTCACTCCTTTTTAAAACCTATTTTGTTAGTTTGTATAAACTAGAGATCGCCTGGTGGTTCAATTTCGATCATAATTCATTAGCTTTTTCTCCTTTTCCTTCTCTTTTGTTCAGTTGTCATTAAAATAGTTGCATTCATATATTGAATTAAGCAGATATCGAACCATATACATAATATATTTATATATTTTTTTTAAATATGTAAATTTGCTGTATACAACAGCGCTAAGATAGTATGAAAGCATGTGTATTTATGTTATGAACATGTATGTGAGTGTAACAATTGTAGGTAAACCAGTAAACCAATAAATAAATAAATAAACTTTTAAATATTTTGTTTTATATTATTGACCAGTATAACTTAAACTGTCATTGTATACATTTTCCGTGCCATGACCGGTCAACATATAGTAGACACGTGTAGCCGTATTCACGTATTTGTTTCATTAATAACACATATTATTTACATTATATTTTAAAATGTTAGCTTTGTGCACTTCTTCTACATATAAATTTTAAGTGCTTATACCAAATGTCACGGTCTTCCGTACAAAGAATTCTCTACACGTATTATAAATAGATAGGTACCTACTTAATCTGCGCCGAATTACTAATTAACGAAGAGAAACAAAACTTTTTAACAAAAAATTAAACCGACGAAAGAGGGAAGAAACCGAAAAGTGAAAAACAAACTCGTTAGTTTAACTAAACTCCTACACTAATGTAAATACCAGAGATGCGCCGAATATTCGTTTGGTATTCGATATTCGGCGTATTCGGCATATTTTCCACTATTTGTATTCGGCCGAATTATTCGGTTTTATTGCCGAATATATTCCGTTCAAGCTTTTTCTATTTTCTTGGGTCATGTAGCCAAGGTGTATTACTAAAAGACAATACTTCTTATGTAAGATTTATGTTATATTATAAGTCAAAGAAAAAATATTTATTTCTTAACCTATAGTTAGTATAGTCAACATTTATTTTAAACCTCAAATCAATATTTAATTTAAACCTGCAAACAATATTTATTTTAAAACTTTAAATCAACATTTATACACAGCAAAACAATGTAATGGTAAACCGAATAATTGGGCCGAATATCCGGTTCGGTAAAAGTTAAACCGAATAATATTCGGTATTCGGTTATTCGGTGAAACCACTGTTCGGCGCAACTCTAGTAAATACCTAAATAACTTTGATTCGGCGCCAAACATGCAATTAAGTATGCCCTATCCAATAAAAAGGAATTATCGAAATCGGACTACCCTGCAAAAAGTTATGTGTGGTATACATAAACAAAAATATTTACGGGTCGACTTGAGAACCTTCTCCGTTTTTTCGTTGGTGAAAATAAAGAACACTTTTTTAAACAAAACAAAGAAATGTGCGTGGTGCGTTTTTATTCGGTATATTACATAAAATTAAGATGATAGTGAGTAGTATACAAAACCGTGTGACGAGAGATAACAATAGGCGGGAAGCGCCCGTCAACTGGCCGCATCACTACCTCAGCCATGCAGGCCTGCTTTCAATGTTAGATGATAATACTATTGTTTAACTTCATTATTTTCATTTTACTCGCAATTTTCACATTTGCTAGACAATATTAAGACATGTACGGTCACCAGAATACCCATTCAGTTCCCATTCATAATTCATTCATTCAGCGACACAACTTGGGGTAACTTGTCCAGTATAAAAATCCTACATCCTACTTGGTAAGTGTAGTTTTTAGAACGCATTAATATTTTACTAGGTAGATCTACGTTACAAAGTCAAAAAATATATGAAATGAATGAAGACCAAAATGTCACGGCTGCTCTTTTATAATTGCGAAGTTTAATGATTTCTGATTAAGATTTTGTGTTACTCCTAAAACATTCGTTTTGTAATATTGCCCAAGAAGGAATCTGAGGATTTCCTAATTATAGTACGTGTATATAGGTACGTGTATATAGACTTAGAGATATAAAAATGTCTCCAGTGTTGTGAAGACAAGTAGTAGGAAACTCATTCTATTAAATATTCCAAGCGTGCTTAATTGTTTGATTTGCATATAAGAGGTTGATTATGTAGTAATATATATTAAACTAACTAGCTAACCTAGACATAAATAAGTATTTTATGTCTAGGTTAGCTAATTCACTTCTTTTGAAATGTATCCTATATGTTAACATTTTCACAAGACTTGCCTTGTCAGGGTAAAGAATATTTTATCCATCTAAAGAATATTTGTATAAAATCATTTAAGACGTACCCATCGTTTTAGGTATATATAGGTATAGGTATAGGTAGTAGTATAGGTATAGGTATACCCAATAGGTAGAGCGTGCGGGAGAAAGCATTTAGGTTAGTGCCAACTACGCGACAGAACACAGAAGGGTTTACTAGAAAACTAGTAATATCTGCGCTAGAAAATAATAGGTCGGGGAAAAAGATTTTTCGTACTTTATGCACAAATTCAAGACATTTTTTTTCAAAGTTTAAATACTTTTAATTATAATATATATGTGCCATTTTGTTCAATAACTTGTTCCCATCTTGTAGGCAGTGGCAACAATCCCGTTGTTGTAGAACTCTTGGGATTTTTTTTTCAAAAAAACTGCGACAATTACTTTTATTGTAAATAAAAAAGTTATCCTGCGATATTCGACTTACTGCCATATCAATTTATGTCGTCAGTAAATACACTAATTTGATAATTTAAAATGTTTAAGTTTTTATATTATGGTTCTTGTAGGACGAGGTCAATTAGTATTATATGTACATTGAGTACCAATTGGTTGAAGCACGTCGCGTATTTTCTGGTATTTGTCTTCATTCAAACAATACCTAAAGTTGTGTGGGAACCTTTCAGAGCTTAGCATTAATATTCATAAATCATATCCATTCATGAGCTCCTTCTATTTTCTGGGCCTTTTTTTAACATGTGGAAACCTTTGGGTGTACGTCGGAGTTAAACCGACTTAAACCACACAGTGTGCCACACTGCACCTAAAATGGACCGTCGCCTCGGCTCCGTGCTAAGACTGTACGTCCTCAACGGTCTATCTACTTCCAAGGCCTTTATTTTGTGCGTGTGGAAACCCCCTCAGGCCGTCACCTCACCGGGGTTTTCGGTGGGGCGGTGTGTCGGAATTGAACCGACTAAAACCACACGATGCCATACTGCGCCTAAAATAGGAGAGATCCAGGAACAGCTTTATGTACTTCCTAGGCTTTTATGTGATATAGTTTATAGATACATATGGTTATGTATGCACAACCATATGTATGTATAAACTATAATATCTTTAGATTTAAAGATAAGAAACGGAAACATATTTTTTATTAGATTTAGATTTATATACACCGTTGAGAAACCAGTCGTTTATCCGCAATCTTGACGTCACATCGCGGAACGACTCTTAACGAGTAAAATACAGCCTTTTACTGAAGAAAATAATCATCACAGATAATTAATAGAAAAATAATAAAACGATAAGGAAGTAAAGATTACATATACCGATGTCTGGGTGTAAAAAAAATTTGTTGCATTTCGTTAGTTGGTTGTTGCAGTTCGTTTAGTTTTTTGATTTGATATTTTTTGGACAGACCTCAGAAATTTGCATGTCCAAGGTCTCTTAAAAAGTTACAAATCTTCTTGGTTGCACTTATGACAAATTTGCCTACAAAAGGTAACTTTTAAGTAGATTTCACAAACCTAAATTCCTTTATCGACTTTAGTGATGAACTCATGGCTAATCTTCTCTCTCACTTTGTGTCTTCTCTCTCACATTGTTCCCGCGATATATAAATGCGTGATGTTATGTAAAGTATGTGTCAGGATGGTATCAAATAGTGATACAGAATCTACAAACATGGAGTAGACAATGTACTACCGCATTACGCTGTTATTACCATTGTTAGTCGTTGCATAAGTTTTTGTTTGTTCTTGATTTACGTAAATAATTTTACAAACGTCTTTACATTTTTTAACACCAATAAGTGTAACTCTAAATTCAAAGCGTAAGAAAAGTCAAACTCAGTATATTGTACGACTTAGTACAGTGTTATAGTGTTTGATATAGTTTTGCAGGACGTCAATAAAAGGGGAATAAAAGAAATACAACAAATTAACTCCAGAGACCATTTCGTTAGTTTGGCGTGTTGGTAGGCTTGATTTCTGAGAAGGAAATTTCTTATGGAAATTCTCTATTAGCAAATTCGAAATGTGAAGGAAAACATGCCTCATAGATGGCTACAGGCTTGTTCTACATTATATTACCGGAGACAAAACCATAGCTGGTGAAATTTGAATGTATAGGTATTACATTCTGCCTATTCTTCGGTCATGTACAAGCATAAGTTTATAAAAAAACCGGCCAAGTGCGAATCCGACTCGCGCATGAAGGGTTCCGCACCATCGTACAAGATTTAATACTATAAGCCAAAAAAATACGTCTCTAGTATGGGAGCCCCTTTTAATTTTTAATTTGTATTTATTATTTGTTGTTATGGCGCCAACAGATATACAAATTCTGTGAAGATTTCAACTGTTTACCATAAGATACAGTCTGGTGACAGACGGACAGACAGACGGACGGACAGCGGAGTCTTAGTAATAGGGTCCCTAAAAACAAACAAATTGGTAGAAAGTGAGTCACAGTCTTAAGCACACGCAGGCAGGTTGTTGTCATTTAAACACTATACAAACATCGGTGTTAAGTTATGAGATATTTATATAGATAATACTTGTTAAGTAGGTATAAGAGTCACTTAATTTTTATATTGTTATAATTGTTTTCTTGTAATGTTATTATTGGTTTCTTTAAGTTTAAATTTATTACATTAAATAAAAAAATCGTCCTTAAATTTATTCAATAATTCAATATATTGCATGCAAGGCGGAAAAAAGGTAACCTCAAAATATCGTTATAAAATCGGTTAAAATCGATATTTCATAAAAATTCCAACGGGCTCATAAACTTAAATGATTTTTGAATTTTATAAGCTGTTCTGACTAGTTTTAGAGTAGTTTAGAAAAAAAAAATGGCGCATTTTGCAATTAAGTCTAAAAAAATAAAATTATCGTTAATAATTTTAAAAGTTTAAAACCGATCTCGCTGAAATTTATAGCACTTTTTAGTATTACCACAAACTACAATTTCAGAAAGTTTAGGACTTTTACGTACGCTCCTTTTAAAGTTACTAAATGTTGAAAAAAAACGCTCTTTTTTAACTTTGACCTTCATTTGCTGTTAAACAGCATTTAGCGACTTTAAACAGTTGTCATTTTGTAGGTAATTTAATGGAAAACAAAAATGCTTTAGGCCTAAAGTACAAAAACGTACTGGAAACGAGATATCACACGAAATGTAAAAAAATGTCTTTTTTTTCATTAAATTGTTAAAAAAAAACGGCCTACTTGTCCAGACTCCGCATTTTTTACTATTTATCCAAAAATAAAAATGCGTGGTAATCCAACATTTAGGTAGGTATTTTAGTTTCTTGACTGGGCTATTAGTACATAGGGCACACTGAAAGTTCTGCCCTTCTGGCCGCTCATAAATGTTTGGATTTCAAATGTTATATTTTTTCAATATATTTGAAAAAATATAACATTTCACAGAAACTAAATTATTGATTTAAAAAAAATTGGCGGGAAATCGCGTGTCAATCGTTTTTTATCACACGTTGGAAGTTCGTCGTCCGTAGCAAAAATGGAATTAACGCAAAAGGATTTTAAAAAGTTCACTGACTCCGCAAGACTGCTCTGCACTGCTCGTCTTCAAAATGCTTTTGGGAGGGACGCACCTCATTTGAGCACCGTAAGGCGTTGGTACGCAGAATCAAAAAATCTTACATCAACATTTAAAAGTTAGAAAACTTTGTTGCCGCTGGATTCCTCATGAACTTACAACAGTAACAACCCCAGAACAAAATCGGACTCGTGTTGTTTGGTGTAAAAAAATGTTGTTAAAGTACGATCACGGACGTTCAAATGCTGTGTATGACATTGTGACAGGAGATGAAACATGGATATATTGTTACATGCCGGAAAAAAGCAACAGTCTTCTTTATGGGTGTTCAAAGGTAACAAAAATTGGGGCAGGCGAGAAATGTAGGCAAAAAAATTATTGCGTTTTTTTCTCCCGGACCTGGCTGTACGATCCCACTTGAAGAACAAAAGACAGTTAATGATGAGTGGTACACCACCATTTGTTTGCCTAGTCTTTGAAAGAGTTAAAGAAAAACGACCAAGAAGTCGCATCCTATTGTATCACGACAATTTTTTAGCAATAAAACCCCAACCTATGTCCTTCCCCAGAATATAATCTACCTCCTTGCCAAATTTCATTACGATCCGTTCAGCCGTTTAGTCGTGAAAGGAAACAAACAAACAGAGCTTTTTGCATTTATAATATTAGTATGGATTAGCATAGATGTGTAGCGAACATGTCGCTTCAGATATTCAATTTCGATTGAAGTATATACTATTTACTAGACGTCGCGTGGTGGTCGAATTTCGACGATGGTTTATTTCAGGGCCAATATTACTTGACCTGTCATTGTATAGACTTTCGTACCCATAACAAGCCAAAGTATATACTGGACACTTACAGCTTTATTTACCCGTTTTTGCAATTTTTTAACTTTACACTTCTTCTAAATATAAACTGTAAATATTCCAAAATTCACGTTAATATCGCGAAATTTTCTTATAAAGGGGTACAAAAAATTCTCTTCACGTATTAATATAATGATATTAAGAACGTCGACAAATCATTTGACACACATACCTAAATGTTTTAATTTGTAGGTGACAGATTAGATGCTATAGAAGTTCAAGTTGCTTAAAACTAATTTTACACGTACCCACTCTGTATCGTCCTTTAGTAGTTTCCATTCAATTTTTTCTATTACGACCTTAAGATAATGCACATAATATTTTGAATTTTGTAGAGGGGTATCCGTAGGCCGTACCTCATCGTTGACTGAAGTACGTAAATGATATGCTATTTGACCCCATATACAATAGCTTTAGTCACCAACGTACTACAGAAAAAAACCATTCAGTGGGAATTGAAAAGGTTTATTTACTCAATATTTGTATAGTCGTATTCAACGTATTCTACATTATTGTCATCGTTCTGGTTTGAATTTCGAACATATTTGTTTTTATAATACTGATCAGTCTGTCGTATGGAGGCCGTCTAGGCAAAGAGTAGGTAATTATTTTATTTTTTAATTACTCGAATTAGATGCGAAGTTGATTAAAAATATGGTGACACTGTTATATCAAAATTAAAATTGGAACCTTTTCTCTTTATCCACACTTTTAAGCTTGCAGCGCATTTCTTATAATTTATTTAATCCTTGTTCTAGCCATTATTGTGAATACTACTTAAAAACCTTACAAGTTTCTCATGGAATTTTTATTTATGAAGTTGTTTCAACTCTCAACACAAAAAATGCAATTTTCGACTAGTAGCCCCTGAAATTCCTTAGAGTTTATACCATTTAATCCGCTGATGTAACCAACATACATGTACAGTGATAAATTCAGGTATTTCACAACACCGCCTAAAGTACACACATCAAAAGTGTCTAGGGATCAAGTACCTTTTAGAGTATCGCCGCAATTGAGGACTATTATTTTAACTTTTTTGGATCGTTATTGATTTTTTTTAGTGAATTTCACTATTTGAATAAAGAACTTTTTTAAATTTGGATTATAAATAGAAACTCAACTGTCAATCAGGATTCCTATAAAAGAAAGAACGTGGGTGGCCATTCTTCAAAGTGATTTTGATAAACTGGTTTTAAGCATGCCAAATCGCTGTGATTGTGTGATTCGTGTCAATGGTGGAAACACAGATTATTATTTTTTTATCTTTACAATAAAAATTTAAAAAATCCTCATTTTTGCCTTTTAATTAATCACATTAATTTAGGTTAATTTCCCACATTTTGCAAAAATTGCAACTTTTCTTAATTTTCACAAAATATAGGGATGAGTTGTTAACTTAAACTTAGGAATTAAAGTTAAAAGCCAGTCTGGGAGACTAGATTTGATAAATATTAATTGGAATTTTTTTTATAGTTAAAAATGTACTTGATCCCTAGACACTTTTGATGTGTGTATATAACAGTTAACTTTTACATATACCTTAACGTTACAAGGTGACGTATTGGATATTTCATTATAAAGTAAAATAAATTACTGTATCTAGGTTGTAACTGAATTAAGCAGTGGTAAATTTATCTGTAATTACTGATAAATTTTCAGTGTGTTACCGAATTACTTAAACACAATGAAAATTGGCTATTGGCCTCAACATCGTTGTAACGCCATAAACCCAATCGAAATTATTTGGGGTATAGTAAAAGGATAATTCGCTTCAAACAATTTTGGTCTCAATATTATTACCTTTATATATATATATTATGTCATAATATTTATGTTGGCAGCGCGATGGCGGTGAAAGTGATTCACCATGTAATGACAGTGACAATGAGTCTGATGTATTTGAAATCCAACCAAAGGTGCATTGTAGAAATAAAGATGAAAATTTTGATTCTGCTTTTGATGATTCATATTAAACATCAAACTAGCTTTGATGTTTTTTCCTTGATTTGATTGCATGCTTTATATGTAAGTAAAAAATCAAAAATGTTCTTATTTGAATTTACAATGATGCACCATAGTATTAATTATTTATTCAAAAGGTTATCTGTAGCGAGATTTTTTTACTTTTTACATTTTTTATTAACTATGGGACTCACGAAGAGACTTTTGGAATGAAGAAATCCCTATGAGAATCAAAGGGACTGAGAGATTTACTTCATGTTATTTGCAAGATGAAGGAGCAATGAACCCACAATCGGTATGTAGGAAATAGTCTCTAGTGGTGCCTTTTTTTGTATTTTATTTATTTTATATTTATTTATATAATTACTTAAATTTGTAGCAGTGGATCGGTATCCATACATTTGTGTATAAATACTTGTGACAGATACACACTCATTCGGTCAAGGTAATACTTAGAACACACCCGCATTCAAGGCACGGTTTTCAGGGACATTTCAATAATTAAACCTAGAAAAACCGCAAAATAAATAATTACACGACCGTGATTCCGTGTGATTCATTAATAAAAGTTGCTGTGTCCGTTCGTGCATTTACTAAACAATTTACATTCAACTCCTGGGAGTTATAAACCTAGACGGCTCTCGTATATTTATTACTAGCTGTAGGTACCTACTGACAAAAAAAAATTAAAAATATAGATGAGAAAACGAAAATTACTATCATTTACCTACCGCCATATTTATAGCTACGATAGTAATTTTCTTTTATCGCTGAACTGTTCAGGTATATTCAGAATTAGCTTTACCTAGTAATTTAAAACGTAATTTAATACAAAAAACATTTAAAATGTACGTATTCATGGAAACTCTTGTAAATTGTTCTTAATTAATTGTTTTTTTTGTAATCGCATACAATATTTTGTGAGCAACTATACGTAATGAGTCGTATTTTGACACGTATCTGTTTAACCCCCGACGCAAAGAGGGGTGTTATAAGTTTGACGTGTCTGTGCGTCTTTGTGTCTGTTTGTGTTTGACTCCCAAACGAATGGACCGATTTAAGTGCTTTTTTTTATTAAAACCGTGACTTGATCGAAAGTGTTCTTAGAAATAATTCAAGAAAATCTATTCAGCCGTTTGAAGATCATCAGCTCTTTCCTAATCGTTGAAGCAAGTTTAAATTTTAACAGTAACATTTCAATGGCATTTCTTACTTATAACTTACCAAACATCAGGGGCGCAACAACCCTCAAAAAGTGGGGGTGTCCAAAATATTTTTTATGAGGACTAAAAAAAAAGGTCCTCAAACACTTTATTGATGTATTTCAAAGGCTCCCAAAAGAGTAAGGGTCCTCTTTTGGGGGCCAAATACGAAAATTTTGATCAAAGTCATTCAAAATTCATTTATGTACGTTGCAGAGCTTTATCACACATTGATATAGGTACCAAATTTCAACTTAATCGGTCCAGAAGATTCGGAGCAAATTAGCTGTGATGGACGGACAGACAAACGCACGAGTAATCTTATAAGGGTTTCGTTTGTTCATGCGGGCGGACGTTCCGAACCCTAATAACCCCTTGTAAAATTGGTTAAGTGATGCTTGAGCTCTAGTCAAAATTGACTATAATTTCGGCTAATAGAGCCGAAATTAAAGTCAATCTTGGGTAGATCTTAATCTGAGATCGATTAATCGAAAACTGTTTATTTGCGGATAAAAGTTAATTGAAATGCTTGTGGAATCCAAATATTGTGGTTGAACATGCTGCAGTAGGTAAAAATCGTTACAGCGGCATGTCTTAAAATGCCTTAAATAAGTCAAAAGGACTATTTATTAATCACAACAGCTGTGCTGTGGCTTCGTCGGCCTATCTCGATCTTCATATGAAGCGTCTGCTACAACTATTATTTCACAAATTTACAGAACGAAAATTCGTACAATGGCGATAAATATTATATATATTTATCGCCATTGTACGAATTTTATTTTTTTTTATGGTATTTTATTTTTGTTTAGTTTTATTATTTTTTTTTTATGGTATAGGGGGCAAACGAGCATACGGGTCAGCTGATGCTAAATGACTACCGCCGCTCATGGGCACCTGCAACTCAAGAGTCACAAGGGCGTTGCCGCCCTTTAAGGTGCCTGCAAGTTTAAGAGCATGTTATGCTGACACGGTCACTGCAAAATGTTTTAATAATAGGCTTTGATTTACAACATTTTGTAAATAATGTACTATATAAAGGGTTCTAATGTTTGATTAATTATCATTAAAGGACGCTTATATTGTATTACAGTATTCTAATGCCTGTTTGCGCAGTTCATTGGCTAACGTTCGTAATGTTTTGTTTTTGCAATACGCATTGTTTCATAACGTTCACACTGTCATAGGTAATAGCAATACGTATGACCCCAAAGGATACATTAAACTGATTGGAATAAAAAATGTGTAATACTACAACGTGTAGTAATACTACAACCGCAATTAGTTTTATAACTTTTTTTTTGTTATGTGAGGAATATAAAAGGCTATTCGTACCTGAGTATCAATTTACTTTAACACTTAACTTAAGAGCGGTACTATAAACATACTTACATATGGGTACATATTTTTTTTTCATATACATGTTATACGTTGAAACTCCCAGACGGAATATGCAAATACCTGTATCCATTGGGATACAGGTATTTGCATATTCATGCAAATAGATACTTGCACTGAGTGGGAATTCAAAAAGCGTCATTCGACGTTGCAATCGAATGCACTACCACTACTCCACATAGGTTGTCATTAGTAGTAAGGATTTCATATGATCAAATTGACAACACACTGTATTGGAAAATCACTGAGAATATACAGGCTGTATTTGAAAAAGGAACACTTACTTAAATCAGCGGAAGGGTGACTCTAGGATGCAGTTACAAGAAGAGTTTTCGGAAAAAAAACTATCCGTTTGCAAGTTATGACCGAATTTTCAGGTATTTTTACCTCCGATTCTCATAAAAGCAGGTGGAACGTGTAAAGTTGAAGATTTTAAATCCTACTTTTTTTTTTTTAACTATTCACTCAGTTATTGAGAAAATCCTTAAAACTTAGATTGGACACATTAACGTAGATTTTCTTAGTAAATATATATCTGTATAATATATCTAATAAAATCTGTAATGTAAAAAACGCAATTATCTTTGTGACAGCATTTCACGATTTACGAAAAAGGTATTTTTGCAAACAATTTTGAAAATAATAGAGCGGAAGCGTGACGTCCTACAGCGTCATACAACTCGACTCGTATTGCATATCTACTTAGATGAATAAAAACCAGTTATCTACTGCTTATTTGTATATTTCTCAATTTCTATTTGGGTAAACAAGTACATTGTATATCTATTTAGTATTTAGGGTAAATTTGTTTTTAAATTGTTACTGGAATGAAAAAACTTGCAAAACTCTTCAACATAATCTTAAAACGAAATCCCTTTTGCTTAGTTATCCTACAAGCAATTATCTACTGTATTACTTTAAAGTAAATAGGCACAAAGAATTTAGAGATTTAAAAGAATTTATCTATAGTATCAAATTCATCACATCTGAAGTACATCTGATCAGATGTCTAAACTTAAAATAATACTTTAGTTATCGGTGCAGTAAAATTAATAATTAGTCCACAGATAACACATTGTTAGATTACAGAGTACACATATTTAGAGGGAGCCAAAAGACTTGAAACGCCGCTATGGGAAGTGTAACTATCTGTACTAAATAAAACAAATGATAATAATACCTTTTTTATCGTGTGAAAATCCCCACGGGTCATCACCCGGGCTAGCGGTGAAGTGGTATGTCGGAATCGAATCGAATAAAACCAAACGGTGTTCCGACACAAACGGGTTAATTGTAAGGGACTCGGGTATACCCTAGCAAGGAAGTCGTCGAAAACCCCGGCAGACTTGACCGCCTCTTAAATAATAGGCAGCCACACCAATGATAATATAATAATACTTAAGCCATTGTTTCCTTAATCCATTTAACGGCGTATATGATCGTTTATCGTTTCACGTTCTATGGCATAATATTGTTGTACAGTTGATATAGCAAAACTATAGCAAATTGAACTTTTCATATCAAACAACTGTGAAATTTGGAATCTTTTGGCAAACTAAGACATATGCTCAACTGTAAAATCGATAAAAATAAATGAGTTGATTACTCGTTCATATATAATTTTTATATAATCCATTTATAAAGTCTTGATCGGTTTATTACTAATTGGAACCTTTGCATCATTTATAATTACATAACTAGCTACCCAGCCACGCGTTGCTGTGGCCAAGTAATTTACATTAAAAAAATACTGTGACTATAAATTGAGATAAAAACTATCCTATCTCTCAAGTTGAACCAAATTACACACAGTGTGCATATCTCATTAAAAGCAGTTCATTAGTTTAGGAACCCATCGCGTACGAACAACGTGACACGAATTTTTAATAAATTGTAATAAAAAGATATATAATTGATTTTATATATTTTATTTTATATTGATTATATTGATTGGAAAAATTCTAATATGTGTCCGGATCCTACAGAGATGTAAACTTAGGTACCTATGCCAAAAAATATTTTAAAAACTGTAAATTAACGTTTATTTATATTACAATGGCCAACGCGGTATGTTCTATATTCAAGCCCGAATTGACAAATAATATTTAACAAATTAGAATAAAGATTACGCCATGAACAGTCATTTTATGAAAAAAGCCTTAAGGTTTTTACCGATGATCAATGAACGACGTAAATTGTATACGCAAAGAAAACGATCCTTACGCATCTGTTGACACTGTGATATCATAGTAATGTTTAGGTACGAATTCGAGTGCAAGTACGATGATTTACTATTCAACGATTTTCGACCCAATCAATTGTCCCTTATTTGTAAACTGTATTAATCTTGCTGGAAAATTTTATTCCGTTCTGTGCTCATAATGTGTGTAAAAAACTTTGCGCATAGCTAAGTGAATTAATATTTTTTTTAATATAATATGTTAGGACTGTAATGAGTAATAAACATAATGTTTTGGTTATGTTCTAAATTGACACATTATATTATTGTGTTGCATGTTACAAAAAATAGAAGCAGAGGCACGAAGAGTTCAAAATAACTAAAATATTTTAGAAAGTCGTTAATCAAGTCTTTGATAAATTAATATTTAACTTATACAAGTGTCGGGCTCTGTGTGGCCTCTGTCGCATATGTCTTTTATATCGATTTATTATACTGTAATTATCGTAACACTTCCTAGTCAGTACGCGTCGGTGGCCGGTCGACCTACGAGTCCTAAAGAAAAGGTCACTCGTTCTAGCGTATAGAAGCGTAATTCCGAAAGTTGTTTTACAGATATAATTTATCGGATTGGATAGTTTTTTAGACCAGGTATTTGTCTATAAGCCTGCAAGTAGACCAGAGAGCTATAAATAGAGTGGGCTTTGCTCTCAGTTTCCCCATGACATAATAGTATGTGATGTTTGGCAGGGCTGTCCGATTAATTGATAACACTTCGGAGGAAAAGTTCTCGAGTGTTACTTCGGAAGAAGAGTCCGTCCTTTAAAAGGTCAACGAACTAATTGAAGTTTCAGGAACCCGTTAAAAAAAGGGGTCGCACGGCCACTGTTTATGGAACTCTTTTTCTTTAGAACCGGCCATCAGTGTATAATGGCTGAGATGATGACTATTACAAGCCTTGCAAAGCGAGAGAGTTATTACGTACATACATACTAATCTAATAAATGGTTAATCTTTGCTTAGTTATACATAAATTATCTTGTCAGGATTGAACTGGAGACCTTGTTCTAATGATCTATCGAGTAAAGCAAATTCTAAAGCAATTTATTTAATGCCAGCAACCCGTCCCGGCTTTGCACGGGAGACAGAAAATATTTATTTGTATTAAAACTCTCAGTCGCCATGTTTTGACGAATTTACACAAAACCTTAATAAATTATACACTCAAACCTTCCTCGTGAATTCCTCCGTCCATTGGCGGAAACCGTATGAAAATCCGTTCGGTAATTGTTTAGTTTATCGCGATCAGACAACCAGACAGACACTTTTGATCTCTTAAAATGAAATGATATTTAGGTGATAGATTCCTAAAAAGTAACTAGATAAACGTAAGACATTTCTAACACTTGTATTACACTTCGGTCGAGCTGGCCCAAACGTGCCGAAGCATGGCTCTCCCACGAGTATTTATTTAGATTAGGTTTGAAATATTTTTTCTTCACTTTACGTTGCTCGAACAGATTTATAAATTTCAAATCAGGCTTCGACGTTGATATCGTTTAATAACAACTAAGTAATTGTTTTATACAAGTTTGTTATGCTTCGATCAAATATAAAATAGATGTTTAATCGGTGCTCAAAAAATGGCACCAAATTAACTGTGCTTAGATCAGTTGTAAGCACAATTGTACTCTCAGACGCTTTGCGTCCGCGCTAGCTGTATGACGTTTCGAGATGCCGAAGTGTGTAGTCAGAGAAGTCAAAAATAATACTTTAAACGTAAAAAAAGGATAGTGTTGTTCTTTTTGTGATTATATAATTTTTATGATGACTTTAATGTTCTAAAGTTTTAAAATGGCACTATAACAAAGAATAATTTGAAAAGTATGTTATTATTTTGAAATGGATGTCTTGCGCAGCTGTCCTTTTCACTCTCGTGAATGTTTTATGCAACGCGATTTCTGCCTCACATCGTATTGTCGAACAAAGTCGATATGAAAAAACTTGGAGTCGTTATTACATTTTCTTAATTTATTATAATTATAAATTAAATTAAATGTAATGTGCTTTTTTACTTTTTGACATTATACTTAAAAAAATCATTTTAGTTTCACAAAACGTATTTCGAAGAAAGAAATATAGGCTTATTATAGCACGAGATAAAGGATTGCCTTTATCTCGTGCTATAATAAGCCTATATTTCTTAAGAATAAGAATTTTATAAACCTAATAAGCCAAGCGTAATTTGTTCACTGCATTTTAGTAAAGATGACATATACGTTACTAAGAAAGGTTTTAGCAAATTAAAGAAAACAGCTATACCGAAGATACAGTTAAGTAAATTGGTTATTAATTATTGATTTTTTAATTAAGTGTACGTTTGATTTTAAAATGGAATAATTAATTAAGAGCGGTTGTTTTCGTTGGTTTAGCAAGTAAATATAGAAAGATGGCAAGGATCAAATAAAGAGCCAAATGTATCAAAACAATTGTGACATTTTTTCGCTAAACTAGATTTTTAAACAGCAGGCCAAGAGAGTTAATTGTGCAGATTATTAAAACATTTAATATGTGGTGGTATATAGATGAATTCGTAGTTCCTTATTTATTAAAATATTTAAAATGTGAATATTGCAAAGATTATATATTTGTTAGCTAAAGATAGGTTGAGTTTCAACAAATTAATATATATAAAAGATTTTGGAGGTTTATGCTGTGCATCTAATGATGTATTTATCATTTGTTCAAAAGTCAGAGACCATTTAATACGATTTTTTCGCACTGGTCTATGTGTCAAAGAGAAAATGTGCATTTCTATTTTAAAACAGTTGAATCTTGTTGATATTTTTTTATAACAATCAACGAACTGCTGAAACAAAGGATCGTTCCAAACGGCAATTGTTTAATGAGTTAACTTAATCCAAAGGTACATAAAGCACTTTAAAATGTTTTTTTACCTTATTAAATCTTTCCTCTAAAATATGTATAATATTTTAACAAAGCAGAAGTACTTGAATCAGAATAATTATAACTTATTTCATAAAGTGGAATAACAACAGAGGTTTACAATAAAAACTCATAACAATTTAATCTTTAAGTTTTGTTTTGTAAATTATTTTCCCATATAACATTATTTTATTACATATATTTTTTTAATTTGACAGAAATTAATTAAAAAAGCGTATTAAGTACTATTATAAAAGCTGTTTTCACACAATTCGACTCCATAAGTTCGATAGCCTTTTTGGATGAAATTAGTAACACGAGCCGACTACGATTCGTTGTGACAAGTAATACACTACAGACATTATACATTGATGTTTATATATGAAACTATTACAGCATATATTTCCACGGACATTCATTGTATGGTCTGGTTTATGATTAGGATGGCATTCTAAATGTATGCACGTGAAGTATGTAGTTATAGGTGCCATTATTTGACGCGGTTTTTGTTTTAGGCTGTGTATCTATGGTATATTTGATCCAAGTTGTTATGGTAAAAAACTAAACGAGTACTAGGTGTGTATGTCTACAGTAGAACTGGTTTACGTTTTTATTTGCGCGCGAAAATAAAAACCAGAGGCGGTCATGGACTTCCAACACATACAGATATTCAAAAT
Source organism: Euplagia quadripunctaria (assembly GCA_963859945.1). Classification (NCBI taxonomy): domain Eukaryota; kingdom Metazoa; phylum Arthropoda; class Insecta; order Lepidoptera; family Erebidae; genus Euplagia; species Euplagia quadripunctaria. Next base: position 10,829,669 of record OY982576.1, on the reverse strand, counting down.
AATGGATAACAATGTAAAGCATAAAGAAACCAAGTCCAATAAAAAAATAGAAACTTTTTTTATTGGTCTGAGATAAATAATAATAATTACTTTATTCCTAATAGGTACTCTATAATGGACTGAGAAGATGCTGAATTTATATTTGTTGTCCGATGAAAATGTTGAAAATGATTCCATGAGAATGATTAAACATTGCAAAAAACATTAGGTATACCTACTGTATTATATTTATTATTATTATTTTATAATTTAAAAGTAGTGAGCTAATTTGAAACACTGTTTTCCCTCAATACAAAATCTAAGAGCCAGTCTAAGTATTAATTGGACACGGCAATCTCAATGTCAACATGAACTTATAAAATGACACATGACACTCGAAATAAATAAGTATGTTACGGTATTACCTAATGTGAGAAAAATGGTAATATATTATTCATTAAGGTTAAAGTAACACATATGAACTTAGATCAAATATACCGAAGGCCATGAATGTCAACATTAAAATTTACTATCAAATGCGGAAGTCTTTTTAGCTGTGTGGAAGTTGCGTACACTTCATGGTACTCGAACCCGTTCTCTAGAAATTAATATCTCCGCTCCCGTAATGATTTTAATGAAAATAGAAAGTTAATCCATAGAAAATCCAACAAAAGCCTTAAAGTCTGTTAGGACCTCCGTGAAAATAAGGAGTAAAAAAGTAGCAATGTTTTTTTTTCAAATTATATTTTTAATGTTAGATCCTCTTGGACCAACTTTTGACAATTTGTCGCGTTGAATGGAGCAGATAATTGATGTTGTTATTATGATTACAACAAGTATTCAAAGCCATTGCAAAGCATTGATAACGTACAGGGGACCATTGAGTCCTATGCTTCAGCAACCCTATGTATCGTAAATTAATATTACTACTACTTTAAAGGAATACGTGCGTTACTTAATTTATAATAATAAATATTAAAAAAAATGCTTACCAATACGAAGCGAACAGACAAAATATTATTAATATAAATCAGTAAAAAGTTCCAATTAAAAGCATGTTTTCACGAATTTGCGTAGTCAAAAAATTATGTCACAAATCAATGATAATAATATACGCGTCAGTTAACACTTTTTTCAAACATGTCACGTCACTCTTTGTTTTTGGAGTCCGCATAGGGTTTTCTATAGGGTAGAACTGGTGAAGAGGAGTACCGAAGTTTGATTCGCGCACGATCGGTGGTTAGTTGAGCCTCGTATTTCGCGATACTTCAAAGTGGCTGAGCGTGAGACGTGTTATCGCACAGAAGCGGCGCGGTGTTGTGACATTCGGATAGTTGTAACAACAGTTTTGCACCTCCAGGTTAACACCTCTACCCCACCTCTTATATTATTTCTGTTAATTAACTTATAAGGTTGCAATCATTATTTCCGTGACTTAAAACACAATATATGTTGCGAAGAAGGAAAAAATGAATTCAAGGTATCATGTTTGCACTCAACTTGTGACATCCAGGAATCGGGTGTTTTTTTCTAAACTGATGATTGAAAAAAGATCAGCATTGTAAGTGAGTTGTTGTGTTCTTACAGGCACTTTTCTCACAATCCTTATAGTCAATTAATTCTTAGTTAATCTAGCTTCGTTATTGCCTAGATTAGGCCTGTATTAACTAGTTTCATAAAAACAAACTGAAGGTGTCAGCTTTATCTAATTGTGGCGTCCAGAACATTGGTCGAGAACAATTTTTATTTCCACATTTTTCGTATTCCGTAAAAGCAGCCGTCAATGCAATGTCCGACCGTTATAATTTGATATTGCGAATTAGAAATGTGAAAACTATGTAAGGAATAGTAATACAGTATAGTGATTGTACACTGTAATTAAATATTTTTAATATTATAGAAACTATAAAAATGTTTATCATCAGTACCTACTAGATAAATTGAAATCGTTAGATTCTGATATTCGTACACGGTATCTCATTTTATAATACGGAATAACTGTAGTAGTATGATGGCAGTATGATGGCCTGGTACATTATATCTAAATACCACTACTGCGGCAAACAAGCATATGCCAAGCCTAATGAAATCGTTCACTAGAGCTCATGAATGCAAAAGATACGTAGAATAGCTAGTTGATCTCCGTACCGCTCCGTTGAGTGTGAGTGATAATCTTATAAATTTTTAAACCTTTATGTTTATTATGATCTTCACTTAAAATATAAGCCTAATATACATGTAATAAACGTTCAATTAGTAACATTACGCCTATTACTTCAGGCATAGAATATTGTGAAAAACACAATGAAATACTCATGGGATTTTTTTTATGGTTTTATGGATTTCTCAAGGCCAAGACGACACGAGTTTGCCAGTACAGTGGATTCAACGCTCCCCAGATCCCGCCCCCCAACAATGGTAGATGGGTGTGGAAAATTTAAAAAAGAAAAACACCCAATTGTCGGCATATTTTTCACAATTCAGGCGAAAATGGAAAAGTATGATTTTTTGAAATTTTACTCCATCTATAAATTGGAAAATAAGAACCTATAGCTATAAACCAAAATCGCCTCACCCCGACTCACCGGATGATTCCACTCATTTCTTTTGAGCTCTATCTAGGTTGCCACCTAGATATGGCTTAAAGTTTGGGCAAATTAGAAAAATAAAAAAATAAAAAAAAAATTCTATGGCGTTGCGAGGTACATCTGGGTATTTTTTTGTTTTTATCTATTTTATCTGCGTTGTAATTTTTACGCGCAAAGCGATGCTGTTATCTTACAACGGGGTGCGAAGGTGAGGCCCTTGAGAACGTTTGTGATAATGACCTAAGCAAATGGGTAGAGCGAGCTTTTTGATGACCGCAAGTCAAAAATAGGATTTATTAAAACGTTGGGCACCTCTTAAAAATTACAACTTTGAAGCAAAAATTTATTCACGGTTGATTTGTGATTTACCCTTGGTTAATACTGTAAACACCAAAAAGGTGCACTGTGTTTATATGTATGTATGGGGCCTCCTGACACAAGTTTTTCCATACTTGAAAGGAGGCCTCAGCAATTTTGATAAATGTGTAAATAAGTTACTGAAATAAAACATTTTTCATTTTCATTTTCATATGTGCTGGCGTTTTGGTTTCATTTGTGACTCGATCCTTCTATCGGTTTCAAAGTATTCATAAATACTGCAATAAGCATGTCTCAACTCAGTAACATCAATCTGAATTCAACGATGCAAAGAATTTCTCGGAACAAATGCCCGTGGAAGTTCTGATGAATGCTGCTCACCATAAGGAAATAGGAAAGAATCGAAAAATTTGAAAAGACTGTAATTGAATCTGGCGACTTTGGTTTAGAACATCGTATTGAACCAGGTAAAAAGATTCGACACAGATTCAAAACGAAATTATTGGTTCGTGTGCCTGGTCGTAAAGACTGAACTTTTTCTTCGCCTACTATTGTTGCGATGACATTGTTGTTCTTGTTGATCTATAACTTTTAGTTCAAAAAAAGAACTTATTCAAGCAAATTTTAAGGAATTTTATGAAATAAAGGCTTTGACTATTATCGAAATCTTAGTAAACAGTAAGTTTTTTCAAATTGTTCTAATTACTAATTAATTAATCGGAAGATGTTATCAGTCATTTATTAAATGTCATTCGAAGAGATAAATCATTCCTAAGATTAATAACGATGTTGAGATCAATAAGTAAATTTAAACGATTAGCGGTTCAAATTAAATTGAAAATGATTATAAGTAATTTAATTAGAACAATAGTTTATGAAGCAATTCCTTCCTTTGTGTCATGGAGATTATATTATATTTAGTAAAAAGTGAGCCTTCACAGTTATCTTACAGATCACGCCATTTAGCGTGATCTGTACTTTATGGCTAAAGTTTTGTACAGCGACGATTTTATTTATTTATGCGAAATTAACCTTGTTTCATTAATTTAACACTAACTCCTGGTAATAGGCGAGATAGTTACACCTCCGAGAAGTGTAAACAAGAACAGTCAGCAATAAAATTCGCTGCACGTGTCGAAATTCGCTAAAATTCTTAATTCTAAAGTGTATTACTTTTTTATTTGTTTATGTAAATTCACTAGAAACGTGGATCGTGCATATGTAAAAAAATAATCGTCTCAACTAAGCTAAATACTGATTTTAGACGTTCACATCGTAAGTAGGTTTTGAATAGCAACCTTTTCGCTTGTATTAAAAAAAAACTAATTGTGAATTATAGAAATGAGAATAAACCACCAAACCAAGAGTAGTGATCGATAAACTTACAATTCCAATTTGTACCTACACTATGCTTGTAATTGAAAACATAGTAACTAGAAACCTGAAAATTGCAGTTACTGTGTTTTCAATTATGTGGATAGTAGATTTAATATGTTCACTGACTTTATTTGCTAACTGCTACTGCTATTTGCAAATAATAGGCTGTGACCGTGTTTTATTTATTTGTAATGTGGGTCGTCTATTACTATTCTTACTTTCCTAGTAAACCCCTTATAATCAAGTCTATTATTTGCACTAAAACTAGGTTTAAATAGGATGGTGTGGGAGTCCAATCGCTGCACAACAGCACAACAAAGGTTACGTCTAAAATAATAAAATGATGTATTGGTTATAAGTTTAAGGAGAAATAAACAAATAGCCTAGTATCCTAAAAACCGATATAACAGTAATTTCAATCTGAAGGTCTATCTAAGGCATAAGAATTTCATCAAGACTTCAGACTTCGTCTCAGAATTTTCTTTTCGCATCTTCGTTACATTCCTGAAATGTTAATGGTCACTGGACCAAATGACCGGCGACCAGATTTTAATTACATAAGTAAACCATTATGATTCAGCCTATGGTCTGCGCATGCACATAAACCGAAAAAGAAGCTCATATTGTCAGTGGGACTGTTTATACAAACGGGTCTGATATAGACGTCAACATTACTAAGTATTTTGTAATATTTGCGTCATAGGAATATAAATACGTTTATTGCTCCGAAGCAACATACAGTAATAAAGTTTAAAAAATTTATAAGCTTTCAGCAAGAAATATTGAGCTGTTTTTACGGAAAACATGTGGGTAAAAATACCTAAAAATAAAAATACCTAGAGGTAAAAATACGTGGAAATTCAAATGGTCATAACTTGTAAACATAGAGTTTTTTTTTTAATTCTTATTGTAACTGCATGCTAGAGTCATGCCCTTTCAGTGATTTAAGTAAGTGTTCTATTTTCAGATACACCCTGTATACGGAAATGGTTTTTAGAACTAACTTCGATGGCTTTGGCGAGCACAGGGAATAAATCGCGTTCATATACTATAATCCATGTACAAATATAGACCTAGATATAAGAACAAGATCTATCACCTTACCTGTCATAATATACAGATATGTGGACAGAGGCCCGCAAGAGGCTTCTGTCAATAACTCTCATAATAATCGAACGAATGGAATTACTAATCGTATTTTAAAAATCAAAATATGGCATTGTTATTTTACTCATAGAAATTTAATATCAAATAATATGTTGAGAAATGTAACTTAAGTTTTAACCATACACACATAGAGCACTCAGTATCTCAATCAACTCAATAGATACATTTCAAGGCGAGTCTAATGAGCATATTGATTATTAAATAGCTCACATGGGACCAAATCAATTTAGCAGTAAATTACTTTATTTATTCTTCCTATGTAACTTTACCTAAATGCTGCTCATCCCTAATCAAAATTCTGAAGTGATATTTTGAACATTGTTTTATTTTAGTTACTCTCTATATATAGTTATAGGTATATAGTTTATTCATAATTTTTATTCGCAGAAAGTAGACTGCAAACTTTCTCTAAAATTGTCAGCCAATGGTGCCGATTCTATTGTAACACTCACCAAACCAAAACCTGACTTTATTTCTTCATATAAAATCAACTCTGTTTTCTTAGCAACAAGGTCTATTTGTTACTGGCATCTATTTCTCAGCGCCACTAAATTTCACTAAAACCTGTCAACGTATACTCAACTTTATTTCCATGCAGCGAGAGTCCCCATTAATCAAATGCCGTATAATTACCGTATAAAAACTTGTTCAAAACGAACTAAGATGACGTTATTTTAATCGACACCTACGAAGACGCATACTAAAAATACAGAGCAAAAAAGATGGCATTCAACGGATAACGGCTCTCGCTACGTGGTATTAAAGTTTATTTAAGCGTGTCAGACTTTAGTCGACAAATAAATTGCTTATTTCGATAGCGACATATGTTACCTACTTGTTTAAATTTGAAATAAGACCTTGTTTCAAAGTGAACAAGGTTTACATCTTGTATGAAGAAAATTTAGTCAATTATAGTCAAGAGAGTAATACAACAGAATTGACACCAATGACTATTTTTACATTTTAGTCTTGTAAATTGATAATGCCAGTAAAATAAATTCGAAGAAATAATTAGAAATGCATAAAACAAGTTAACTTAAATAAATAGTGAGAGAGGTATCTGTCTACAGGTGATTTTGTTAATTAAGTGACGTCAGCATAGATTATAACTACTCGTACCACAACTTCTATTTTTTTAATGGCTCACGTATCGTATCACCACTTACAAGTAAAGGAAAGAAATTGAGACACATTATGAAAGCAAAAAAAAATTTAATTGGGATAGTATCTGAATCGAGAGGAGAGAGAGAATATATCATAATATAGGTAAGTACCTACCTATGTCTCTTTAAAACTTAAGTAAGTTTTAAAGAGACATTGGTGGTTATGAATGAGGCTAAAATCCCACTAATCCCACTAATGTTATAAATGTGAAAGTTTGGATGGATAGATGGATGGATGGATGGATGGATGGATGGATGGATGTTACTCTTTCACGCCAAAACTACTGAACTCATTCCGATGAAACTTGGTATGTAGATAGCTGGAGACCTGGGTTAACATATAGGCTACTTTTTATCCCGATATTCCCACGGGATCGAGACATACGCGGGTGAAACCGCGGGGTGCTGCTAGTATGATATATAGCAGAATAAAACTAAGGAAAAAATGAATTTAGACTATGTCATGTGAGTATAACACTCACATGACATAGGTCATTGTTAACAATTTAGAATGTGGCAAAGAGGTCAGTAGTACAAACAAGTCCAAGTCTTATTCTATTCAGGGAACTCGTAGCACGTTTATTATATAGCATTTTGCTGAACCAAGGCTTTGGCGGAATCCCCAACTAGATCTTTCGCGCCTAAACCTTACCTTTACAGCGGCTAGATTCAGCTCAAAAATTCTCCTAACGCTCTTTAAGATAAACTAATAGCAAAAAAGTCATGTCATTGTAGTAATTCTAATAACATAAGGATCTTCAACTCCATTCTGTATAGCTTCATTAGCTAGGCGGTCTATCGTTATATTTCCTACGATTTCAATGAGTTGAAATCGTAGGAATTAAATAGACAATTAAGTTTAAACTGTAACACTTTAGTAGTAAGTTCTTAATTTCAATAATAACAGGAAAAATATGACTATTAAATGGAAATCTAGCTTTATTTAATTTTAAATCGTTACGAATTTTACCACAACCAACTGGAGTGTTAATATTTTCTATCAAGTCCTCATCTGATCGTTCCACTGGAATTCCCCTTTTACAACACTAATGCGGGTGACTGAGAAAGATGTTATGAAGCCTTTATAATTGCCCAATTCAGGAGCCCGATTTTTCATATGTGGGTATATATGTATAGGATATACTGAAAGTTTTTAGAATAGTAAGAAAAGCAGATGATCAAAAATTTATTTAAATTTCCAACTAGGAACTCTTTGGAATCTGAAGATGTTTAATGATTTCGTATGTCACTTGTTTTCACGAATTGGTGGCAATTTAAAAAGTGTCTGTCGTGCATCGAAATGGATTTGACTAGAGAAAATTTTCGCTCAATGATTTATTACGACTTTCGTTGCGGTCTTACTCAACAACAATGTTACGATAGACTTCGATTGGCATTTCATTACAAAGCGCCATCTCGTGCCACTATCTACAACTGGTTTAAACATACTGGTTTAATGAGTTTAAACGTGATCGATGCAAACTCATTGATGATTCTTGAGAAGGACGTTCTTCTAGGGCGACTACTGAAGATAACGTGAGTGCTGTGGGCTAATGATAGAAGCTGATAGACGGGTGACATATCAACAGATTCGGGCAGCTTTAGGCTTTAGTCAAGTACAAAAAGTCTTACATAACCATTTAGGCGTCAGAAAGCTTTGTACTAGACGGATTCATCATAATTTGACGGAAGATCAAAAACGCCGTCGCTTGGATTGGTGCCATTCAATGCTTGAAAAGTATGACGGAGGTAACTCGAATGCTGCATATGACATCGTAACAGGTGATGAAAGCTGGATATATTGTTACGAACCCGAAACCAAAAGACAATCTGCGCAATGGATGTTTCCAGTCGAAGATTTACCGACAAAAGTAAAGAAAGGCAAAAGTCGAGGGAAAAAGATGATTGGCTCATTCTTTGGATGGACAGGTAATTTCGCAACAATCATTCTGGAAGATAAAAGGACTGTAAGTTACTGCAGTTGGGTGTGTCAGTCATACTTGGAAAATGTGTGCCCAAGACCTAGGGTCGTCCTCCATCACGACAACGCTCCAGCTCAGTCCGCTAAACGGACTATCGAATATTTGTCTATCAAAAGTGTGGAGCTAGTGAGTCATCTTCCTTACAGTCCCGACGTGGCACCTTGTGACTTTTATTTAGTTCCAAAAATAAAAGATTAACTTAGAGGAATTTCGTTTTAAGAACCCTGAAGATGCCGTAGCTGCCTTTGAAAAAGGTGTGGAAGAGATCCCTAAAGAAGAGTGGGCTCACTGCATGCGACGGTGCTTAGAAATGAACGGATTATATTGCAAAGGCCATTAACAATGTTATGTATAGAGCTACATTTCATTTTTGTTCCAAAAGTTATAGGATGTTAGGTAGGATACACTGTCACCGGGAGTCTGTCACTTTTTTGAATGTATAATAAACGCACACTCACCAAAGTGAATCCTATCTCGCGTTGGCGGTATAGTAGAAATGGATGGAACTTACCCCAAGCTCCTTGTTTCTTATTTACTCTATCTTTACTACAAAATATACAGAAAATTTATATTACTATAACTACGATCCAAATTTATACATAAATACAGAAAAAAAACTATTTTTAAATGAAAAAGGGCCAGAAACACGTATTTAGGATTTTGCTTTCCCAGCACTTCCTCAAACTTCTAGTTAAAATCAAAGAAAAAAAAAATAAAACAACATGCTTTGTTTATGGCACGCAAACAACAGCACGTTGTTATGTCCGTGTATTAAACCAATGTATTTAGGTCGAAGGTATAGGTGTATTTACTTAAATGGTTAATAGCACAGAAGTTTAGATGTCTTTAAAATAACAATAATAATAATTGAACAATAACGATAGAAAAATAGGGGTGAGAAGTTAAATAGATTTATTTCTACTTCGAATAGTGTTTGCAAAATCCTAACCTATGCTTTGCTTTGTTGTCTTTTTAATTATTAGGTTCTTTAAAATTAAAAAAAAACTACTGTGTATCTCCTAAAACTCGTGTTTTGTCCTTACTGCCAATTAAGGGTACCTCAGCTACATGCAAATATTTTAGTTTCAATTCAATTCGCTTTTATTTGAATAAACATGAGTAGGAAATTACATGAGGTGTTTAGAGAATGATTATAACATTGTCATGCCCTGATGTCATGATATTTTCCTCCTCGAAGTAGGTAGAATTAAATGTTATTATTAATAGATATGATACTATTAATAACATGATCAAAGAAAAACTATAGTACGCATATGAAAGATCTTGTTAATCTTGAATGTCGTTTACTTAAGTATATCGAATCAATGTAGAATTTCTTGAAAGAATTACTTACATTGAATGACGCCGCTATGACGAAAAAAATTACAATCCAATATTATTATTGTATTTTATATGGCAAACTGCATAACTTATACGGTAAACATTATCCCACACATATTATAAATGTGAAAGTTTGGATAGATGGATGGATGTATGGATGGATGGATGGATGTTTGTTACTCTTTCACGCAAAAACCACTGAACCGATTGCGATGAAACTTGGTATGTAGATAGCTGGAGACCTGGATTAACGCATAGGCTACTTTTTATCCCGATATTCCAACGGGATCGGGACTTAAGCGGGTGAAACCGCGGGGCGCTGCTAGTATAAAATATAAATGATTATAAAAAAAAAACTAAATACTTGTCAAAACGAAAATCAGATAATAATAATGAGTAGGTAAATAGTACTAAATTATATTCGGCAAAATGTGGGCGTTTAATACACCTCTGCTTAAAGACGTGAATGTCTGCACATAAGTTAATAATATGTTTACTAACATTTATTTGTGAATAACGAACGAATGACTTCAATAACTTTGAATGAGGTTTGTGGATGCAAATATCTATTGACAACAGGTAATACGTACGTACCTCCGGCCATAGACCAGTTATCAACTGATTAACATTACGGACGAACTTGAGTATAAATGCCTAAGAAAGAAAGAAAAAAATGGAACAAAAAACACTAATAGAAAATGAAATGGAAAAATCTTTTATTAAACATATATTTTTGGACCTTGTCATCCTACGAATGTTATAAACGCAAAAGTTTGTGAGGATGTATGGATGTATGTATGTATGGATGTTTGTTACTCTTTCACGCCAAAACTACTGAATCGATTGCGATGAAACTTGGTATGTAGATAGCTGGAGACCTGGATTAACATCTACTACTACTTTTTATCCCGATATTCCCTCGGGATCGGGATTTACGCGGGTGAAACCGTGGGGCCCTGCTACTGTAGTATATTTCTTCAGCTGTACCTATCAATAACAATCGTAGATATTTTTTGTCATTATTGCGATCGAAAACCTATTTGATTATAATGAACTTAGCCAAGGTTTTATTTTAATTAGACATTTATATCTTAGGCAACTGATATAATTAAAATCATTGTGATTCTGTTAACCGACACGCGAACACCATTGAAAGCAGTTAGTGATTGGTATATCAGTGGACAAAGCCTAGAAGTATTGAAATCGAAATAGATAATTGTTTTTTTATTTAAAGAAACTTCTAAAGATTGATTTTAGAATAAAACTTCGATGCGCTTGAACGACACAACTGCACAACTAAAACATTCATTAGCTTTATGAATTTTCAAAAAAGAAATCCCAACAACGAAAATTTAAATAAAGTTCTTGAAGGGATAACTCATCCTAAAAAAATTACTCAAAGAAATCGAATAGAAAATTCATTATTATTTTAGGTATGTTACCTTACATGAGTAAGTATGTTCGATATGATGTAGAGAGGCTCATAACCTTTATTTTGATGTCGCTGAGAATATCTTAGATCTTAACATTTGTAGAGATTTTTAGGGTGCATCATTTGATAGGGTATATAATATACCCGATAAGTGTGTGAGTTTACAAGATCTATCCTCTTTGATACAAGATAGATCTTGTAAACTCACACAATTAGACAGTTAAAAATGTTAGCTTTTTTAAACAGTATCCAAGCTTGAGTAAGTACTTTAGAATCTCTTACCTTGGACCTTTCACCTCGGCCATACTGTCAATCTTAAAGAAATCTATAGCCACTGAAAACATGAAAAAAAAAACGTAAAAAAAAACATCTTTTGAATTTAGTTTTTTTTTGCTAAATAGGCGTCTCAAAGTGCTCTTTTTCGTCAGAATATTATTGATAGCCTACTATGGCATTATCTTTCAACATTGACGAAAATACATTGAGTGGGGTAATACCGGGGTGACACACAACATTTTTTTTTTATGTTTAACTACGGAAGAAATACCGCAGTGTTCATCGCATTTAATTCAATTAGAAAAATATATACTCGTATTTTACGTTTTTTTAAGAATAAGTTATACGCTATAAAGTTTGCTTAAAGAACAATAATGCTTTGGCTGCCTAAATATGTTTGTCCTAGCTGACTGATTTACCTAAATAATATTTTATGTAAGTATATACCATATTTATGAGATATTTGTAATTTCAAAATACGAACCGTAAACGTAAGTAAATATGAGGAGTAAAAACGAATATTTAAAAAATGGATTTATGATTTTTTTTATAAATTAAATCTGTTTACAATACATAATAAATTGAGAACACGATTTTTGTTGTAAACAAGTGGAGAAATTCCTATTCCTTACTTTTTGGCCAATCGCCGCTACAAGATGTGGTGCAACAATGATTAGTACTATTCACGTGTAAGTTCGAGGCTCGAGCAGAGGCGTAACTATATCCCCTAGGGTGCCACCACACACACCGATTGCTGATAAAATGGACCAGTTTATCGATTGGTGTGCTTGGCATACTTAATCTAGTAAGGCTTGTAGATTTATTTTTATAAATCACGAAATAAAGTGACAGCTAGCAAGACATTGAAATTGTAAACAATATTTGATAAGTAAGTCGTGAAGTGTTCTGAATTGAGGGATGTCTTTAAGGTTCTGTACTCAAAGGACGCCAACGGAACCCTATTAGTTACTAAGCCTCCGCTGTCCATCTTTCTGTCAGCGGGCTGTGTCTCTTGTACAATAAGAGTAATTTTTTCGTAGCCCTTGAATTGTAAGACAGGCCAATTCAAGGGCTACGAAAAAATCACTCTTATTTTTAATCAAGTTTTATTTTTAATTTTATTGTTTGTTGTATAATGGCGGCAATTTCAACTGTCTACCTATTACGGTAAAAATCGTGTTCTCAATTTATTATGTATTGTAAACAGATTTAATTTATAAAAAAAATTATAAATCCATTTTTTAAATATTCGTTTTTACTCCTCATATTTACTTACGTTTACGGTTCGTATTTTGAAATTACAAATATCTCATAAATATGGTATATACTTACATAAAATATTATCTAGGTAAATCAGTCAGCTAGGACAAACATATTTAGGCAGCCAAAGCATTATTGTTCTTTAAGCAAACTTTACAGCGTATAACTTATTCTTAAAAAACGTAAAATACGAGTACATATTTTTCTAATTGAATTAAATGCGATGAACACTGCGGTATTTCTTCCGTAGTTAAACATAAAAAAAAAGTTATGTGTCACCCCGGTATTACCCCACTCAATGTATTTTCGTCGATGTTGAAAGATAATGCCATAGTAGGCTATCAATAATATTCTGACGAAAAAGAGCACTTTGAGACGGCTATTTAGCAAAAAAAAAAAACCAAATTCAAAAGATGTTTTTTTTTACGTTTTTTTTCATGTTTTCAGTGGCTATAGATTTCTTTAAGATTGACAGTATGGCCGAGGTGAAAGGTCCAAGGTAAGAGATACTAAAGTACTTACTCAAGCTTGGATACTGTTTAAAAAAGCTAACATTTTTAACTGTCTAATTGTGTGAGTTTACAAGATCTATCTTGTATGAAAGAGGATAGATCTTGTAAACTCACACACTTATAGGGTATATTATATACCCTATCAAATGATGCACCCTAAAAATCTCTACAAATGTTAAGATCTAAGATATTCTCAGCGACATCAAAATAAATGTTATGAGCCTCTCTACATCATATCGAACATACTTACTCATGTAAGGTAACATACCTAAAATAATAATGAATTTTCTATTCGATCTCTTTGAGTAATTTTTTTAGGATGAGTTATCCCTTCAAGAACTTTATTTAAATTTTCGTTGTTGGGATTTCTTTTTTGAAAATTTATTTTTATAAATCACGAAATAAAGTGACAACTAGCAAGACATTGAAATTGTAAACAATATTTGATAAGTAAGTCGTGAAGTGTTCTGAATTGAGGGATGTCTTTAAGGTTCTGTACTCAAAGGACGCCAACGGAACCCTATTAGTTACTAAGCCTCCGCTGTCCATCTTTCTGTCAGCGGGCTGTGTCTCTTGTACCGTAATAGGTAGACAGTTGAAATTGCCGCCATTATACAACAAACAATAAAATTAAAAATAAAAGTTGATTAAAAATAAGAGTGATTTTTTCGTAGCCCTTGAATTGGCCTGTCTTACAATTCAAGGCCTACGGAAAAATTAGCTTTTCTTAAAAAAAAACATTTATAAAAAGTGGGTAATGCTTGTTTTCGCTCGAATAATACGTAAATACAATAAATTTTGTATTACTATGTACTATAGTCTCTAATGGCAATAGGTAGACACTTGAAATTGTTAACAGAGTGTACAAAAGTGCCTCTCTTGGTACCTCCTGTGTTCAGGGCCTTTGAAGCCTCGGGACCCCCTAGGGCCATGGGCCCGTGGCATTTTAATCGCTCTGCCACTCTATTGTTACGCCACTGAGTTCAAATAATAGTAGAATCAAAAGTCCGGAAGGCTGCATTTTTCAAAAGTACCCACATTTTGTTCAGTGTCGCTGATAATAAGGATTCAAAAATACGGTAGTTGACTGTCAAGTCAAATCAGTGACTCTTTATTAAATGTCAAAACGTCAAAATGTTCTATAAAAAATTGAATGAAATAATAATTTTGACGTCGTCAAATAATTTTAATTAAAGTAAAATTATTTGACAACGTCAAAATTATCGACGTCAAGTTTGGCTTTACATTTCCAAAAAAAAAATTAAGTTCTAATAACTTAACTTCATGAACACTATGAAATATTTTTTTTAAAAACAGGCAACTGTATTAGCAGTGGAAACCGCGGGCGACAGCTAGTGTTTTATTTTATTTACATTTTACCTCAACGCGGTGGAAGTACGCTTTTTAGTCAGTAAAATTAGTGCATTTCGTAATTATGACATTATTCACGCTTTTTGGACAGTTTAATATACCTATTCGTAGTTAAATAAGTAGCCATAAGCATTAGCATAAAACGATTTACGAGTTATTGTAGCTAGTCAAGGGCGTATTCCACTGAGGAAGGAACACCATGTGGTCAGTATCAGTCGATTAGATGCGTTGTAACTTGTAACTACTTTGCTGGCCTTCAGTGGCAGGCTTGGCTCTCGAGGGCTTCCACCAAAATGCCTCTTACTGAGTAATTGTGGGTATTAGTCCTTGAGCACGGCAAAGCTATATTGGAGTTGGACTCTAGTCTGTATCGTCAGATGTCGTTTTGTTAGACGTTCTAATAACAGCTGTTTCAGGATACGTCTCGATAGCATCATGATTGCCTTTCAAACCCTCCTGTGTACTTGTTTTGTATAAATTTTATAAATCTACTTAATAAGCAACTTTAATAATTTTTTTGGGTTCCGTACCTGAAAAGGAAAAAAAGGAACCCATTTAGGATCACTTCGTTGTCCGTCTGTCTGTCTGTCAAGATCTTTTTCCTCATGAATCCGTGGAGGCAACAAGTTGAAATTAATTTCAAATTCTTATGTCTGCAGTCCCTTGAAGCTGTAAGGAAATCAAGCTTCTAAATCGACACAATCAAAAGATACGACCTTTTAAGCTCTAGATTTTAACAAATTTGACATGTTACAGGTAAATCCAAACGTATGAGGAACCTGATTTTGTCCTAGAATCATGAAATTTGATAAGAAGCAAGGTCTCACAGCACAAAAATAAAACCGAAAGTCGTTAATTTGTTGTTACAAAACCTAAAAAATATGTTTTTGTGCTACTTATATCAAACTTATATGTTGAGGTTGGAAAGTTGACTTTCTCGTATATCGACGTATGGGAGAGTATGTTTAGAACTGCAAAGTTAAGTTTGTCTTTCGAAAAACATACACAAAATTTCCAGAATCGGATCCCGAGATAGACGTACCATCTACATACAAGTTTGTTTGCTTATGGAACACTCGATGCGCGAGTCAGTTTCACACTTCTTGTCCTTTTTACACGCTTTATATTAGCTTCACTTGTATGTTTGTTTGTAACCGACTCCTTAGGGCGCAATTTTCACTGAACTATAATTATTTTTGGTAAATTTTAATTTACCGTAGATGACACACACTACAGTTACAATGTAAAAAAAAGATCAGCCAGATCAGAATCAGATCCCCTAACGTTGGAAAAATAGGTAAAACAATATATATATATTATAATCATTTTTCAAATTGAAACTGTCCTAGGTGTAGTAGCGTGTGTATAGTGTAGCAACGTTGCATTATGTAGGTTTGTTGTACTTCTTTTCTTTCATTGCTACTGAAAAAAATAATTATTATGTAAAATATTACTTTAAGTCTTGAATTTTTGTCATTCAGATTTAAATCGCAGTTTTACGCCAACCTCGTACAGATAAGAATACAAACGAATCTTTAAGAATTGTTTTTCGTCTCCTCGTCAGTTCTGTTAAACATGTCAATAACCTAATTTGTACCTATTTTAATAAATGCGTAGGTATTTATTCACAACCAATCTTAAATTAAATTTAGCCCTTGATATTTTCATCTGTTCACATCTGTGTACCAATAGTCTTTAGAAGCCTTTTGAATAGATCTAATACGAAGTAAATCATGGAAATCATGGAAGGGATCGATTACCTAAAGCGGCGAAAGAGTTTGAGACTGCTTTTTCTAAAAGGATATGCGAAGTAGATTGTGAGCGAAGTCAACGCGAAAAGAAAGGGTATGGCGTGTGACATAGACGCGGCAGGCCGGTTCACCTCTTGATTGATAAAAGGAATCCGTCGTGCCCGAAACAAGTCAAAAATCCTCGACATACACACGTGAGTAAAATCGTAGGTACGTACTAACTATCCTTACTAATATTTTAAATGGGAATATGAGTTTGTTTGTATTTTTGTTTATTACGATTTCATGCCTTTTTTTTTTTTTTAACTCAACTAATCATTATGTAATTTTGAATATACCTACGTTGTCAGGAGTACAAAAAAGGACGTCGGATATGTTTCATCCAGAAAAAAGTACAGTTCCCAAGGGATAGAAAAAATAACTTTTACGTGAACGAAGCTGTAGGCTGAAGCTAGTCTAGGTACACCGTTTGATATTTTTCTAAAGGTGGCGACTGACATGAATATTCGCTCGATACGAGTACGTTACAAGTTGAACATTCAGCGTGTCAGTATAATGTTACATAAAAAGTCAGTCGCTAGCGCAAGCACCGCCCAGAACGTACGCGTTCAGCATTTGGCACTCGTTGCTCTGTTTGTATCGTGGTATTTTTGCTTTTGGTAAAATGCAATGGACTCAGGAAAAACGGTTTTGTTTATTGATAAATGCTGCAGTTATCCCCAACTGGGTCCAAGGTCCCAAACCTATACATGAATATGAAGACCATTTTTTTAAATTAAAGCAAAGCGACGCGACAATCGCTTATCTGGCTTTTTTAATAATAAATCCAATACATTGTCTGAAGGTTTTAAAAAGATATTGCAAGCTTTTAAATGAATGAATCAATTAATTAACTTGAGACATTTCACACACGGCCGTCTGATCAGACGAGTACTATGGTAACCAGACTACTGATGAACAGCATTAGTGTTATTACTAGTAATATTAGTAGTGCCATTTATCTATAATATATATTACTAAAGTAATAGACACCCAGACACAGAATAAATGATCATGCTCGTAACACAATGATTCGTCCTGGGTGGGAATCGAACCCATGAACTCTGGCTCAGCTATCAAGATCAACAACTAGGCCATCCAATCACCCGGCCGGTGAAATAATTCACCAGAAGCATAAATAATAATCATTTTTGTATTGACCGCTGATTTCTTGGTTTTTCAGAATATTCATCAAGTTCAATCCGCCAGCTTTATTTCTCATTCAGAACAAATATGTGGTTGAAATACGCTTTCTTTGCTTCTTTAATAGCAATAACGGATTAAAAGAAATGCAGCACACACTACCTTTACATCCGCCACTTTGGCAACTGAGTCCAGCATATATTCGTCGCAAAGATTTAGGTATCATAAGCATTTGCTCACAACGAACAAATTCTCGATGCGAATATTCACATCGAGCAAATGCTTATGTAAGTCGCCACCTTAAGAGAGTGAACTACGTATGTTTAATTATCTGACGTTCTCTATTGGCGTAAGTTATACGAGATAAACATTGCGTTTATATAATAATATCATTCTCCTACGAGCAGTCACAATCCTAAAATGACGTTACGACCGAAAACTATTTTCCCTATTTACCTACCTCAAACGACGTGCCAATGAAATAGTACATACGTTATTCCAAAAACACCACAGGTACAAGTTTGCCGATCTAAAACCGTTGATTACACTTTTTGCAGTAATAACCAAATATTTACCTAACGACGTGAGTAGAGGTGATTTATCATTGTTTACTTTTCTCCTGTTTGTGTGCCACTGTTGAACATAGATAGCATGAAGGATGTTGTCAGCTTCCGACAGTACAATCAATGATAATTGTAAAAATAGAAATACATCTATTTCGCGGAACATTGAAAAATTTTATGAGTGAAGTTCATTTACTTTTTTTTTATTAAACGAAGTATGGAAACAAGCACACGGCCTGATAGGCGTATTATTCGCGCGTTGGCAACAATAACATTGTTATTGTACTCGTATATTCTTTTTTTGTAGCTACTCTTAGTTGTTCTTGTCTTTTCAATATTGTTTTATATCAGTTACACTTATTGTTTTTATTCCAATTCATTCACGCTTCTGATGTTTGCATGTAATGTTTCGTCCCTTTTGTTCGTCATATTTAAGTATGCAAAAAGATAACAAAAACCCAATGTAGACTACTACATTGGGTTTTTGTTTAGTAGTAGTATAATATCTTGTTTCCATTAAAAGTGTTTATTATGCCACTATTTTCTTTTTTTTAAGTGTAAGTTAAAACCCCGTGTAACAGTACAAAGTACGCACGAGCTTGTTGGTTTACGTGTTGGTTGGTAGGACGTATTTATTACACGGTATACACACGTTCATCTAATCAAAATGGTGTCGTCGTCATCAGATTCAGAACACAATGTGGACGTTTATAAAATAAAAGTCGATACAATTACCGTGACTTCCTTTGCACAATTAAAGCTATTTGACGTCATGGCTATAAATCAGTAGGACTAGACATACTGAAATACTTCCAGTTCCAGTTTTTTGTGCTTATTTCCCATCCTCTTTTACAACAATGTGGCTAAAATAATTCCAGAAATTGGTAACTGCGTACCTGTGGTGGACACATTTTACTTATTGAAAAGACCGAAAAACGTAATTTCCTTACTTATTATCACTTGCTCGTGCGATATTGTTCATCACAGCAACAAGCACCAACAGTGAAACAGTATTTTCCGCAGCAGGACAGTGAGGTTACCGGAGGCCCTAACCCTTCCCTCTCCCCCTCTTCCCCTCTTCCCCCTTAAAGCCAACGCACTTGTGACTCTTGATTTGCAGGTGCCTATGGGCGGCGGTAGTCATTTACCATCAGGTGACCCGTCTGCTCGTTTGCCACCTATACCTACCACTAAACCACCACCACCTAAAAAAGGTAGCCTAAGTAGATTATCTATCTGTGATTTTGCATGATTCTCTTTTTAGTGTTTTAAAGATAAAATATTAAATTAAAAAATAAAAATTAATTAAATTTCCAATGAGTTTCCACCCAGAATGATAGTCCGAATACACTATTCAGGATTCGGTACGGTGTTACTTACACCCTGCATGTCATTGAAAACACTCCAGGGTTTTTATTCATTTATTGTTATATAATAACATTCGATTTTTGACTACAGTAGATATGTTAAAGTATTATATGGTTATTACAATATTTTGTGTAAGTATGTTGATTCTTTATACTCTAACCAATAATATTTAGGTTTTAAAAACAATATTATTTTCATATAGCTGATATATTAATAACAAAACTAAAAACAAAAAAAAAGTATTATAAGATTGGTAAACACTCATATCCGTTAAACAATAAGTACCAAAGTATAATTAATTTGCATGCATTAAGAATAAATCGGCCGATATGACGTATAGTATCCCAAAATAAATCTTATTGAATGCCTTATTGTTGTTAGTTGAATACGATGTTTTACGAAATACAAAATTATTTTTGAATTCATGTTTTTCAAATTAAGAAATACTCACCTGCAAATACAAATTGGTGATACAAAGCTAAACTGGGCAAGTGTACATAATGAAAGCATTCTGTTGCTGTGCGTATTATTTCGTATTATTTCAAGTGATCGACAAGGGCTTCAAACCTTCAAATTACTCCCCTATTTTAAAGATAATATTTGTGAAAAAATATGTCCATTAGGTAGCGGCCAAGGTCTGCAGGGGTTCCCAGAGGCTTCCTTCTTAGGGTATCCCGGGTCCCTTGCAATAGACCCACTTGTGACGGAACACCGTGTGGTTTTTGGTTTCCACACGAAAAAAAAAAGAAAAAAAAAGGTTAAACATGCTCAGTCGTTGCCCGTTTCTCAAAACCTAACGAAAGCACACTATCTACAAGAACGTTAAATGAAAATTTCCTCTGCTAAATCTCCTCTACTTCGGTTACAAAAGGAAACCCTGTCCACGCTTTCAATACTTTTCTATTTTATTCTCAACACACCAGAAACTGGCCTATAATTCCTTTTTATGTCATAATTATGCTCTCCATCCTACGGTTGCCTGTAAGAGATTGCCTTTTGCGATAAGGCCGCTAGTTGTACAAATTATGTATAGTTGTTAATATTAGTTACTTATTGTATTGTATACCTGGTGTACAATATTTTTTTTTTTTTAAATGAAAACTTCTTTAGCGGCGTTGTGCACTTTTTGGGATGGGTAAAAAATGTTAAACTCGCGTCAGGACACGTGACCTGATCGAAAATTCGTAAGATGGAGCCGACTGAGCCGAGTGGTGGCGAGTGCGCACGAGGCGAGCCTAGCAGGCCCTCGGATACGTGACCTGATCTAAAATTCGTAAGACGGAGCCGAGTTTCTCAAAAAAATTATAAAAAAGTTTTTTTACGCCATCTGTGGATTCTGCGCGATACTACTGTAGTTTGATATATACTAATTATCCATATATTAGTTAAGGCAAATTTCACAGATAGCGCAATTTTAATTTAGACTTTTTACAATACTTACTATAAGTATTTATTTTGGTACAATTTATTCAATCCATTAAATGTATGTATATGAACTTCGTTCCAACCGAAGGATACCTCACGCTTTTTCAAGTGAAAACTTCTTTAGGCACGTTTGTGCACTTTAATACATATATATGTATTATATGGTATAGATCCACTAGAGGGCGCTAATTTAAACATTGAGTTTTGTAAGCTCCTTATTGCTAAATGTGACGTTTTAAGTTCGTCGTTTCGTTTAAATTTTTTTTGTCAAAAATGGTCAGAGGGTTAAGGTTAAGAATGAAAGGTAAAGATGTCCTATCAAAAATGAGAGGATATCGAACTACAACTACGTCTTATTAAGTGTATTATCAGTGATACAGGTAAAAAATTATTGTCTGGTATTCGTCTCATAAAGTAGGTAATGAGTTAATGACCCAAAAACGGATATGAGTCTATCCTAGAAATAGGATACACACTGGTTAGACGACACCTGACTCATGCTAGAAAACCTATAATTGTAATTGTAACCTACTAGCAACCCGCCCCGGCTTCGCATGGGTAGCAGAGACATCTTCAACAATCATCGTCATATTTCAATCAATTTACACAACATTTTAACAAATTATACACCCAAACCTTCCTCATGAATCACTCTGTCTATTAGTGAAAACCGCATGAAAATCCGTTCAGTAGTTTTTCAGTTTATCGCGAACAGATAGACAGACAGACTCGGCGGGCACTTTGTTTTATAAAACACAGTGATGATAATGCTGTAAAAGAGCTTAAGGTTTGAGCTCGTCTAATTTTTACAGGTAGTGCATTCCATAAAGAAATTGCAGTTACTGAAAAGGATTTTTCATAAAATGCCGTAGAATGTACAGGCATTTTCAGTTGCAGATTTTCTAATGACCTTAGTGATCGCGAATGTGTACAATGAAGGAACTCGAATCGTTCTTTGAGATAGGAAGGTAGCGAAGGGTTGAACACTAAATTGAATAACAGGGATATGTTCATTATTACTGATTATAAAACTAAACAAATTTTCATTGAAATTTTTTAAGTTGGAAGATTTTTAAACCTTGTGTATGACGAGGCGATAAACGCGTAACTAAACGATGCTAAACAAGTAGACATAGCGATGGTATCATTGAGCTTCGAATTCGTGCACAGCCAATTATCAATGTTCACTTACCGGTGTCGGTCTTATGTGCCTCTCCTGCTTCTGTGACGGACGAAGGTGTTCGGCCACTTGGGTGGCTATGAACGAAATACTTTAATGAAATATGAAATGAACTTAAACTACAAATTTTTCGATCGTTTCCGAGAACACTCCGAGGGAGTGTGATAGAGCAACGGCCGTGTCTCCTCTATATAACCACGACAGGCCTCGCCACAAATCAACAGTGACGATTCTATAACAAATACAACAAAGCCTACTAAATACTATTTGATCAAAGATTTCTCCCGTCGAGCGAAAATTGAGCCACGGCTTTTCGATAAAATATCCAGCGTCTACAAAAGTGCTTCTAAACTTAGTTATGTCTAATTAGTTGTATATTTAAGTATGTACCTCATAAAAATATTATATTCTAAATTTCATATATGACTTTTAGAGCCTTAAGTTTGCTTTTAGCCTGCTAGTTTGGAAAGTCAAGATAAGTTGAGGTCTTCCTGCTGAGTTTTAAATGTTTCCGGTAGAGTTTTCTCCTTCACATTCAGAAATACATATATGGAGTAGAATTAGTTGTTAAACTTACTTAGGAAATAATTCCGGAGAAAATTTAGTTTATCTCTACTACGCTATAAGCGTTTCAGTAAAATAAGAAAATGGTTACAGCAGGTAGATCACCTGCTTAAATATACAATCAATTATGCTCATTTTATTACAAGGCCAAATATCACGTAGTTGTTTGTATAAGTATATTTTATTCAAATAATATTTTAAATGTTTATTAAAGACTATACGGTTTTACTCACGTTTGTATTTCAGGGATGCCCGACTAGTTACGGACTCGACGGGGGCCCTTTTTCAAGGAGTGAAGCGTCCTGCCGCGACGGTGTCAAGTGTCACATCTGTCGCCTGACACTGTCGCGGCAGGACGGGCATGCCGAAATACAAACGTGAGTAAAACCGTATAGTCTTTAATAAACATGAATACCTCTCACGAAATTTTTATTATTTTAAATGTTTTCATTAAACGTTTGTCTCTTATTATCGAATTTCTGTAAATATTTTAAGTCACGTGACCTGATGCTAATTCCGAAGAGCCTTGACGGATTTTTAGACAGATTAGTTGATTTTTAGTACAAAAAAAATTAACTATTTTTAGTTACGTCTGTTCAAACATAACCGAAAACCTAATCACATTTTTTCGTTTGAAATCACACGTTTTTGTTTTCTGATCACATGTTTTCAAAATGATATATTTGAGTAAAGCAAGAAAGGAGTATATAAAATACAAACTGTACTGTGGCAAATGCGACATCCACATACAGCGAAAATATACTTCAATTCAATGTCACCTAACGAAAACGTGTTTTTAATATAATAATAGCTAATAAAAAACAACCATTTGACCGAAACAGTTTTCGGTCAAATGGTCCATTTAGGTTTATATAGGCATTACACAAATGAAAACTTATAAGACAAGAGAGTACAATGTCTGTATATTGCTGGAGCAGAGTTATGAGTAGGTACGTAGTTTATTTTCATTTCAAGGTGCAACTGCTATGCTCCTCTCGAAGGCGAAATACAGCCTTCAGATTTTGGTAGTATCGTCGGTTTTACCACCTTGCAACCTAATGTTCTTTTTTAATGATTATCGACAGCTTTTAGTAAAGAGGTAATTTTCTTTTTACTGTAACAATTATATATTACGCAGAATATAATACTAATGAGTAAAACAGCAAATTATGAGAGTTAAAAAGTAATCAAAAAAGGAATAAATCACTCTTGAGACTAGTAAAAGAAACTTGTAGAGATATGCTTATCTTTGTCATAGTAAAGCGTAAAACGAACATCACATAATTTTACATATCAATGAAGAATGAACCTAAGTTGACTTTGATTACTTTTTAACGGAGAGCACAACTTTAGTGATATTCATCAGTAACTTGTACATTTCCCTAGTACACACTCCACCTAAGATACAAACGTATTGATTACGCCCAGGCCTCCCTGAATTTGAATTCAATTTATGCCTTATCTTTCTTATTTCCGAGAAAATGGAAAATCAAATGGAAATAGAAATACATAGGTACGTTTTTACAGCATTATAAATTTCTTTACAAACTTTGGTTAGTTTGTTCTTGTTTAGCATTCAAAAGAAAATCAAAACTATTTATTCCAATTAAACTAATTTATAGGTTTTTTCAATTGGCAGGAGTACGAGTCAGCCAAAATAAGTCATCCGTAAAGCTAGTTGCCTGTTCCAATACGTTGATGCTATGGAAAAGAACAGGTAAGAAACTCCAAGGACACTGTTTTTCAATATGTTTTTTACAATTTTTTGCTACATCGCTTATAAGCGCAAATGAAATGTGAGGATAATGTTATAAAATATAAACAGTCGCGCAAATTCCATTGTATACGATGTCTGAATTACGTGCAATAAGTGTGTCATTGTCTTTATGGACTACGTAGGTGCCTAATTGTTACAAACTGCTAAACATTCGACAGACGAAGTCGCAAGATTGATATCATACTCGTAGTAATGCCGTCACATATCGAGACTAGTTCTTTGAAACATCATGTTCTTGTCACTTCATAATACATTAAACAAATATTTTCGTTGAATCAAGACCCGCCGTCGCTATTAACATAGGTACATATAAAAGCGACTACAAATATACTACTAGTACATTATGATCTATTGTTACATAGTTAATTGATACTAGGGAGTATCTATATATTAATACGTGAAGCGAAAACTTTGGATCCCTTTTTACGAAAATTGGGGGGACGGAGGAGTATTAAATTTCGCACACTTATAGTTTATACAGAGAAGAAGTGAGGAATGCTAAAATTTTTGAACAATATTTGCTACAAAGTTAAAAAAATGCAAAAACGGGTACATACAGCTATGAGTGTCCAGAATATATTTTGACCTGTCATGGTACAAAAGTCTATACAATGACAGGTTAAGTAATATTGGGCCAATGAAATAAACCATGGTCGAAATTCGACCACCACGGGATCTCTAGTACAACTGAATTATTTATTTATTCGCGTGTCAGATATTTGCCTTGGAGGGCGCGAAACACCACGCTCCGTCGCGTGCTCCGAAGTGTACGTGTATAATTTTGTCTTTTAAAAAAGTCTCACCGAATTAAACACCCTTAGAGGTCTAAGTAATAAATGGGATTAACCTTGAATGTTACCAATTCAATTAAAAAAAAACCTTATTAAAATCGGTTTGCAAATGACAAAGATATCACGCAATATACAAACAACCAATAATCAAATTGAGAACCTTGTTGAACTTGATTTTAAGTTTTAAAAACTATATTTAACTAGCAAACCGCCCCGGCTTCGCACGGGTACCAATTACACACGTAAACCATCCTCATGAATCACTCTGTCTATTAGTGCTAACCGCATGAAAATCCGTTCAGTAGTTTTTCAGTTTATGGCGAATTTATCAAGGTTGCAATAGCCTAATGTCAACTAATCATAACCTTTTACAAAATATTGCTTTCTCAAACACATTAAAGTAATCAAAAGTTATTGAGTAGTTCCGGAGGCCACTTGTGGTCTTCATCATCAGTTCCACTTCACCACCGAGAGTAAAACCATGAGTTACTATAAAAATACCTAAATCGCTACAGGTGTACCTATAATATTTGAAGGGTTCTCTCGATTTCTCTCTCTCATCATCAGATCCTGACCTGATGGTAATTGGAGCAACATACAACAAAAGAAAGTATATTATTTCGAACCAAAAAAGATTTTTTCAAATCGGTCCATCCGTCTTCCAGTAATCGGGTAACAAACATAAAAAGTATAAACTATTCCGACGAATTGATAACCTCCTTCTTTTTTTTTAAGTCGGTTGAAAGCAATTTCTGTAAATAATCGAAAACGCTACGGTAAGACATGTATGTCTGTGGTGTTTAGCGCGTTTCGACAGCATTATAAACAGAATGTTTATGCGAAACCCTTTGACTGTACGTAAATAAATATTTCAAACATAGCGATTTAAGTCACAGATCAAACCTAAATTTTGTCATTCAATAATAAAAAATCAATAATATTTCATATGACACAAAGGCCTTAAGTTTCAATCTTACTACAATTTACTATTTCTGTGAAGTTCTTGTATAAATATTGTGTCAGTAAATTAAAATTAGCAACATAATTGACAAAAACTAAAATATATTAGGTATATATATCTAGCTGTAGGAAATAAACAGAAGCTGAGACATGATAAAAAACATAGCATTTATATTCAGATTTCGTGACGGCAGGTTTTCAAAGTAATTAGACATCATAATGATTTATAGACAAATTGAAGCAATTTTATTAACGCCAAGTCTTCAATGCGGTCACGCCAATGCGATTTATGAGATTGGGACAAAAAGGCAAGAAAAGCAATTATATTGTCTAAACTTTTTATCTTAGGTAAAATTTCCCCGCAGAATACATTATGTATTCTGCGGGGAAATTTTACCTAAGATAAAAAGTAAACCCCCCGGAATTGACGAATTGATATAGGTACATGCCTGACAAATAACTTCAAATCTATTTTCCGAGGCGCTCGAGCATTCGACTAGAAGGTCAAGCGTGGCGATTCCCGTTCAGTTCAGTGTATATTTTGGAGGGTAGAGATAAAGATACCAACTTAAATGGCGGTCAAAACAAAAAAGTTTTTAGCTGAAATCAGTACCTCCATAATCAGTACATGCTTAATAGTTCAAGAACGGACCAGAATGGCGCTGGTGTAGGTAAAAGGAATGATATGAACTTAGCAGTTGTAGACGGAGTGAAGTGTACCGAGTTGAAATATTAAATTCTTTGGCTAGTACGTAGGACACGTAGGTAGTAAATAATAAAATATTTATCTGAAAATGATTGTTAAAACTAATACTTTTATGTTCCATAAGTATCTTATCTCGCTCTGAAACGTTATTATTCTGAAAAGTTTTAAACAATTGCACACGTTTCGAACTAATAGTCACGTTCTGGTCATGCCCGTGTTAACTTGAGACTAGAACACCATTAATAATAAGTGAAAGCTTTCATTTAAAATCTTTTATATATAACACTACAGCGGACATGATTTAAAGCAGGCACATGTCATTCAGTTCGTCACGATATTCAAAAAACACGCTTTACATGCGTAAAAAAGTTGCACAATCTACCTCCAGGCTCCATCATCAGACAATCGTTAGTATGCCCAATCTCTAGGACTCGTCAAAACGAATCATATGAGCCTAAATTCAAGGGGTTTACTAGTAGCCACTGAAGAGTTCCACTATCCATGGCTCAATTCTCAGATCAGCTCCAAGATGCCACATTATAGTGTTGTCATCCGAACTACATATACAAACAAAGTTAAATTTCGATACGACAATTAGAAGTAAGTTAAAATTGATTGCCAAGATTTGTTTATGATTTTATTTTATGCCGTTGCGGTAGTTGACTGTCAAGACAAATGAGTTTATCTTTAGTAAACGTCAAACCGGTAGGTTCCGTAGAAACTTGTATGAAATTACTGCTTATGACGTAATGCTTTTCTAAAGTCAAGTCATTTACTTTTAATATTTCTTTATACTAATCAAAACTGTCAGGGTTTAAATAACACTGGGTTGGGTACTTCGTCGATTCACACCACAAGCTGTTCGTCGACATGTTGGTATTAAAAGGGTTGCTTTTACCCGAGAACTATAGTATGCGCGTTATCATCTGAGTCGTCAGGTCATAAAAGTCAAAAGAGATAGGAATGTGCAGTGGTGCGAAACGATGAAGTACAAAATAGACATTCATCGATTCACACCACTGGTCCGAAACGACGAATTCAAAAAGGGGCCTTGTGCGATTCACACCGTGGTCCAAACAGCTTGTGGTGTGAATCGACGAAGTACCCACTGAACCCAGTGGGTACTCATGTAACCACATGAGGACTGTTAAATGATTTTTTAACAATAGGCAACTGCCCTTGGTAGGTATACTATAAAGAGCGGATATTTTTTTTATACGAGTACATCATTCTCTACATAGTATAAAAGAAAATCGCTTCCCGCCCTCTGTCGATCTGCACGCCCAGATAAGTTTTTTTAATTTTTTTTTTATTCGACGCAACGGATTTTAATGCGGTTTTCACCTACAGACGAAGTGATTCATGAGTAATCATGAGGAAGCTGGAAGGGTTTGTTTGTATATTTATTAGTTTAGCTGAAACGTGACGTTGATTGTTGAAGACCCCAGCCGCGTCTGTGTTCCTGTTTATCTATCTGAACATGATTAACTCAATAACTACCAAACGGATTTTCACACGGTTTTCGCCAACGAACTGAGTCACAAGGTTTAGGTGTATAATTTATTAAGGTGTTATGTAAAATGGCTGAAATAGGACGATACTTGTTGATGATGTTGGAAAAAACAATAAATGCTCAGCTACCTGTGCCGGGAGGGGTAGCTAGTTCTCAATAGATTAAGGATCGCAGTTTTTCGTGCTTATAAGGTAACTTTTAGTTCTACCGCTCCGATTTAAATAGCAGTCATTCATATCAGCAGGGCGAATAGGGTTAACTGTAACAACACAGGAGAAACTGCATGACACAGTGTTGTTTATGATTTCGTATCAGCCGAGTTATGGAAGCAGGAATCCCCCAGAGCTAATATTAACGGGTAAAAGTTAATATATATTGAGCAAATATTAGTTGTGTAGTTCTTGAAATTTTCCACATGTTTGATTCGTTTAGTTTGTGAATCTGAGGTTGCTATTATTTGCTGATATCCTGAGCAAATTTAATAAATTGGATGTTATTTACATTTTTGTGAACGTACTTGTTACAAAAAATGTCAATTGAAAGTCATTGTATTTCACAGCGTACAACTCTAGCACAAAAAATCTTTTGGTTTATTGAACGAATTGGTAAATATATACCTATAGTGAACCTGTGCTCATAGATAGACATCTACAAGTAACGTGATTTGCTCTGAAGATTCTTGATTTATAAGAGAGTTTACTAAACAACGAATTAGGTATTTTCCGATTATGTAGATGTTTTTCCTCTTATCTTCATATAAAGAGAAATATCCGCATTTTATAGATGAAATTCATTCTTTGTTTACGTTTTCAATAGTTTTTTATTAGTCGTTCCATTCGTTCTTATTATTTTATTTATTATTACGGCAATAACGCTTTTAGCCTTCGGACTTGCTTGACTTTTTCTTTTGCCTGCCGCTTGGTATTATTATGATTGTACGTACACTATTATGCATATATTGCATATGTTTATGTATGTAGATATATTTATACTCAAGTGTAAACAGTGCCGATATAGTATAATGGTAGTGGTAGATATTGAGATTGACATTCAGATCATGTACCTATTATCAGATTCATCAGTATTAATATAGGTACGTTTCTATGCCACGAATTGTATGCTAAATTGTTTGCGGTACATATTATACGCTTCTGAAATCCGTTAACAATATAATAATAGCAATGATAAGAACGACCTTGTCGATCTTTTAAAGCGATAGGTATCTAACGTTTTGTTGTAATAGCCCTTCGGCCCTCTTCGTCATACTACTTTCGTTACACTCCGCAACCCTCCTTTTATAGTCGGTAAAGGTCAAAGGTCATTCACAACATCCAGTAAACTGGTCATTGTACTTCGTAGTAATAGGTAGTGGAATATGACAGGCAGCCCTCGTTAAGTGGTGTAAATTCAATACATATTTTTGTTGTAAGAATAATAGAGCTGAAAATCGTATCGTCCGTTGGACTATTTTACTACTTGCATGCGATTTTCAGCTCTATTCTAACGGGATAAGGTTATGATTTTATTCACATTTTAAAAGTGCTCGAGAATTATGCTGCTCAATCTGAGTTGACCCTAATACTGCCTACCTACTTGACACTGTGATATCTGCGCCGTGAAATCATAGGATTTTAGCGATATACGTACTTACATTAATCATACCTACTCATTTTCATTTTATTTTGTCTTACAATAATGTTACCTTAAAAATAGACTGACAATAATGTACAGCTATGTAGTTTCCAAGTCTACTGTAAGAGACTGGAGGAAGGTTTGAAGAAACCCTGTGTTACAGGTTACCAGTGCTCCACCCGCGGACACAATAATACTTACTATAATTATGTATTCACATGGGAATTAACGCGATACACACATATATATATATATATTTCGCGTATCTGGTGCCTTTATAATGTTACCTACCTATTATTTTAAAAGTGTCACATGTATGTGTTTTTTCAATTAAGTTTTTCAGTACCCTTTCTTAGCGCTTTTTGAAGTGTTTATTTTTTTCATTTTTAGCGTACGTGCGAACTGAGTAGATAAGGTATTTAGAACATAACCTACTGTAATGTAAATTATCGAACTGCAGTTCGTTAGCTTATATTAACTTTAGTTTAATAAGCCCGATACTTTATTGAGATAAGATTAAGTGGTAAGATTTTTAGTTTGTATTTGTTGCACTTGATTGAATAAGTTATGAAGAAAAGATACAAACACACTACATCTATCCTTAGTTTTTGAGGGTTTCAATAGTTTTTCCTCAGATACCATCATCAGATCCGGACTTGGTGACAATGGGACCATCTGGAGAGCATACCCTTTCAAACAAAAAAAGAATTTTTGAAATCAGTCCATAGATGACGGAAATATCTTTGAATATACATAAAAAATACATACAGCCGACCATAGAACCTTCTTATTTTTTTGAAGTCTGTTAAAAATCAAGTTTTTCAGTCTTTCCTGAAAAAAAACGCGACTTTTAAAAAAAATCACTGGGCTGTATCTGTTATATTATTAAATGCATTTATCTTGTTTTTTGGCACCATCACCACCACCACCACCATAAATTATCTTGGTTTTTGTTTAGTTGTGAGGGACTCGGGTGGTATGTCGGAATCGAACTAACTAGAACTACACGGTGTTCTGTCACAACAATAAAAGTAACAAGTCTTTCATAAGAGCAACGAGGCGCGTTGATAATACAATAAATTCATGGAATGATTCGTGAACCACTACATATTAATAGCCCTCTCACGAGTAATTAAAATGTTTAACGCCTTTCCAATCGTGTTTTGATGAACATAAGCAATTAACACCCGATGAACTTTCTTGAAAATACGACCTTCAAGTATTTGTCTTACTTGGTATCAGTTGCACTTTTTTTGAATAAAATGGGGACAAGAGGGATAGATAATTATATACTACTAGCAACCCGCACGGGTAGCAGTGACGTCTACAACAATCATCAACATATTTCCATCAATTTACACAAAATCCTAACAAATTATACACCTAAACCTTCCTCATGAATCACTCTGTCTATTAGTGAAAACCGCATGAAAATCCGTTCTGTGGTTTTTCAGTTTATCACGAACAGACAGACAGACGCGGCAGAAGACTTTGTTTTATATTGTTAGGATGTTGTGTAAATTGATTGAAATGATTGTTGAAGATGTCTATGTTACCCGTGCGAAGCCGGGGCGAGTTGCTGGTGTTCTATATACTTTACTTCTGTACTGTTATAAGTCAAAAATATACAAAAATCTAAATGCGCATGATTACACATGATAATTCATGCATATTCTGATCAAGTGAAAGATCAATGAATAAATGCATTGTAAATGTCATTAAATCTAGTTACCGCAGTATATTTGTAAAATGACCTTTTTCGACGATCATAAATAATCATAATCCTTGTCCTTTTTCATAAAATAACAATAGTGCAATGCTATTAAGTTTATAACTTGGAACCCAGCTATAACAAATGAATTAATTTCTTGTTTTTCTTGAATTTGTAATGCCTTAAACTTCAAAGTTTACGCATTGAAACTTTCCGCTAATGATTCTTTTTTTAGAATACTTCATTAAAAATGACTTAATTTCTAGTATAGCATATACTTTTGCCAGTAATATCCATTTTATTTATTTCTTTATTTAGAAATAAATCTCTTACAAGAAATACATATCTTAATGCCACCTAGGTATTGCAAAAATGTTAATGAATAATAAAATTAAATTTTTAGTTAATGAATAACTAACGGTGTCATTACATAAGAAATATAATACTTAACTTGAATCTTAAGAAAAAAAACCTAAAAACTATAGATAACAGAAGGCGGAAAATGGTTGGACACTTGATAAGACACGACAACTTCTTCAAAATAATATCCTAAGGAAAATAGATGGGTCCGTAGACTTAATTCACTTTGGCTAATTCATCCAGGGTAATTAAGTATACTATTTAGTAGACTTAATTCACTTGAGCTAATTCTCCTGTGTGACTTAATTCACCTGCTTGCGTAAATGATACCTATCCTCCTTTTAGCCATGAACCTGGCCACTCAAAACTATGATGACGTCTATGACGTTAAGTATTAGAATTATTACGATAAATATGATTATTGTCATTTATTGATTTCCCTATCAATTTTCCTTTATATTGTTCTGTAATTTTATTGTGTTAGCAATGAATGATTTTACATTTATAAAAAGAGGGCGAGGCGTAGTTCTATTATACGAAGGTCGACAATTTTACAAAAAGAAAACCTACGTTAGCAGTGCCGAGTGGTGGAGGTGTTGTGACAAGAAATGTTCAGGTTCTATGACGATACAGGTATGATAAGTTTTGTTTATTATTTTTATCATAAACACCAGTTACTGTTTCTAATGTTTTAAATTTGAGTTCTTTTGTTGTTTTTTAGGATGGAAACATAATTAATTACTCACGTAACGCACTGTGTGGCCGATCCTGCTAAGAATATGTGGGCTGAACAGTTGCAACTTTGTAAAGATAAAGTCTGCATTACTAAGGAACCAATACCACAACTGTATGAGTTAGCTCAAGAAACTTTTTAAAATAAGGGATATGATCTCGTGTGCAATGTACCACCTATAGAGGCCATTAAAGCTGGATTATATAGAAAAATAAACAAAAATCTAGGAGTTCAGAAGTTAGCTCAATTTAAAAATACTGCAGAAATTATAATTTCAAGATTTTATATTAGCAGATTATAATTTCAATGACGAACGTATAATCGTATTCTGTTCCGAAAATGCTATGGAGCAAATAGAGAATTTGGAACCCTTTTTTGGAGACGGAACATTTACAGCATGCATACCACCATTTAATCAAATTTATAGTATACACGGAGATTGTGGCAGTACCACTAAAACCACTACTTATTTATGCATTAATGACTAAAAAGAATTACTTATCTTTTCGAATTTTATTCCAAATGATAAAATCAAGAGTACCACAATGCAATCCAAAAAAAATCACATGTGACTTTGAAAGAAGTGCTATCAAAGGCATTACAGCAGTTTTTCCACAAGTCAATGTGAAAGGCTGTTATTACCATTTTCAAGAGTGCTTAAAAAGAAAAGCCAAGCGGTTGAAATTGTTTAATGACAAAAACAATCGCCGGTGTGTCTTTCTGTGTCGCAACTTGGCACTTCTGCCACAAGACAAAATTCTTCAGGGATGGAAATATATACAGAATAGGTTTGCAAAATTCAAACATCTGCAACCTTTCCTGACGTACTTTAAAAGAAACTGGATGAAGTCAAACCAGGCTAAAGAGTGGTGTGTCTTTGGTGAGAGACACCGCACAAATAACTATGCGGAAGGTTGGCACACTAAGCTAAATAAAAGCATTAAAAGAAACAATAAAAATATTTTAGATTTAATTGCGGCTTTTAAAGCAGACCCGAAAATAAAACGTCAACCAAATCCACGCAAATGACGTAATTATTCAGGATGCCCAAATGGATTTGTTACATGACGATATTAGTGTGGGTCATTTTTTAGAGATGTAGCGCTAGTTTTTTTTTCTCTGTGCCAATCTGAAATCAGTAGTAAACTTTAAGCAGATACTTTCACTTCATTTCACTTTTTTAACATATTTTCTAATTTAGTCTTATTTTGCGCGGTGCATCCTTTAAGTTCCCCGTTTCCTTCACTTTGTGTAGCTTTTTGAGTTTTTTTGAAACTAAGTCTACTTATTAGTAAACTGGATTACCCTAGGTGAATTAGTCCAGGTTAATTAAGTCTACTAAACGGTATACCTAAATCACCTACGCAAGCAGGTGTATTAAGTCTACTAAATAGTATACTTAATTACCCTGGGTGAATTAGCTAAAGTGAATTAAGTCTACGGACCCAAATAGATAGAGAAGACGAGGAAGGCCTAGAATAAGTTTTATACTACAAGCGAAGGAGAAAGTGGGGGTCGAGACTTATGAAGAGGTCAAAAAGATCGCAGAGGATAGAGGAGAGTGGCGATTTTCTCCACCGACAAGAGTGTAGCTCTTAAATTTGAAGAAGAAGAAAATATTCAACATCTAGACACACAATACAGACATCATAAAATATGAGTATGTATGAATATTCCAGAAATATCTAGTCATTTCCTTTAAATGTGTACTAAATGAATCAACACGTTGAATATGTAACTATACCGAAATTATTTGATGCAAATTGAACATGACGTCAGATCGTTGTTGTTTTACTAAACTGTCATGAGGTAATGTATTTTCGTGAACATTGTATAAAAAAGTTTAACTATTAATTAGTTGGTGGATTAAATGCAAAATATTTGTGGCAGGATAGCAGTTCGTGAGCGAAACCTTACTCAATGTGATACGCGCGTTTCAATGATAATATAATCCCGCCCATCACGGTTCCGGATTTATTAATCGTTAATGATGATAAAAGTAAAGATACTTATTGATTTCATGTCTATTAGGAAACGGCCCGACAATTTAAAACCTTTTGTTAGGAAACATACGTTTAGCCCGCTGCAACGTGTATATATTATGTAAGTACTGGGAGTGCATACAGATTATCAAAAAGGGAGGTTCTCAATTCGACACGTACGAGGGCTACATTGAAAATTTCGGGAATCAAGGAAGTGACACAACATTACTATTTAAAAATGTATTTATTGCTTTTCGAAGTATTCTCCGCGAAATTTGACACATTTTCCATACGATGGAACTAATCATTGATGCAACCATTCCATTCGGAAGTTGGGGTCTCCAAAATGGCCGTTTTGTAGGCGTCCACAGCTCCTTCAGGTGATGAAAATCTCTGACCACGCAATTTATTCTTTATTTTAGGGTAAGTATAGAAATCATTAGGGCTTAGGTCGGGACTGTACGGTGGATGGTCTAATAATTCTATGTTTTCTTGCTCTAAAAACTCTTTTGTTCTGTGCGCGGTGCGAGAACTCGCATTGTCGTGATGGAGGATGATGCGGCGGTTGCAGTTCTCTTTACGGAGTTCGGAAAGGACCTGTGGCAAACAAATGCTAGCATACCATTCTGCATTAACCGTTCTTTGTCCCTCAAGAGGAATAGTCGCAACATGGCCGGTTTTGGAGACAAACGTAGCCACCATTTTTTTTTGCAACACTCCGTGAACGAACAATTTTAGTTGGCTTTAACTCATTTTCGAACACTCAAACTCGTGACTGGTTTTTTGTTTCGGGTTCGTACACGTATATCCAGGATTCGTCACCTGATACAATGTTGTATACAGTATTTGAGGATCCTTCGTGGAATCTTTCGAGAGTTCAGACGCACCAAGTAACGCGAGCCGCTTTCACTTCACAGAGCAAATGCGGTATCCATCGGGAAAACAACTTTTTTACACCTAATTGTTCATGCAAGATTATTTGTATTTGACTCATGCCAATGTCTAAATTTGCCTGAATTTCGCGGTATGTCACATGTCGATCTTTCTCAATCAGCTTATGCACAGCATCAACGTTTTCTTGGGTGACTGCAGTTTTTGGACGACCTTGACGGGGATCATCACTGAGCTTGACATGTCCACGTTGAAATTCAGCAAACCAGCGATAAATTGTGGTTTTGGATGGGGCTTCATCACCAAATGCAGAAAGCATCCGGTCAACACACTGTTTTTGTATTAAACCGCTTCGAAAGTCATAATAAATCATCGCCCTTGAATTTTCTCGAGTCAATTCCATTTTCTCAACGACTAAACAAGTTTGAGAAGACCTTGTGAGAAGACCGAGAATCTTTTTTTAAATAAATAAATGGTATTCGATTTTTTAAAACCAAGGAGTTTTCAATTAAAAAGATTTTAATATGATAGGAATAGTGGAAATATTCCATTCCCGATACTTTTAGTGCAGCCTATGTATGTATGTAATCTATATATTAATACGTGAAGCGAAAACTTTGGATCCCTTTTTACGAAAATTGAGCGGACGGAGGAGTATGAATTTTCGCACACCTATAGTTTATACAGAGAAGAAGTGACGAATGCTAAAAATTTTTAACAATATTTGCTATAAAGTAAAAAAAAGTGCAAAAACGGGTACATACAGCTATGAGTGTGGAGTATATATTTTGACCTGTCATGGTACAAAAGTCTATACAATGACAGGTCAAGTAATATTGGCCAATAAAATAAACCATGATCGAAACTCGACCACCATGGGATCTCTAGTATTATTAGAACTGCAAAATATTCACTTATGGCAAATTACTAAGTACTACTAACTACTTACTAATTATGCAAAATTTTATAAAAGTGTATGTTTATCCACGTCTTATTCCAGAACCTAGTGATCGCATTGTGACCATTATTTTTGCATGCGCTTACATTTACATCACCTTAGGGAATAGTAAAGATTTAATCTAAATTGGTTTAGTAGTTTTTGTGATATGGACTAATACGTGTGTGTAAGTGTAACGGCCTGGCTTACATATAGTGGTTATAAAGACAAAATATTTCAAAACCTTGATCAAATTTTAGAAATTTAGAATGGACGTAACCGAACTGGCCTCCCAATACAAATCCGCCCCAGGAATTAAATATTAATAAGATTGAAGGGCCAACCGATACGAGCTACGGGAGCGATTCTTTCTTCTTTTTACTTTTTTTTAAGACAACTCCCGCATTAGGAATGACAACTATTTCTGGATAACACAAACAATTTACATTATGTAAAATTTTTTGAACTTCAAAATATTCACAAATGACAATATACAAATTTTTGCAATTGACCAGCATACAAAACACACTGTTCCATATTTTACTTAAAAATAGATAATAATTATCTTTAAAAAAAGTATCACCGACTTCAATGCGCCTCTAAATACCCAAATAGCTTTAAGTGTGCCTATAAAAGTTTAAGAGTTCCCTCGATTTCTCCAGGATCCCATGATCAGATCCTGATCTGATGACCATGGGACCACCTGGAAAGTGTATATTTTTATGAAAAATGGAAAATTTTATGGAAAATTCTTTTATGTGAAAGGGTATCCTTTCACATAAAAGAATTTTCCAAATCGGTCCTGGGGTCTTTGAGTAATCGGTGAAGATACATAAAATAAAATATTTTTTTAACCAAAACATTATTTGGGTTTATATTTTATTTTTTGTTGATTTTCACAAAAAGCGCTAAATCAATTTCAACTAAGTTTATATGGGGCCACCTCTAAAGTATGATCTACCAAACAAAAAAATCATCATAATTGATTCATAATTGGCGGAATGATCGCGTAACATACATACAAAAAAAAAAGTCGAATTGAGAACCTCTTCCTTTTTTGAAGTCGGTTAAAAATAACGTCATTTTAAATTAAGTATACTTTAAATAAATCATTAGCGGCAAGTTGCAATGTGTAAACTTTTTAGTTTATGGCATTAGACATTCAATAAAAGAAATCATTAAAATCCATTCGCGATAGCTGGGTTCCGTCAGTTTCATTTATAACGCCTATTTGCGCTTTATCACCAATTCTAACTAAAAAGCATATCATAACTTATATGTAGGTACATTATATACTTACTTACTATTGAAATGCTTAAGACAGGCCAGCGAGAATACTAATAACTCCTTTCAAATGATGGCATTTTAAGATAAATGCGTGTCAATTTGGTACCTATACCTTTGGACCTTCCTGCCATAGACATTACAAAGCGACTACAGCATGGAGTTCTTCCAAAAGGCCACTAAAAGGTTTTAAAGGATCGGCAACGATTGCGTTAAAGCTAATTCAAGCTTCTAGCGTCTATAGGGTATGATAACTGACATCTATTAGGTAAGCCGAGGGCTTATTTGCGAACTTAGTTGTATAAGAGAATTATTATTTAACACATTGCATACTGAATAAAACCATTTTCTTTCTTTGTGTCTATGTATAATACTGTGTTCGCAAATAATTAAAGAGTAAAGTACAAGCTTGGGCCTCACAGCTGCTATATGCTGCGCTACAGGTATTCAAATCTGCGTAATATAATGCAGCCAATATGCTTTGCGGAGATTTTCAAAAATCAGAACATTTGAAACCTTTATGGCTTTTGTGTTATAAAGCGCATCAAATTAAAGAATCACAGAGAATATAAATCAAAACAATTTATTTACATATATATCTATTATCAAAGTAGGTCTCGAAAAACAAAGGCAAGCGTCTCGTCACGCAGATAAATAGACGCCATCGGTCATGTAGCGACAATGTGACATTGTTGAATTAGCTGTGAGGTGTCTCCGTTATTCCTTCATAGCTGTGAGCTGTGAAGCTGCACTCGACACGACAGATTAAGCACCAGTAAATTGACGACGCGGCAATTTATCAATAACGACAGTATAAAGTGTTCCGGCTGGTGTGGCGTGCGACGGCTACGCGATTTCGGCCATCATCATCTGACGCGTCCGCTGGCTCATTCGCTGATCACGCGATGCTACATAAACAAAATTCTGTTCTTCGCAGAATTCCGGCTCATTGCAGGATAGCTAATAATATAATATCCGTCGCTATAGTTATAAAGGGCAGTATTTAGATGTCGCGTGAGAAAAAAGTTGGAATTCAAATGAGAAACAGAGAGGTCTTTGTTTAATCTCTTTTACTTGTCCGGTATTAGTTGGTAGTACATTTTGTTTGTTTAAGTCTTGTCATACGATACGTCCTCAACGAACAAAAATACCTCATTTATTTAATGATATACTCAGTCACGTTTTGTATTAGCTTTTCTTTTACAGGAGGTAAGTAGGTAATTTGTTTGGACTAAGTTCGTCAAAATCATCTAAAAATGTTTCGAATGTAAAACTAGGAAGTAAATGTCATTCTTCTGTGCATCACACATAACTATAGGTTCTTATCTTGTTTATATGAACCTTAGCGTGATGGGGCCAACAGAGCTACCTAAACCACTCCGTAACCTTTGTGAGTCCAAATATTTTCGGAGTAAACATTATATCATTAGTAGAGCAGTCACCAATTACGATTTTTTATTAGTAATGTTCCTTTAAGTTATGGTCTATTTTTTAAAACATTGTATCAGACATATAAGTCATTCATATTAATGAAATATTTTTAGTGGATGAAAAGCAAACTTAAAAATTTTGAAAAAACGTACGATGGTTAAAACGTAATCGAAAAAGGATAAAATAATTTAAAAACCCCGACTTAACCAGATTATGTTGGTAACGAAAGATAGTAAACGTAAAAAGCTTTTTATAATAGAGTGGATCTCTCGCGAAGTCGGTCATATAAACAATGGAGTACCTATCAGTTTTCATAGCACTTCCTTACGTGCCTATTTGTTTCTCAAATATATACTTAGATGTGGCAATAATAAATAACATATTCATAAACCTATGAACTTAATAAACAACCAAAGAATATCCGTCGGGGGCTGCCATCTCTATTTTAAATTTCAACTAAAATGAAGATATCCTGTCCCACTGCCTTCATTATTTGTGACATTATATACCTTTTTTCAATACTTTTTTATTAATTCAAAATAGTTTTAAATGTCAATTTTAATGAGGTCAGTTAAGAATTCCCCGAAACCGATTCGTTTGCATAAAATATTTAATGAAAGTAGTCGAGCAAATAAGAGAGAAGAATATAAGAGCAGCAAATAGCAGACTTTTGTCTGTACTTACACCAGAGACAGGACATCGTGAGCACATGTACTCAATCAACATTAAACCTGGCAATTAACGCTAGAAAATATTATTAAAAAAACATTATGATAAAATTATTTCAATCGTTATTCTATTGTACTTTCTTTACTTCTGTCATTAAAAAATTACATACAAAATCACACAGCAATTCATAGCAACAAAACATACAAAATACTACCAATCCATAGTGATATAAATATTACCGATTTTTTTATATCGATATTGCGGTGACGACAATGTCCCGACACTAAAAGTCAGTCATACGTCTGTAAAACTCGCACATACAAACATTTCAATTTCGATCTCGCGAAAATGAGGAGACTGTTCGTCAATTACGATAGTATACTAAGTTTATGGACTAACCGTAGCCAAAGTGCAATAAAAACTCTTTTTCTCAAGATTGGATTTACTGCGTGTCCTTTAATTGTTATTGGGAGAAAAGTCCTTTATATAGGTACACTAAATATGGGCGTCGTGAGCATGTTTCAGCCTACGCAGATATTTAAAGGTATTTGGGGTTTGGTATAAACCAAATAAAACCCATGATATTCCATTGTTTACGGGGTGCTGATCACGAAGA
The DNA here is from genome assembly GCA_963859945.1 of Euplagia quadripunctaria. Classification (NCBI taxonomy): domain Eukaryota; kingdom Metazoa; phylum Arthropoda; class Insecta; order Lepidoptera; family Erebidae; genus Euplagia; species Euplagia quadripunctaria. Next base: position 10,788,877 of record OY982576.1, on the reverse strand, counting down.
CTGTCGTTAAATACTGTAATGTTCAAACCTCTTTTGAACTGTGTAGAAACTGGCTGGTAATATATTTTTTATGATTATATTATTATTAGATTAGATTAGATTATTTATATTATTTGAATCGTAATTCGTAATAGATATTTAAAATGTATAATTGGTAGAATGAAGAACAAGAGAAGGGAGTGCGTCGAGCTGTCAGAGTGAACTGCTGGCAAGATGCTGCACCAGATGTTTCAAGAAGTTTAATTATAATGTGCTAATGTAAAAGTAGTTGGTTCAGTCTCAATAATTTTTGTAAAGAGGATATAAATAACAAACATGTGAAAAAAGTTTGGTCTAAGATTAATGAATGGATAGGAACGGAAAAAAGGGGATAGACAACATTATTATAAAATATTTAGAACAGAATGTACAAGCGATATATGCGATAATTTTTCTAATTGTTTTTCCAAGTCAAACCTTCAGGATTATCTACAGAACTGTGCAACCATTTAGATCTCAATTATTTTGTTGGTGTAGTCGATAATCACGTATATTCTTAATATTGAACTTGGCGCTTATTTTCACATTTATGTTTTTGATGGAATATCATCACTTTTTGTAAAGAAATTATTATTATTCATTCAAAAGTGATCTGCAAAAATTCTAAAAATTCCTGCGTTTATGTTTTATAGTTTTTGTACATTACCTACTATTGCCTATTCTCTCGCAAAAAAAAAATGCTATTATAATTTTGAAAGGTGGCGGTAGGTAAAAATCAATTGTTTGGAAAATATTTTAAATCGTAAAAATTCACTGTTTTCTGATTTTCCCTTTGCATACACACAAATCCCCAGCTGGACGCCAAATTTCAACTTTCTAGATCATCGAGAAGTGGGTTAGGTTTTTGATCTATATGTCAAGTCAGTTAGTGATAAAAATGCCGATTTTTAAACGGTAATATCTCGATGACGATGATGGAAGTCTTTGGGGAAAATTCAAGTATTTATATAAAATTGATTATGAATTATTAAGCGGTCAAAAGTGGCTCCAAAACTCCAGGTTCGTGTAATATAACACACGGCTCCTGCGTCGCCAGTTCCTTTTTCTTGAACTTGGCTTGACACGGTGCCCCGTGTCTAGATGTGCAATGTTCTGAAAAACTGTCGCATCTACATGTACGCAGATGATACTTGTCTGGTATACATAGATTTACAGAAGATTTTTCTAATATAATAAAATGGGCACATGATAACAGCATTACTATAAATATCGACAAGACAAAATGCATACACTCCCCTTATCTCAAACGTGTAGACCGAGCGCCACGCATAGCTACGACTGTATGAGTTTGCGTAACTTCAAACCGTCATCATGCGCGTGCGCAAGCATTGGGCAACATTTTGTATAGGGCGACTTTATACACCATCTACTATGCGTTAGTTGATTCAATACTTTACTAAATGACAATATTTTTATGTACAAGATTTTGCATAGCCATTTCAGCTGCCCACAATTGTTGGGTAGAATTAATATTCGTTTACCGGCTAAATACCCTCGTAACTGCATCACTCCCTTCTGCCCACCTCTACGTAGAACGGTTTTTTGGGGCTAATTCTTCGATTCCAAGGCTTTCTAAGTTGGCAAATGAATCTAGTGTTGTTGTGGATATCCATGCAGACTCACTATCATATTTCGATGCACACTGTTGGAATATTATAAGAACAAAGTTATGTAAATGGTTTCTTGCCATTAATAGTTTGTTTTGTAAACTTTTGTTTTATATACTGTTGTATTGTATATGTCACAAAAATATTTAGAAAACAATTTGAGTACCTAGTTCAATATAGCATGCTGTATTTACCTGTAATTATTTGTTATACTCAGTTTAAAACTAATTTGAATGTAATTTTTGTTGCTTGTTACCGTGTAAACAAATGTTGGTAAATCATAATAAATAAATCACTACAAATAAGGTTCATGAAGCTGTTAGTGTACAAAAACACCAAAGAACTATGTAAAATCACCAATTATGAACGGCTATTCTCTTAGAGTGTAAAATGCTACCAGTCCATGAGAAAGTATTGTTATTGATTGCAACGGAACAGTACGGTAGCGATGACTTCAAGTTATATAAAACACGTCCGAAACGAAACAGTAGTAACATGTTACACGTATCCACGTGTAGCAATTATTACGGTAAAAGAAATCGTAACTATATGGTCCCTAAACTGTTTGACACTTACCGCCAGCTCTTTTGCATAGTACCTTTACAAATCGAGTATTATTTAAAAAGAAAACAAGAGATTTTGTTAGAAAGCGTTAGCAATAAAATAGCTTTGTAAAACCAAAAATTGTCATATGTGTATGTGGGTGAAAATGCACTTATGTGTGTCTATGCTCTATGAGTGTAAGCGTCAGGGGCGGCCTTAGGCATTGCGAGGTCCCGGGCGATAGATCTTTGCGAGGCCCCGGGCGATAAATCTTTGCGAGGCCCTATTGTCCTTTGAGAAATTGATGTAAATGAAAATTAATACTGATGCTTAATGAAAAATGCAATAAAAAAAATTGTACACAAACCAGTTGACGATCTGTTTTATTTTCCGCTAAATCTTTCAAAGCATCACATATATCGCTTAGTTGATATTTAACGGCCTATCGACTCTACCTAGAATTCCCACGTAGTTTCAGATAGCAGTTTTGACTTGAGCCAACAAAGAGATTTTTCTCCGTGGGTGGTTGTGCGAGGGCGCGAGGCCCCTTCAAGAGCGAGGCCCCGGGCGGTTGCCCTGCTTGCTACCCCCTAAGGCCGCCACTGGTAAGCGTACTTGGGTTGATAAAAGGTTAATGTAATGCGAACAGTTTGTGTTCTTATTATTAATATGTATGTTATTAATATTACCTATATTATGTATACCAGGTGTGCATTGTATATTTAAAGGGATAGTGTTGGTTAAAAAAAAACATTTCATTTCACATGATAAAGCGCATGTTGTACGTGTGTCAATAAACGAAAACCAGATTTCAGCGGTTCAGAGCGCAATCATATCTAATATAAACGTCGCGTCCGTTATACCGCTTTAAACGGAATATTCGTTGTATCAAACACGTATCTCGGTCTTTCTCACTTGTCCTAATAATCGAATGTGTGTGTACACATAGCTACATTGTCAAACATAATATATCCGATATATGAAAAATCAAAGCTGCTAAAATCTTTGGATATAGAAGTAAACATACATAGAGTATGTACGAGGGTGCTATTATATATTCGCGGAATGGTTGGTGTGGGAGATAGTAGAGATTGTTAAATTGGTCACGTGTTCAGTGACTAATAATAACAAGTAAATAATTAGTATAAATTCCAAATTTCAGCGTAATCTTCTTTCAACTTAATTAAGAAGAAAGTGTTAAACACAAACAAAATATAAAGTTGCCTTGCCAAGCAAGGAAAGTCTGTTCAAATCATTCTAGAAGAGATGTCATCGGTTTATGGGGAATCTTGATTAGGAAAAACGATCACTTGAAGACGACCCATGATCGAGGCTGCGTACTGAAGTGACCACTCCAGAACTTATTAAAACTACCGGCCAAGTGCGAGTCGGATTTTCGCCTGAAGGGTTCCGCACCATCACTCCGCACTCGCAAAACAAGTAAGGCGCTTTAAGAATACGTAAAGAATACGGACAGCGTAGGCACCGTTTATTACCCTTCGGGTACGGAACCCTAAAAAGTGGGAAAATATATACTGGCGGATGTTCGATTCAGAAAAAACAGCTCGCCGAAATGGTTGGCGTATGACAACTTTCATCATCTTATTATCTTGGCATGACAAAACTGTGCAAGATAGGTGCCTGCTCACGCCTCCACATATCAACAACGTGTGACATTATGTGCTCCTGCGGTTTTGGACCTCTGTAAGAATGGTGTTTTGATCGGATTTTTACTGGGGATGAAGCTTGGGTTTATTATTATGAACCATTAAAAAATGCACACATTTTAAAAGTATTATAAGTTTTTATAGAGCTTGCCATACATACTTAGAAGTTTAGAACCTATTACCATTTTCAACTTGTAACATTACTTTCACTTTTAACCAATACTGAATCAAATATATATTATAACTTATTAAATCTCGTTAAATAATTTTCAGTACTACTCGTTAACGTTAAAGATGTGAATTTATTTGCAACACATATGTTTTAAAATTAAAAAAAACCTGTATTACTCAAGATGGCTGTCCATTAGTGAATGATTTTTCAATAATAGATTGGATGCTAAAAAATATTATTTATTGATCATATTAAAATAAATAGGTATGTGTAACTTACTACCTACATTTTTCAGTTAAATTTTATAAGCTTTTTTATCGATTTGATTATACAGATAAATTATGCCTAGTAAGCTTTGCATATGTTGTGGGCCAATCCTCGTACTGGGCTGATCGGGATCTGCCTAGGAAGGTCATGATACGCCGGTATTTCTTGATTTCCCTGTCTAATACTCGCCCCATCGTTCAAAGTCAAGCCAAACGACTGGCCATATTTGGGCAAGTGGATGCTGACCAGAGTAACAAATAAAATCAAGTTTAGATAATAACAAAATTATTTCACCAATTCAGTTAATAATTAAATTGTCCGTTTATGCTTCGATAAAATAGTCTGTAGGGTGACCAAAGTAAATAAAAATAATTGTACATAATAATATATTTTTTCAATTATTTTGTTTATACATATACATATAAGTAATCAGAGAGGAGAGAACGCCATTTGCCACGATTTTATTAATAGTTAGGTATTTTATTATTATTATTTTAAGTGTCTAATGCTATCTTGACCATTTCGGGTCTTTTGTAGCGCACTCTTGCTTTAAAGTTCGCTGCTTAGACTTATGGCTTCGAGAAACAGTGCGTTCAGCAGTGATTGTTTGTATTTCCTGCGGTTGCATGATGTGCATCCCTAGATTAATAATTCGGTGCCGCATTAGTGGGCCACAAAAGAATAGAATATGCATTGCAATTTCTTCTGCCTCTCGACAGAATCTGCATATTGTGTTCTCACCCAACTTTAGGTTGAATATATGTTTGTTCAGTTTGCAGTATCCGGTGAGGATACTTGGTATTGCACAGGTTTTATATCTTATGATAGTTAAGTAAGTAAGGTTAGCTAAGTATTTATCATAAACTTGGTATACTTTACGCTAGTATACTAAGTGCATGATATAGATATAGATAGTAGTAGGTACCTTATAAAAGGCTCTGCCTTAAAAACAAAATGCCATTTTTAGGTACATCGAATTTAAGTAATATCACACACAATAGAAAACACATAGTAAGGTTGACGAAAACGCCTTGATAAAAAAGTTTTTTTCCTTGAATCCCCATTTGTATCTATTTATTTTTTTCAGATATTTTCATTAGATGCAGTTCTGCAGTAGCAAATTATGGTTTCCAAGATGATTCCATGAATTCAATGATCCCATGTTAAAAACTTCAATAACTTATTATGTAGTAAAATGCATTTGGTCGACTTAAAAAAATTAACGCATTTTTGGTAAGCTTTTTTGTTTGGAACTGTTATTATTTAACTAAATAATTTGGGCAGATTTCTCCACAAGTTGGGGTTGCCGTTTTCTTGAATTCTTTAGGATTCCCTGAAAATGTGATTTTGAGGTAACATAAGATAAATCAGTGGCTATGTGTGTGAATAATTAGTAGAACTGTGATCAAAAACAGGCATTCAATCAAAAAGAGAGTGAACCTAAAATAGTAAGTATCTAAGCACGATATGACAACATCTTACTATTATTATAAAGACGAAAGTTTGTGAATATGTTGGAATAGATGGATGCAGATGGTTGAATGGATGGATGCTTGTTACTCTTTCACGCAAAAACGGCTGAACGCATCTGGATGAAATTTGGCACAGATATAGATTATAGTCTGGAATAGCACATAGACTACTTTTTATCCCGGAAAAAATTACAGTTCCCATGGCCAAGATTTCACCAAAATTTATAGGCGAACGAAGTCACAGAAAAAGAAACAAAAAAGGTTATATACGCCTATACAAGCAAGAAATTATTTTTACTATTGACTAGATTTAATTATTGTTAAGTACAGGATACGATCTTGAATTCACCGTAAATATTTAATTTACCCGTTATCTTGATATTTAAAGCAATAAGCCTAAGAATCAAACGTACTCGTTGACGTAAATGTTTATCATTTGTGCATACAAATGGCTTGTAAATATGCAATAAATATGTAAGTATTATTAAAAATCTTACAATGTTTAATTACGCAAATATAGTGAGTACAGAGTCCATTTAACGCATAGCCGACGCTCGCTTCTGTAGCATGTCCGGGACTATCGCACTTAGTATTCCTATCAAAAACTGGTAATCTCCCTCGATCAAATATACCAAGAATGCATAGTGTCTTGGCCAAAAGTGGTCTAGCAATGTTTCATGTTACAAAATCAAAATAATTTAAAAAATATTTTCTTATTTTTTACAACCTTTTTACTTCAGGAATTTTATTTTTATATCCGGAATTATGATTTAAATAAAAACAATAAATTAACAATTGCTACGCATTATTTCCGTATAAAGTCATGATATTGATGTTTCGTTCTCTTAATTTCTACGAGCTACGTAAGTATTATGGGCCTTTAAACAAAAATCACAAAAATGATATCAAATTCATAATATCATAAAATAGCTAAACTGTTAGTAATATTATTACGTTTTATAATGTATTTAATTAATATTTAATGATTCTGTTATAATAATTATTATTTTTGTGTTCCGTCTCACGCAACTGTCAAGCCAGATGACAGACGAGTCGGTGGCCATTACTGTTTATATGTCGATTGACAACAGTCACTATAATAATCTCTCCACTTAAATAGTAATACTACGAGTACTTACGGAACTCCGTTTGAGCAGCTGGTGACTTGTTTTCTTTTTAACTAGCATTTTTTTTGTACATGATTGATCTGTGGTTATTTTATAAGTTGCGAATAGGTTAAACACAATTTGTAGGTCCAGGACCTACAAATTATGCTTGTAGGATGGGTATCTCCGTTTTTGTCTAATTATTTAAAAACTCGGGTATTTGTAGGAAAATGAACACTTTTATTTGATAATATATAAAGTGTAGTCTATAATAAATAAAGGTTTATTGTGTAACAATTTAAGACGGAATTCCATACATAGTTACATGGTCATTGTCCTTCCTACTAGTACAAAGAATTTTTATTAATAATTGATAGTACATATAAGTATTGGTATTTTGCGTTATTGTTCTAATAAAACTTATTTCCTAACTTTTAAACTTGCGCGTACCATGATATGCAATCATGTATACGTACAGGAATTAACGGAATCCCGTAATAGGAAGTACGTACCATTAAAATGCCAACGTATAGACCACAGTGCCCTACATGCACTACATAAGTTTTGTCGTATGCAAAGCAAAACTTTAGATATCATAATACTTTGATTTGAAGTCATATCCACAAATTCTAAGTAATATTTAAAAAAAATGAACAAATTTGGAGGCAAAGAATCGTTTGTTCGATTTTTAAATTAATTTTGAGGATTGAGGGGACCATGGAACGGTGGTATATTAAATTCAATAGAGCAAATTTTAACTTGGAGGATGATGCAAGGTTCTGCAGGCCGATAGAAGTGACTATCGAAAAGAAATTAAAAAGAAAATCGACAGATCGAGGAAACCCTCAAGTTAAGTGCATCAACTGTTCATCAGCTTCTTCACGACCATTTAAAAGAACGGAAACTTTGTTCACACTTCATTGATAACTGATGTGCTGAGGGAGCAGCGTGTGACTTGGTCTCGTGATATGTTAAAAAAATTGAAGACGGCCGATCTATTTGAATTCGATTATTACATGTGATGTGATGAAACCTTGCTGTATTATTTCAACGTTCTTACTAAATCCCAGAGTAATGTCTAGAGTAGTGCAGGTGTTTAAAGATGAACGTAAAGAAAATAATAGTTGCTGTATTTTTTAATAAGAGAGGAATATTGGCTACGGTTGTGCTTGATAAAAGGAAGACTCTTACTGCTGCATGGTATACAGAATGTTTACCCCAAAGTATTAGAATCCTTAAAAAAATAACGACCAAGCTGAAGACTCGATACTTGACTTTTGCATCAAGATCACATCGAGCTAGCAAAACTACGGATTATTTGAACCAAGCTGGAATCAAATTGCTGAGACACCCTCCTTATACCTAGTCCGGATTTAGCGCCATGCGATGAGGCGCTACTTCATAACAAATTATGTTCTACAATTTAAAGTTACAATATTTTATTTCCTTCTCAATACACGTCAATTATATTTATATAATATGTATATAAGTACCAAAGTGACGTATAAAACACAATCATAGATTTATTTGTATTTTAATAAAACTTTGACTTCGCAAATTGTTATTATGATTGAAATTGATGGACTACTGTTACGTGATACGTGAAACAACATCGTTGTTTTGTTTGTTTCATTAAAGTTAGTTAGGTACCTAGTTGATGTTTACCTGATATGATAAATACCGCAAAGACGAACTAAGTATTTATAAACAAATATGGAACCAACTCCTAAAGATAAAATTAATAGTTAAAGTAGAAACACGTGAAACGTTTAGTTATTCCGCACAAATTATTGATATGTAAACATTAATAGTCACGTAGCTACAGTTAGCACTTACGAGAACATTATTTCATGGGCTGGAGTTGAAATTAGAGCTTCTGCCGTTGAGTATCTGTCTTCCCAGAAGAATACCTCGACTGTTTTCATGCCGCGTCTTCCACCAAAGTTCACTTTTAATTACACTTGTTTTACTATTGCTACAAATATTTGCAACAAACAAGTTTTTTTTGTTATACTTGACTGTAAGAATGCAACAGTTGATGTTTGTAGTGGCGATGTATCGTGAACGAGTGCGCAAGCGCTGTCATTGACTGAACAATAGCGCAGGACTGTACGTCCTGCTCGTCGACCCTAAATCATTTCACTTTATTAAATAATTTTGTTATTACATCTACATTACTCATGCGTAATTATGGTCAATCAATCAATTAGAGTCTAGGACGTCTTTTGTAGCACGTAGTGACTCATTTTCTATCATTACACCTGTGAATTTTGTGACAATTGTCACTCACTATGTGTTAACCAATTGGCAATCACAATATAACGAGTCTTTTCGGTTCTGACTTGAAAAGTATTTGCAGGGAACAGAAGATCGTAGTTGTGAGCTTTTGTTTTTATTTTCTTCACTTGTAACTTAGTATGGAAACAAATCTCGAAAGACAATTTTAACCTACTTCTAACTGTCGTATCGAAATGTACCTTTGTATGTAGGTATACGTAGTTCAGATGACAATACTATAATTTGGCATCTTAGAGCTCATCTGATGATAGAGCCAGGACGTGTATAGTGGAATACCTCACTGGCTACTAGACTACTAGTAAACCCCTCAAGTTTGGGGTTGTATAATTCGTTTTGAAGAGTCCAAACGATTGGGCTTAGTAACGATGGCGATGGTCTGATAATGGAGCCAGGAGATGGATAGTGTGACTCTTTTTTACTTTTTAATTTGGTTCGCTGTTAAAGCTTTTGTTTTTTAAACTACATATAATTTATTTTTTATTAGTAGTGTCTCAAGAACACCATTGACATGCTGTGTTGTAAATTTGTTACACTCAAAACACAATGTTATTGATTTTTGATTTGTAAAATTTAGTTAATATTTTACATACACGTTTAGAGCAATATAAGAAAAGTATGAAGATTGAAGTTCCTACTTGGTACGCAACACCATTTGAGCACCTGGATCATCATGGTTTCAATCTGTTCAGAGTCCGAGAGCACAACCTGCTTCTCGTGTCGTGTCATCGTGTCTTATATGTATAGAGGGACACGGGGAAAAGAAATAGAAAAATAAATTAGTACAGAATAACAAGAATGAATATGTATGGATTAATATGGACACTCGATGCGCGTAATTGCGCGGTAACAAAAAAGAGCCTTGAGGATTGTGGACGATCCCAAACACACAATCGGTATTGAACCTCTAAGGCTTAGGATTTAGCCTCCCTATGTATTTTGGCTGGCATTCGTTGTGAGATATTGTCAAATAGGATGCCCATGGTCACTTACACGGGTACCCCTTTACACCTTATGATCAGAGAGATTGTGTACTTACTCGTACAGAGCGATACCGAAGAAGCTCTTCATGACTCCCTGTAAATTATTGCAGAATTAAATGGATTTATAGGGTTGACAATATGTTAGTTGATGTAGCAAACGTCCATGCTACTTTAGTGGTGTGGTGGTGGGGTCCATATAAATAAGACGATGTTTTTTTTAAATACTTTAATTTTTAACCTTTATAATTTTAAAATTTCTTTAAAACATAAAAATAGAACCGCAATCTTGATATTTAAAACTAACAATAGATTTTTTTATGTAGACAGTACCTATCCAAGTAAATCCAAAAAAATCGTGTCTTATCCTAAACGTGCTCAATACCAAAACATAAAAAAGTACTTGAAATATCGTTACATTGTATTACATTTTTTTGAGTTCTAGAAATCTTGAAGATTTTCAACATATGTTATTTTAGTTACTTCCGCTCTTGACACGTGTCAAATAAGGCACAACAAGACTAAACATATTTTAACTCAAGTTGTTGATAATATACTAATAATAAGATAGAACTAAAACTTTAATTCTTTCAGTCTTTGTTTTTTACTTGATCGTGGGGATCACACATGTCTAGGTATATTGCGTTGTAGGTAGTAGGTACGTCAGCGTCTTCCTAGGCATGGCAAAAGCTTTCAATAGGTAAATTTATAAAATATCTTATTTTTACTAAATTTACAAAATGGATTTTATAAATGGTGTTGGACACTTTTTAAAATTATTTTTTTAATTTAACCCTATCGATCGATCGACTCGATCTATTTGAGCTGGCATCTGATCGGTCCAACAGAACGTGAAGAGACAAAAATCGATTATGTTTATATCGGTCTCACATTGCCCTTGAGACCGATACATGAGCGCCAAATCGATTTTGCTTTGGCCACGAAAATATAGAGTAAATTGTCAAAAGATATGAAAGATTCAAATATATTAAAGTAATACATTCTGTCAAAAAAGTATCGGGAATTGAAAATTTAATTTTAATTCCAAATTCAATTCAAATAATTTTCTTTTGTGGTTAAGTTGGCACAACTATTTTCTATATTGGCGCGTAGTTTGAGCAATATCTGTCATTTAGTTTGTTTTCAATACTCGATTTTGTAAGCTCATCTTAAGAGTGTTTTGCGATTTTTATAATAGATAAAAACATCGAACAAAGAGTTTGTCTCAAATTTTGCAATAAAATGTGCAATGAAATTCCATGGAAATGGAATTTCATGTTCAGTCGCTGAAAATGTTACAGGAAGCATACGGTGAATCGACTTTATCAAAAAGTCATGCATTTGAGTGGTACAGTGCATTCAAAAGCGGTCGAGATTGGTTGGAAGATTTGTCTCACTCTGCACGGTCTTCAACTGAAGTTAACATCGCTAAAGTGAAGGAAATTGAGACTGAAAATCCTCATTCTAATTTGAGAGAGATAGTCGCTGAACTTTCTGTATCTCACGAATCGATTCGTACCATTTTAAACGATCGCTTGGGCATGAAACACGTTGCACTCGGCTAGTCCCGAAAGATCTGAATTTTCTTCAAAAACTCAATCGCGGAAAAGTCGCTGAAGACATGCTAGAACGAGTCAATTCCGACCCTACATTTGTAAAACACATCCGGAAAATGCATTTAAAAAATGTTTTGAAAACTGGATTATTCGTTGGCGTAAGTGTATTATTTCTTTGGAGGCGATACAATAAATTTGGAAGAATAGTTAACATTTTGTGTTTTATTGAACTTTTCCCGGTACTTTCTTGACAGAGTAGAACTTATATTTAAAATAAAATTTCAAAGTTACTAAATGAAAAATGTTATAATGCCTCAGACTTTTTGTCGGATAAATTTAATGATAATAGGATTCTAAATGTTATTAATCCTTTTTTTTAACCATTCAAAGTTAAACTCAAATAATTTTATTGCATAAAATTGTTTAAAAACGTCTTTTACTTTCAACTAAATTTTAAAAATTATATATCATACGCAGAGTCACCGCAACAATTGGTTGCTATGATGCATTAGGATATACTATTTATTATGTAACACTTTAATAAAGTTATTATTAGGTAGGTACTATTTAACTGTCAATAAGTTAAATAACTTATTGACACTATAATTTATAGGTAATAGTATTTTATTGACAATATTAATAAAATTGTCCGAAATTATTGACTTTGTGATATTCTTTTGCAAACATTTTGTTTATATTGTTATTGATATTAAATAGTACTCAGACTAACATTAAAATTTTAAGATGCATGCTACACATATTCTGCTTCTCTCAAATGTGCACAACCTAATAAAGGTTATAATGTATCGGTCTTATATTTTTATTATTTTGTAACTCATGTACCTGTGTTATGCAAATAAAGTATTTGATTTGATTTAGTTTTATTATTAATTCCTCCGCGCCTTTTCCCAACTAAGTTGGGAACTCCAACACCCAAGTACTAGGCGATATCGAAGTTCTGTAGTGAGACCAGGTTGACGGACTTTTAAGGCTCCAACTGCCTGTAACCAATGCTACAGATGTTCGAATGGCAACCGGGACCGACGGTTTAACGTGCTCTCCGAGGCACGGAGGGGTCTCAAAGTGTTAAGAATCCCCACACCACCCATCCTAAGACTGACCTGGCTAGTATTACTTAACATCGTAATGTGCTAACCTACTCGGTTACCACTTAGCCACGAGCCCCTCAGAGTTTTATTATTAATTGTATAAGATTTAATCATACATTATTGAACCTATAGATAGATAGTCCATTATTTGTAGGATAAAGAGTTGTTACAAAATAAAATTTCTTCCACTTCATCGAATAAAATGTACGAGTAAAGTATCCCGGGGCTGGTAATAAGTAAAGGCAGGAGAACGGAAATGACCGCGATTGTTGAACAGCGACCGGAAGTATATGATTGGGTCCAATAACAAGTGGTACCTATGTTTCATTGACCTGATAATAACAAAAGTAATAAGGAATCTTACTAAACTCTTAATAGACAACTCCGTGCAGAAAATTTGTAATAAGTACCAAGTGTTTACGCTGTGCAGTGTCACGAGCAAGTGATAAAAATCGTATCACTACATATTATAAAACAAAGTCCCCCCTCCACGTCTGTCTGTTCGTGATAAACTCAAAAAACTACTGAACGGATTTTCATGCGGTTTTCACCAATAGATAAAGCGGTTCATGAAGGTTTAGGTGTATAATTTGTTAAGGTTTTGTGTAAATTGGTTGAAATGTGATGATGATTGTTGAAGATGTCTCTGCTACCTGTGCGAAGCTGGGGCGGGTTACTAGTACATATGACATACGTGGTTATATTTCGGCTATGATCACTTGTTACGTAATAATAATAAAATATGAGGCCTCGGTTAGACGAGGCGAAAGTTTTCTGCTAATGAAACAACTCGATTTATTACATTAGTTTTTAATATTGACTCCTGGATATGGTTATAAAAGTTTCGATCAAGAACTAAGGCTTTCTGCAAGTTACTACATAAAACTGCGTTTTAACACTTAAAAAAAACTTGGATTTTTTTTATTAACATGCAATTTAAGCACTGTCACCACTTTGTCGTCACCTCCATAATAATTTTATTTTTTTTATAGGATCAGTACGTAGTAGTACAATATTGTTCTGTTCTGCGAATGTGCAATTTTCATTCATTGCAATTATTACTTTAGTTTTAAAGCTTTGTTAAATTATTCGTATGCGTATGAAATACCTATTTAAATCGAAACCTAACCCCAGTAATATTTAATATATACTTACTTACTTGCTTAAATCATTAAAAGAACGTAGGTACGTCTAGCATGCAGTTATAATAAGAGTTTTTGAAAGAAAATCCTTTGTATGGTTTCAGGTTATCCAGGTTTTAGTCGGTTTGAGTTCGACATACCTTACCGTTTGGCCCGATGAGAGACAACCCGTGGAGTTCCACACAAAAAAAAAGCAAAGTTTTTATTTTGGAATTATTCAGTCCGTTTTTAAGAAAATCCATAAAAACTAACTTGAAAAATTACGCATGCTAATTTTTATGGATTTTGTATGATTTTTTTGTCATCATTTCAGCCATAGGAGGTCCACTGTTGGACATAGGCCTCCCTTAATTACAAATGTACTTCTTAGTACCTCCTACATAGTGAATCAGAAATGTGTAATCGATTCTGTAAATCATATATGAAGGAGCGATGCCCAATACTGGTGAGTTATAAATGGCAATAATTTTAACTACGTGTAAAGTCAATAGATGGCGTTTAGTTAAAACTAGCTGTGCCCGTGACTTGGTTTGCGTTTATGTCGGAAGACAGCAATATGTCGCTTATAATAGGCGATGCACCTCTTCCTAAAAGGGGGGAATCCTCCATGCAAGATTTTTATACTGTGTTGGCGGTGAAACAAGATGAAGCTAAAAAAAAATTGTTTTGGAAACCACACGGTGTGCCTTATAGCTACTGAAATGAGTGGACCGTCAGTACTGCCAAGTTTTGCCTTCAATAGTCCACTCAGCCCCAGTCCGCGGGTGGCAAGTGGGCTCCGTTTACTAACTTGGTGATGTCCAGACACACCCTTCACGGGAGACTCTACTGCGGTTAAAGAACATACAACTCCTTTTTTCTACCCGCGGCCCTTCTTAGGGCCCACACGTGAGCGCAAGTGTCACGGTTCCGCAACCTCCATGCGCGTGGTGTTTTCATTGCACAACACTTGTGACGACTTAACGCCTCGATTCGTCCTAGCAATTGGTAAACTCTTGCTGTAATCAGTCAGTCAGTGCCGCTTCGTAGAAACTATAGGCCCTCTCGGTATGCCTAACAGATTACACCCAGCCAATACTAGGGTCCACCCTCGTAACAAAGAAATGTTTGGATGTGAGCTTTATTTAGTCATGTCAACATTAGATTTCATACTAATGTAACCGAAAGGAAAATCAATGGCCTGGAAATGTAAAAAACTTCACCGGGTATCTGTTAATAATTCAGCTTAGATGTAATGTTGTATGAGATAGTGTGTGGGATCTTCTTGTTCTATAACCGTATTTATAAATGTAGGTATGTATTTTCGTTACAACCCCACGGAAATTGTCAATTTATTGCTGGCGCTTGGTGGCTGTGGGGGGGCAAAATAGCTTGCTAATAGCCAAAAACCGGCTACTAATTAGGTACTCTGGGATCGCCAAACAAGGAAAAAAAAGCTTCTGCTGTTTCCACAATCACCACAGAAAAGCCACCGCGCTCTGTTCCCCTATGCTATGCTTCGATTGAAAATCTGCCATAACGGAACGAATTTATTATTTTGTAACCGTACACAAATAATTTTATAATCGCATAGAGAAAACATAGGTACGTCAGTTTAAGGAAATATGTAAATGCACAAAGGTTATTATTATTATTTTGCGGAGTATCTTAACAACGCGATTTAAAAAAAATCACAAAGCACATATACTTTGTAGAATCAGAATTTTTTACTTGCATAAAAAATGATAAATTTTATGCTATGTGCACTTTCACAAAGTATTAAATTTAATAGTTTTTTCGTTTATATTGTAATGATATGGTTTTTCTAAAACTATTTATGGATAGAGTGAACCACGTAAAATATTTTTTTTCAGAAAGAGTATAAACGTTTGTTTTGTGCTCGTTAAGTGTTGCGAGCACAACCAAACAGACGAACAGACACGAATGCAAAAATAGTAGAAATGTGTTCAGTTTGTTGTCCAGTATAACACTCACACATTTTTTTGGAAATATGATAATAACATAATAAGTATATGTAGTTTGTATTATTTAACTACATATTAAACTATTGACGAATTTGCACTGCAAACTTTTACCTATAAATATTACGTAATATGTTTTTATTAAAATTTTTAACTCCTCGTTCAAGTATTATATGCTAATAATAAATATCTCTAAAAAAATGACCACTTAATGTAATAGTTTTACAGTTAGTATTACTTGGGGAGAGTAGATGTCGTTGCGTGTTGCTTTTTCTTAAATATTTTAAATTCTTTTTTCTATAGAGAGAATCGATTGCGATAAATCAAATACTTAATGCTACACCGAACTATGCACAATACTTGTGCATTAAACCTTTCCACGATTATTTTGTACTTTTACGTGATATGTGCACAATCAAATAGAAGAAAAAAGATTACGTGACAGTCTTCAAAGTACCCGCTTTCCAATAAAAAAAGAATGATTGCAATCGGACTACGTGTTAATAAATTAACACGTAGTCCTATAACGTATACCTGTACAAAAGATTACTAATAGAATCATTAAATTATTAGTACAGGCAAACTAAGTGTTGACTGTTTAGGTACATTTGCGTGCAATCATTTTCCAGGTCTGTCAATAACTAGGAAGAATGGGTTGGGCAACGATACTTGCAAAGAATAAAAAATAACTAATCGTATATAGGCTATTTAAACTGTACAACCTATTTCTCCCTCACAATCCCAGTCTAGCCGAGAATTTCAATGAAGGTAATAACGCAATCCAGTGCAACATGACTAAAGCGATGATACACTTCCGCTCTCATAAACCGACGCATTTGTTTCTCAGAAAAACGGACACATTAAATTTTAAGTGAATGTACTCCGATACACGGACAAATACTCCGTGGGTACAACAGCTGTAAAATATATGTGTATAAAAAATTCAATTAGGTATGAACTGTGTGATTTGTCTTCCTCTTCGTACGAGAAACATCCTTCATCCTTAAACCTACATAAAAAAGTGTTGTTTGAGCCGTTTGAGCTGAATTCTCAACTGTGATCGTATTGCAGTATCGAATGCTATACCTACAAGTACATAGGCTACTGTTTGTGTTTGTAAATAGTTTAGAATGTTAGATTTTAAATCATAATATATTTCATCAGTTATAACATTGTTATCTGAATAAATAAATACATACGTATTAATGTTATTTTTGTGTTTTCTTCTTCTCCTTATCTTACCTTACCTGTTATAAAATCATTTGGGTTAGGTTAGAACAGTGGCCATTAACGCGTGAAGGCGAGCGAGCGAGCGAGCGTGCCGCAATAGCGGCCGCCGAGCGCCAGATCCCCTCTATTGTTGGTGAATCATTTGGGTTAGATGAGGTTATGAAGTTTCCTGATATTTACTTATTAATTACAGAATTTCGGCTGAAAATGAGTAAATATGAAAATTAGGAATGAACGTTATATAAAAAGAGCATTATACAAAATGAAAATTATATAAAATGAACGATATATTAAATGTTATTAGAGCAAATTTAATGAAGGTTAAATGAAATATTAGCAGTTCGCTAGCGTGTACATATTTATATATTTTGCGCCAAACCCTAACTCTTTTTCCAAAATAAAAGTAGCCTAAGTTACTCCCTATAACACCAGCTATCTGCCAGTGAAAGTCCCGTGGAAATCGGTCCACCTGTTCCAGAGATTAGCCGAAACAAACAGACAGACCGACGGACAGGCTGACAGACAAAAATTTTCAAACATCTTTTCTCAATGGATGTTTAGGCTCTGCTTTAATGAATCAGTCAGACAAGACAAGTAATTGTATTGTCTATTGAAAATGGTTAGTAAGTTTTAGCTAGTCTAACCGAAGTACCTACTGAAAAATACGACGTATAAAATACGAAATTCGTGAGTTTCGTGAGTAGACTGGTTAATTGAACTAATACACAATTTACAATCTCGATATGGCATTTTTTTTTTAATTTAGTTATAATTAACTGGTCGGTTTTTATTTATCTTTTATACCGGAAACGCTTATAAATCGGATATGTGTCAAGTTCACCTTGTGGGTGAATTTGTAAACAGAAGATTTAAATTAGACTTTTAAAATATTATATTCTCCGTGTAATTTATCAAATTAAACAAGCCCGTTCATACTTGGTGAGCAAGTATACCGACAACCTGTCCACGACTTAGATCAAAATAATTATCTTCTTCGAAATAGGATACAATCAAGGCACACAAGTAGAAAAACTTATTCTACTTATGTACCTATTAATTGATACCAACCCATCAGTTTCTAACACTAGGGCTGTTCTTGATAAGGACTGTTGCAACTGTTTAGTAGGCAGTCGGTTGCCGTGGAATCAAATATCTTAGGCACAGCATCAAGCTGAAATTGACCTGCATCTGTTTTAGGTGAAATACTACTAAGCGACGACTTAAAAAGTAATAGTAATTTATAGCAATACATATTTTTACTGTAAAGAAAATGTGTAATTCTTTCTTCCTTTATTTTTAATGATTAGGAAACCAAAATAAATGAAAGAAAATTCTAAAGCGAGTCTGTCTGTATGTGTTCAATTAATCGATAATATAATAAATCGCGAAACATGAAACAACGTTTTCTAGATTCGTTTCTGGTTCGCGGAGGCTTCCTTCTTATGCTACCCGGGTATACAATAAGAAGAAATTGCAATTTCACTTGTGACGGAAAAGTGTGTGGTTTTAATCAGTTCGATTCCGACATACCTCCTATTTTACCCTAAGCTCCGGTGAGGTGATAACATGTCCAAAATTAATATATAATTACTAACTTTAACTAGACCAGTACCTGGAAGACCGAGCTTCGCTTCGTTTTTTTTTAATTTTTTGTAAAATTGCATTTTTACAGGAAATACAACTATGCAGTTGAACTTAAAATGCAAAACTATATCAGTATACAAAATTTCATCAAATTCGTTAGAGCCGTTTCCGAGATACCCGAAATATAAATACATACATAAATAAATACAAGAATTGCTCGTTTAAAGTAATACGATAATATGGAACAAATCAAAATACACTTTTTCATAAACACCACTATTTATATTGGACGGAAACAACATTGTCTCCTTTCATCACGAATGTTCTATATATTTCAGTATAAGATCACAGTCAAATTAAAATTAAAACACGTTCTTGAAATGTATGCAAGTTTGGAAATTATAAATATTAAAGTATCAAGTAAATAAATTGTAACATTGCGTATGTCGAGAGCATATACGGGCGGACGCTGGCTCCAATCTTCTAATTGCGCGTGAAGAGTGACCCCCAGTCACGCAATACAGCGCCTGACGCAGCCCCAGGACAAATCGTAAACATAAATTGTTATTTAAGGTCAATCTTAAATTTTGTAGGTATTCCCAATACATACCTATACAGGGTATCGTGCCGTACGTACCTATATAGTTTAGAGAGAAACCGGCAATTTGCCTGTAAATGTTATAAAGGAAATACAGAATCGTGTAGTCAACCGATTTTAAGAAAGTATTTCATATCATTTTCATTTATTATTTATTGTAAGTACACTTAAATTACATATATAATATTCTAGAGAGAAAAGTTTTGTATCGTAATCGATTACTTGATTACGATGTAATCGATTTAAAAAATATTTCACCTAAAATCTAAATTTTCGAGCAAGTACTTTATTTAAAAAAAATAAGATCTCCACGAAAATTAACACAAGATTTCAAACTTTTGCTTATTCCTTATTTCTATTCGATATGAACTCAGCAGGCCATTAGAGGATAACTGTTGATTACGGATGGTACTCTCAAGCACTTTGGAAAGGATCGTATGGATAAAGGATGAAATTGGGATATATATCAGAAGCCCATGTTGAGTTTTCTTCCAGGGTGATGGGAACACGCTTCCTTGGACAGACAATTAAATGTTTGTACACAGCAGCTGTCAGTGAGTGTCAGTGACTTGGTGACTGGTAGTAATAAAATTTGGTAGACGTTTCTAGCGATAACAGGCTAGAAGTCAAACTGAAACAACAATATGATCCAATTTAATTTAATATTAAAACATGAGTTACAACAAATGGCATCTTAAAACATATAAATAGTAAAGCTGCACGTTATATCAAATAAGTAATTAATCATAACACTTCCAATAGTATTTCATTGTATAAATAGTTTGATTTCCTTAAGATTTCTAAATGATTATTACAACTCATGAAATATCATGTGTTACGTTCAATATATAAAGAGTAATAATATAATTAACTCAAATTACAAAATAATAATGTAGTAAAACTACTATTACAAACACGGTAATACTAAATAAAAAAGGTCTTAATTTCATAATTCTATTCGAAAATTAATGTACTTTATATACGACGATATAATTTTTCAAAAGTCAAACTATTTACACAATTTAAAATAAACATTTTAAATGTCAAGTGACAATTGATTGACATGTAATTTTGATCCCAAAATATTGATTTCAAAATTTCGATTCCAGGTTTGTGACGAATTTTAACAAACGAATTATGTCTAAGTGTTATTTAAATAACACATACACAATAGATATAGCAATGAGAATGTGAATACTTATTGCTAGACTACGGACTATTGAAAACTATTTCTTTCACTAGTTAAGTACATATTTGTAATCCTTGTGAATTAACTAACTATAGATAAAATGGATATCCAGTTTAACGGCAACGTTTCTATATGTGGTAGAAATGGTATATTGACTGTTACTTATCTACCAAGCAAAGATCTCTAGGTGCAAATGATAACAAAAATCAAAGGCATGCATATCTCGGGATCGGATGACTGGGATGACTCCAAAACGCTCTTGGCTCACAACAGAATGACCTAGACCATCTTGATTTATTCAATAATAAAAACAAGACAGTGGCTATATTATTTATTTATCACCTGTCCTATAGCAAAACAAATCATTGCTGCACCCTTGGTAAAAACAAATACATATTTAAATAAGTCTTTCGCTTCATATTAGTGACAATGTACTATCTACGAATTGTCTAAAGGTGCATTCTATATGTATCTTAATGACAACAAAATTATATCCTATATACCGTTACATAAATCGGATATTTTATTTATTGTTGCAGTATACATTTCCAGATCTTGATATTGGATACTTTTTACACATTGGTGGATTTTGTACTAGATTTTGGGACCAAAGACCTCAACATCCGCTGTTA